>VZSZ01006766.1:1073044-1101073 GCA_013398815.1 Ibidorhyncha struthersii | reverse complement strand
CCCCCCCTTTTTTTTTTTTCCCCGCAGCTATGTGTCCGCCTTCTCTTTAAGGAATGGAACCTTTTCAACAACGTAAGCAAGAAGAACCTACCGCTGTTACAGATTAAGCTTTGGCTTCCTCTTTTTTTTTTCTGTGAGCTGCTTCCCTAGTGTTGATGATGACAATCCACATTTGGTTGTGTGCAATTACACCTTCTCCTGAGTTTATCTGGAGCTGCTGGGAATTCACTGGATTTCCCTGTCTCCCCACAGGCATGTTAAACCTTATTTACTAGTTTCATCCTATACAACAGAAAACATGTGTTATTTCTTAAGACACCATAAAGTTCAGTTATACATGTAATTTGAGGTGTGATATATTCTGTTTTTCTTGCTTGCTTCTCTCTTTCTCTTCCTTTCTCTGTGTCTTTCACAGGATTTTTTTCCTGTGAGTGTGTTTGTAAGTTCCGTAATAAAGTCTTACAATACTGATACATTTTTTTTGTCACTGCCTGAAGTATTGTACTACTAAACTCTTTAAAATATCTAAAATATGAATGCATAAGGGAACCTAAAAAAAAAAAAAGACACAAAAGACAATTGGTAATCTGAGGGTGAGAAAAGGGGTAAACCAATTCTATAGATATTCAGGCTGGAATGTGAGTGCTAAGAAAAGTCTTTGGATAAATGCAACACAGATTTGGCCTGCAGCTCTAAGCTGGCAATTCCAGTAGAAGAGCAGGCCTCTACCCTGTGGTAAAGAGGTACAGAATAATGCCTCTTTGAATTAGTTTCAAAATGTGGCTGTGATGCAGACGAATTGCTCCTAGATGCCGAAGTGCAGTGCACCAACATAATAGCATATTGTTAATTCACACTGCCATTAAAGGATATAGTTATTAATCAAATTAAGTCAAAACACAAAGCAAGTACAAATTAGGATCGGATGACATGTCTCGCTGTGAGCAGAGGAGAAGGAATGGAGGGAACCTGCCATTTTAAAAGAAAACAATCTTTCATAAAACTAAAACAGAAGGTGAGGGAATATCCTACTACATAGTAACTGGCAGCTGGTATGTGCTATCTGGACAGTGTTTGTCTTTAAGTTCACATGACAGTCCTAGAGCGCTGCACGTAATCAGTATCTTTCAGAAGCTTGGGCTAAACTCTGAATAATGTTTGTTTTTGGAGATGTGGAAAATGTTTACCAAGAAAGACAAAAGTACTTGAAACTTAAGGAGTTTAATATTTTAATATTTTTTTTCCATCTCGGTACATAACTTGTCAGTGTAATTTTTTAGCTCCAGAAGAAATGTTTATTCTCATTGAAAAATGGCTTGGGATTGGGGGGGATTTAAATTGCCATTTCAGTAAATTCTGTAGAAACACGTCATTTGTGGGTTGTGAAACTGGTCCAAATATTGTGATTTGTGCATGTTTGTCTAGATAGCCTTCATGACAAGAAAAAATTCACTAGTTTTGTGCAACTCTGATAACTAATCACACATGAACACATGGATTTATCCATCGTTACATGGACGTATGTGTGTGTGAGTTCCCAAGTACCACAATATTAGCTTCAGCACTCCAAATTCTTGCAGTTACAGTTAAAATTGGTGAGTAGTTTATTGAAAACAGTGATACTTATAGTGCCTAAAGGTAATGTAATGACATTCAGCAGTGTTGTAAGATTAGGATTCTGCATTATGATGTGCACCCTTGCAGTAAATTTAGTTTCTTTATGGATCATCAGAAACAGATATAAAACGGAAGCACAGCCTTCTGCACAGGAGGAGAAGAGGCCTTTTCCCTTTCTGTTTCGAAGCCATTGTGTCTGCTCAAGCATTATTTACATGGTTATCACAGGATAATCTAGCTTTAAAATGATTCTAGATTTTGCTTACAGACAGGTTTGCATTTTTTGTAAGTGTTTGTTTAACTTGAACGCAACTTGTAGGTGGCTTTGCGAGTTACCTGTCAACGTTCAAGTGTGTTTACTTCATTAGCGGTTCCTGAGTGTGAAAGTTTGTTTCCCTTCTGCTCTTGCTTCCTGAGTCTATGGTTTCCTCATCATCGTGACATTGCCAAGCGTGGTGCTAACGTACTACTTCTGCGCAAGAGAATGTCATCACATGGGATTACAACCTTAAACAAAAGTCACAACAGCAAGGCACTCAATCTCAGGTGAATTGCTTAAACAGTGCACATTTGTATTAGCTCAAATGTTAATATAGACGGCTCTTTGCCATTATGTATTTGTTAGGGGTGACAACACCTGGAGAGCATATCTTTCAGAACTACATGAAGAATAAACATGGGTCTGACTCAGTTCCTCGCTAATAAATGCACTGAGATGCCACATTGTTATTAGTCTTTGTGTAGTTATTACCCTAACAGATGAAGGAGAGACCTACAGGAACTGAAAATAGGAACACCGAAGAAAGTTCTGGAGGGGTATTTGTAGATGATGATAATTATTCCACTGAGTTCAGTAGAATTAGGTGAGTCACTAATGATGGCAAATCATCTCCTTCTCCTTTCTTAATCATGGCTTTTTGATGATAACAAGTTTAAAGAGTGCCTCAAGGGTGTATGTGTATGTATCATGATGAATAGAAACAAAGGAGGAGGATGGCATTTCAGGGAGGTTCTGCTTGAAATCTTGGAAAGACACAATCCTAATAGGCTAAGCTCTAGTAATCTTCAACACCATCGGTGCTTTATGTTCTTCGAAGGTCAGGTCATCATTTGCTTACACTATGGCTAAAATACAGTATGATAAGCAGGTCTAGAAAGACGTTTCAAGGGTGATGCATTGTGTGACAGCAAAGATTCGGAAATCTGAAGAAACAAAGGATGCAAGGCTTCTGCCAGATAAATGCGGGTTTCTACACTTAGGGAGGCTGCTGTGCTGTTGGCTTTAAAGCAGACTGAAAACCAACATGTGTGTTTCAATCTTTGCTCGATAGGAATGGGCTTAAATACCACCTTAAATTATTTGCTCATTTGAGGCCTGAGTGGGAGGGGACTATAGCAATCATTACAGGGTGTTAAAAACAAATCAGCCCTCATGTAATTGGGTACAGCTTCCCTGAATCAAGTAGAGTTGCACCTGTTAGAACCAGGGCTTTGTCTGGTCTGGTCTGCTGAAGGTGAGCTTGAGGCCCACCAACACCTTTCAGATGGATCTACCATAAGTCAACAACTGATGATAACAACCTTCAACCCCAACAGCAAACAATCCTCATTCCAGAAGAAGTTTTCGGACCCACACGGGAATACTGGGAAATAAACCTGTTTTGAGAAAGAATGGGCTTTCCGCAAATAGCTGTGATTAGTTTTGTGTGTTCACTCTATCAGTGAGCAATATAATGCAGCCATCTTTTTCTGTTCTATCTGTAGAGATATAGGGGAGATACGGGAAGCTTATACAAATTAAGGAGGATGCATGTATGGTCACATATTAAGGCAATAATAGATTCAAAGAGCTGTTCCTGACTGTGTCTAGATTAAGCAATTCTGATGATGAACCTTAGTTAAAAACAGTTATTGAGATACAATCAGCTTCACACATTAAATATTCCAACCCCAAAAAGGAAACAAAACAGAATCAAAGTTTCTAATCAGTTTATGATCCAGAGATTTTGCCAGCCAAACTTATTGGAAGAAGTAATGTAAATAGAAAGATGCAAGCAAAGTCAGTTAAGTGGAATTTAAGCTGTCAAGCTACAGTGTAGAACTCCATTACCATATCTCCTCAAGTTTTTTTTAATAGTATTCTCTGAAAAGCACTAGATGTAATAAAGTCAATTTAAAATTTGTTCTACCAATCTTTTGCATCTGTAATTTTCCCATTAAATGTAAATGCCCATGAGGCATGCTATTTGCATTACATTGCATTTGCAGTCTTTAAAACAAACTATAAATCCCCTCCTTGTTTCATGTGATTGATGCTGTGTGTATAAATACCACCATAAACCTCAAAGGGGGCTAACAGTGACAGTAAATTAAAGTTTTCAAGTCTGGCAGCATCTCAGCACTTCAGCCCTTGATCTTAAGCAGCGTTGTTAACCCCCGCCTCATTGCCCTCCTGAACTCACCTTCCCCCCCCCCCCCTTTTCTTTTTTTCCCTTTTTCCCTGTTCTGTCCCTACTCTGTTTCCTTGGGAAACACCTTTCCATCCATACAAGCTGATCCAAGTCAGGAATACGCTGTTAA
Source organism: Ibidorhyncha struthersii (assembly GCA_013398815.1). Lineage (NCBI taxonomy): Eukaryota > Metazoa > Chordata > Aves > Charadriiformes > Charadriidae > Ibidorhyncha > Ibidorhyncha struthersii. Next base: position 1,096,876 of record VZSZ01006766.1, on the reverse strand, counting down.
TTAAAGAGAGGCTGCAGCTGTTTGCCAGAGAAGATCAGGTCTTAACTTTGCTGTTGTGGTGTATCTGAGTTCAAGACTCTCAGGCCATCTTCGTAAACAATAGTCAGCCACAGCTCTTGGTTATCCAACACCAATAGTCAACTGGCTTTGAGGGTATTTATTCTTTCACTGTTCTTTTTCCCTTTCTCTTTTCCGGTTGCGTTTCTCTGATTCACTTTCTGGCCATATGCAGAAGAAAGACATAGAGAATTGAGAGAAACCTCTTCCAAGGCTGAGCAACACATCATTGTGTCATTAATAATTTTTCCAGTTAATAAGTAACCCCACTCTTCTTTTTCAAGTTTTGTTATAAGATCTACCTTGATTTGATCCTATTGAATCTTGGCTCGAAAAGATATCAGCTTCTCCTGTGACTTCTGCCACTGTTTAAGTAGGAGACATGCCATATGCCAAAATTATCCAAAAGACTGTTCTGTGGGCCAAACACAGCCTCATCATAGGTAAAGTGTAATGCAGGCAATGGGGTGATGCTCGCTTACCACCACTAAGGATCTAGTTCTCTATTTTTCACATCAAAACCAAACACCAACAGCTCCGCATTCCATCCTGTAGTCAGGAAAAAACATTTGGTGTTTTCTTCTCTTCTTAGAAAAAAATATTTATGAAAGCATACTGATGCTGCCATACAACACGTACTTAAATCCATGGGGCAGAGGGAATTCTTTTCAGATTAGGGAAATGTTTGTTGATAAGGTTTTTAAAGGTTACGGTCAAAAGTGCAAAGGGGAGGAGGAAAAAAAGTTGAAATCTGAATGGAGACGGGGCTAATTAATTATTTTAGGCTACTAATCTCCACCAGAGATCTTCTGAGAATCCATGAGCAGGTGGAGTGTCCCAGGTGGATGCTACTTGGGATTTGTGTAGATCTCAGGGGAAGGGAAGGCTGTGGCAGATCTCCTATCACCTTTTCCTCCCACCCTTCATGCTCAGGGGTTTCTTCTCCTGCCTAGGAATGAGATGTCTCTCCTCCCTGCGGCTTTGCAAGTTGCTGTCTTCTGTAAGCCTCTCTATGCTATAATCTTTAGAAATCAGTGATGTCCAAAGTCCTGTCGGGCTTCTTTATGACATAGAGCATTACAATTGAAACGCTTTTCCTGCAGCATTGGAGAAGAATGTCCGTTTTTTGGTAAAAATTAAGAATGTGCATGATCATTTGTTTCCTGAAAATGACTGGGATACACATGAAGACAAAAGGTATGGAAATAAACTGGAAGTTTTGTTGACGAATTGGAGTCCTGAAGTTAAAAAAGCAATGGCATTAAGTCAGGATTCCCTTTAAAGCAAATGGAATAATTACCGAGGGTGTAAGTCACTTGCATTTTTTCCTGAGGACAAGCATGTTATGTGTGTCTGCTGAACATCCATAATTGTACTCAACAACCTGCATCAAACTATGCAGAATGACGACTCAATAGGCAAATGCTGATGGCTCTTCAGCTTCCCTTCCTATGAAAAGGTTCCCTATGGGTTTTATCTTGGAATGCAGTCACCCGCAAGTCTGAGGTAGCCAAAGGAAACCACGGTATTTCATATCCTTTGACAAACAGCTCTAGAGGTGCCTAGATCACGAACAGCAAAGCCCAGGTTTCTTTGTGCTGATATTGAGTAACATTTCACTGAACCAAGTTTGAATTTTATAATAAGCTGCCAAGGCAAGCCTGGCTGCCGTAGCTTGGTCTTGAGTGCCATATCTTCTCATTATGCTCTTAGGGCTGTTGTCTTAAGGCTAACGGTTAACTCTTTTGGGTTCTCCATGCTTTTACTTTGAAGGAATTCCCAATAACTATCTCTGAAGCTGTGGGTGCAAGGGGCTCTGCACAAGTCTGAGTATGTGTGTAACACCCTGGCATGTAGCTATGGCTAATAGCATGGACACAGAGAGGGGGGACAGTCTGTGGGACATTTTACATATAATCCTTAAAAAGAATGCTGATCCAGAAAGACTTTTTTCACCGATCTTCCATTTAAAAAGGGTAAACTGCTGCTCAGGTAACAAAACCTGTTAAAAACCTCACTGTTTTTATTCTGAAGCATCTTAACCCTTTATTTCATTCTGAAGCATCTTAACCCTAATCATCTCTTAACCCTTTATTACCCATTCCTGTGCCCTCTCTGTCTGTTTTGCCCTTTAACGTTCCTTCGAGTTACTTGAACACCCTGTACTTTCAAAGTTGTTTTAGCAATTTGACTGCAGTCAGCTGCATGACACTTTCAGCGGTGGTCTGGGGACATGGTCCCTAATCTTATGAAGAAGTCGCTGAATGGCTCTTTTAAACTTCCCTTGATTTCCTTATTAGAGGGAGTTCACTCAAAAGCAGAAGCTCAATATGTGTCTTGCAGGTCAGAGAAATAACTCAGGACATTCCTTCTCCTAGAAATGACTCTCTTGAGAACTAAGTTTACTGCGATCAGATTCAAATTTACAAAGCAAAATGAATAAAACCCAATTTTGATAGTACTAATATATATACACACACACGCATCTATATATTTTAAATACACTTAAATTTCATTAGCAATGATTGTTTAGAGAAACATCATTACATTCCTGGGCTTGGGAGCCTTCTCCAGGGTTGTGAACAATCAAAGATTTATTTGAGCTTTCTGCACACTGGGAAATGAAGACACAGAATCTCATTATCATGTCTATTAAAAGGCAGAATCTGGGGTACATCTAAGAAAAGATGTATTACTTTTTAAACTGCGCTGCAAACTGTGAAGTACTACAGGGACTTGAACTATTTAAAAATACTCTGGGCTTATGAGTAAGAAAAAATAGGGTCTCTTTCCCAAACAGTATAAAAATATCACACCATTAAGTTCTGCTGTTATTACAGTCTTGGAAATATGATTGTATCTACTTTTCCTTGAAGCTGGTTGATCCCTGAGTTTGATGCTGGGGTCGAGGGACCATGGAGGGCTACCAGAGTGAGTTACTTAGGGGACAATGCAGTGGGGGGTATGAACAATGACCAGTTAAATTCTAGTTAACCCCAATTATAAACCTTCACCTTTGTTAATTAGATTAATTTATCAGTAGGCACTATGCTTACAGTGTGTTGGAGGCGTGTGATCCAACATTTTTGCCATTTATTAAAAGTTCAAATCTTTTATGTCATCAGTCTGTTGCACATAAATGGCCATGCGATATATTACTGTAAAGGTAAAATCAGGTTAAGTTTACCTATAAATTAGAAGGTAACATTTATTATAAGGATCCTTCTTAGAAGTGAAAAATTTGCCTCGCAAGCACTTTCTGTAGTTATTAAAGATCTCCAAGCTATGAATCTGAGAACTTAATTAAAAGCAACAGAGACATGTCCAAGGAAGAAAAGAAAAGGGCTCAACGACAGTATAGGCAATTTTCTTAGATTTTCAACATCTCTTTCTTCCCTTGGTCAGCGTCCAAAATTTTGCGTGCGTTCGTGCAATGTCTTAACACACTGACCTCTGGAGACCTGAGTCCAGTCAAGGTCTGTTTAAGGCCACAGGTGATGGTAAATGGGTTGCCTTCCAGAGCTGAAAGGTGGGTTATATCTTTTGGTGACCCGGTGGTCATAGTTCCATGTGGACTTCCCATCAGAGAAGCAAAGGCTATTTTACTGCAGGTGTGGAAAGCAAAGGGCAAGCTTGAACAGCACCTGTTTGGTCTGTGCTGGCTTGATAAATCTTTTTCACAAATGTGAGAATGACTGACCATTTTTCACGCTAGCAGAAACTGTACAGCTAGTTTGCATAAACAGAGACGAGTTTTGCTCTCAGTCCCATATGTGCAATAAATTTACACTGATCCCACTAAATTCAATGGGGGTAATTCTTAATTTATATTTGTGAGAAAGCTGCATTTTGTCCATTTCAACAGAATGACTCAAAGTAATTGGCACGTCTTCTTAAGGTCCATAACATCCCTGTGAAGCAGGTGGATGGTGTATATGTAAAATATATTTTTGTATCTCCAACTTACAGTTGTGTAAACTGAGGCAGGAGAGCTCAGCTCCTGCCAATGTCGCAGTTTAATTTCCCATTTGGGTGAAAGATCTGTAGTGACAATATTCAAAGGGGCCTACAAGAAAGGTATTTACCAAAATTAGAATATTTTCATCATTTAAGAATGTTTTTTTAAGAAGTGGCTACAAAACCATGCAAAAGAACAACATGAATCAAAAGAATGCTTTTTCACTCTAATGTCCAAGCACATTCTTAGGAATGCAAAAGCAGGAGCTTCACTTAACCCTGGTTCTTCTTTTCTAATTCTGTGTGTCACCGCTGGATGAAGGTTTGCATTTTGGGGGAAGATCTTTTGTTGGCTAACCACTTGGGTAAAAGCATGCAGAAAACTTTTTAAGATTTGTTCAAGAAGCCACGTTTTGGCTTTGGAAGAGGGTATCAAATATAAAATGCTTTGGGATCTGTCTCTGAAAATGTGTGTTTGCTTAAGAGATTGCTGCAGTAGATTTCTGGCACTTCATTTCTATACATTTCAACATGCGACTTGGTTGGGAGGTCTGGACTAACGAGAAACGTAAAGAGGAGCATATCATCTTCACAGCACCGAAGAGGCAGGGAGCAGCTGAGCTGGAATAAATGCGGGAAGATCATCTTCTTAAAATTGTTACTTAAGGTAAATAGGAAAAGGGTTTAGTCTTAATTAAGAACTATGCGTTTGTAGCTGTCGCAATCATGCTGTATCAAATATCCAGAACACTGTCCCCTTTTTCATACACTAAGTAGTGATATCGTTATGTTAGCCTCTCCTTGAAAAACAAAAGATCTTATAAGGCAAGTAAACAAAAATTCCAGATTATGGAAATTAATTAAAGCACACAATGCTGCCTTTCTCAATGTTCAGACTCAACTAATTAGGGATTAGATTATTCAAGAGCAGCAGATCAATTAGCATCGCTTTCTGTAAAAATCCACAATGAAATATAGTTACCTGTTGAAAAGTGAAAGGAATCATGCCCAAGTACAATGGATGGATCAAGGCACAATACTGCACGTTGACAAAATAAATTATGAAAACAATAATCATGTTTATCCAATCTCTTTGTGCAAAACTGTTATTTTGATTCCAGTGCCAGCTGTCTGAAACTTTAATTTAAGTGCTTGCTTGAGGCAAGACATTTGGGATACTAGTTTAGAATGTTTTATAGCCTAAGCAATATGTTTTACTAACCTCAAATACTATGATGATGATTTTAATGGTAACTATAATATGTTCGAGGGGGTTCCAGGGTGATCTTTGATTTTACCAGAATGCTTGCGTGCCTAATGAACCCTGATATTTTTTGGCTTCATTAGCTGCCAGCTCAGCGGTGGGAGATTTCTCTACAGGAGGTGACTACTTTATATTTTAAGGGGGGACATACCATGTAACATACTGCACTACCTTTATGCTCGAGTCAAACGTGTGCATGTGTAATTTTGGGAAACAATTTTTTTTAAAAAAATCTCTTTCTACTTCAGTATAAAATATATCTCTATATTTCAGACTGATAAAAATATGTATTTGATAATTTGCTAAATTATTCATTTCAGTGGTTGGTGCCTGTTTGTACGCTTAACAAGGATATGTTGTCTCTTGACTTCTGGTCTGAGACTCTCCTCCAAAAAATTTGGGGTCCTTGCTACTTGCTCCAGAAGGCAGCAGGACTGCGTTGCAATGTGGAATCTGACTGAACCCGACGGATAACCAGACTTTAATTACTTGCGCTGGAAGTGGTGGCTGTGAGACGCGAGGACATTGCTCTTGAAACTGTGGCTGTCTCATTCCTCCCGCACAGCCCAGCGTCCTTGTGCCTCAGTTTCCCACAACACAACAGGGCTGGCGACACTTGCAGGGGACCAGAGAATCCCTTTAATTGCTGTGCTCAGTGCACACCTGAAGGCTCCGTGTGAATAAAGGTTTAGGAGGATTCTTCATATATTCAGTGAGTTTTCTCAACCCGCTGAAGTAGATGGAAATATTTTCAGTGGTTTTGTCTGCTCTCTTCTAAAATGCAACATGTTGGATAAAAGGCATTAATCTTTTAAGTGAAAGGATTCCATAACAAGTGCTGTAAAGATTTCTTCAGGCTAAAGGTAGGGTTGGTTTTCTTTTTCTTTTTTTTTCTAAGTTTACTTGTTTTGAATGAAATATATCATCCTTTTCAATGTGTTTTTTGGCACTTTAACACACAGACTAACTTGGAAATTAATGGTTTATTGAAATAACAACTTTGAAAGGGATTTTTTCAAAGAATGAGAAGGATTTCATTTGCTACATGCTGGCACACTGATTCATTCGTGCTCTATCAGGGCAAAATGACTATTTACACTAATGCATATATTATATATAACTATACTGCATAACATTTTGGGTTTTTTTCCAACTGCTTTCGTAATTTCCCTGATTCAAATACAAAACTATTTAATTGAAAATAATCAGTCCTGTCTTTTTCATTTTTTTATTGTGAATTTAATATTCTGTTTGAAAACCTGTACTCTTAAATCATGTTAAACATGAAGCAGTTCTTGGGTAAGTATTCATAAAAGGAAAATTTGGCCCTAGATTTCTTGGGTCTAATGCATTAAGTGCATGTGCAGCCTTCACGAAGCCATTAAGTCTTAGACTAATCCTGTGTTCTCCAACCTACAGCCTCTGGGCCATTTGCAATACTCTAGGAGGATTTTTCTGGCCCATGACTTGCACTCTTTCTCTGTTTTTCCTGATGGCTCCGCACAACTCCGTTCAGAGCTATATGTGTCGGTCGATACACTGAGCAATCAGATCTCTGTTCCTAGCTAGCAGCCTTTCTCCTCCGTTAATTTTTTGTTCTCAATCTTCTAAGTTTTTATTTACCAGTTCCTCTCTATTACTGCCCTTGAAACCAATTTTGCATTCCAAAGAATATTTGTCTCCCTTGTCTTTTACATATACAAGATTCAGTGGGTTATTTACTCGTTGCATATTCTGGTTATTGGTGGACATCCTCCCGGAAAGAGATTAAAATGCAAACTTTAAAATGCAGGTTGTGTGACTGCAACAGAGTAATCCTAATTCAGAGTTAGTTCATATAACTTCTTTTTTTATTGATTTTTTCCCCTTTCTGGGTATGAGCAATGAACTTGGAACATGCTCACATAGTTGGATGATTTCATTTGGAGAAAGTTGGGAAAGTGTTTTTGTACTATTTTATTCGTTTATTTTTACTGCTGGTGACAAAAAATATAGCACTGAATGAGAGGTTATTTCATTCAGCCAATTCGTTTTCTCTGATGCAGACTGAATGGTTCTAAGTCATCCTGGACTCCATGGAGTTTGACATCCGTCAGACAACTTGAGTCATTTTTATTCCATTAACATGAGTTTCCATTGCTACGAATCCTTTTCCTGCTCAAATTTATGTCAGAGATAATCATCCGGATCTTGTCAGTTTTCACTATTAACGGGCTGAACCAGTTCTGATATTAGTAAACATCTTATTTTCTTGTGTGCACAACAAGGAAATAGTTTATTCTATTTCCATCTAAGGCTATCAGATGCATGTGGTTTTGAATATTTTCTTTAAATGAATTGACATGGCTTTTATACTGTAATTCTTGATCCATGATCTGTGTTAAGGAATAAATCTATGAGGTCGCCAGAAAATCACTACACTCTGGACATTTTCCACTTCTAAGGTAAGGATGCTAAATACCAAGCAAAGATAATGGGGACGTGTTTGCAGAACGTTTTCAGCATGCAAAGTGGTATGGCAGTAGCAAGTATCAGTATATTTTCCCAAAGAGTGATTTTGACAAATTATATCAAATTCCAGTACTCAATAGAGCACTCAGAGTGTGAGTCCCATGTGCAAACATGTAGTCCTGTGTACAATCATACAACCTTCCTCTCAAATAGTTGAATACGTATTTAAGATAGAACAAAGGACATAGCATAGAAAGGCTTTGCTTCAAAAGACCAGACAAATGAGACAAAAAGAGCTGGTTGGGAGTGATGCACAGGAGCTTAGACCCAAGTGCACTAGCTCAGACCAGAAGTACGTCTAGTTCCCATTCTGCTGTCCCCCAGAGAAGCCAATGAGAGGAGGAGTGTTAGAAATGTGGCCCATGCAAGGTCCGTGCAAGGCAATTCTTGCCCTGCTGGAGGCATTTAGCAGCATGAGGGTTCTCTGAGACTCTGTCGGTTTATTTTAAGTGCATCTGTAACTACAAACTTCTCCCTTTATATAGAAAAAAAGAAACAGAGAAGTCCCATCATAATGGATATCAGGTAAAGTATGGAGTGAAAAGGAACTGATAAGGTCTAGACTCAATGGTGCAGGTCTATATCATTGATTGAACAGTCATGTTTGTCCTTAAACTGATGACTCCCATTGGAAGCAGCAAAAGCAGCAAAAAAGCCTGGAACATTCTATTTATTCATTAGAAAAACTCCATTTGTGAACCTCTTGGTAAGTACAAAAGGGAAGCGTAATTTTAGAAGATACCCCTTACTGAAATTTGATTCAATACATATTAAATCTATGGGAGTCTATGACACAGCAGGAACTAATTGAGATTCTGCAATATGCAAGAAAAGAAATTCCATTGCATTTTTATCTAGTTTTCACTATGTGCTGAAGAGGACTTTGAACATTGAGTGCTGGCTGGGAAAGCCTTGCAGCACTGACATTATTAATAATGCTGAAATCCATATACAGTATTTCCTGTTGCATCTCAATTACTGGATTTAATTAGCATCCAGTAGCCAGGAAAAGAACAGAAGTAACATTTAACATAAAGTGCAGAGGTACCGGGAAATCCACACAGTCCAATTGTAATATGAGATACAAGACTATCCATGAGCACTGGAGTATTATATGCATCAATATGGTACAGTTTCCTCATTAGCCAATAAGATTCCTTCTTTTCATCCTGCTCCTATAGATTCAATAACTTTGCCTTTACAGTTTGTTTCATTGCATGATGAAAACGGATGAGTTGATTGTTGCAAAAAACATATATCTTAATATGCATTTTATTCTTTTGCCTATATATTTCTGCTGAAAATCCATAATAGATCGTAAAGAATATTTCTTAAATAAAAACAGCACATCTTAAAGGCACCCTGCGAGTGCAATTAGAAACATTTCCCATCATACAGCAAAGATAATGTTTCCTAAATGCTCTTAATTTCATACATCTGTTATGCTCTATCATTAATTTTTTTTTCTCCCGCCAAGACAATTTTTGAAGGTTTCTGCCAATGTAATTCAATTTAAAGCTTTTAATGTCAGCTCAATGGGTCATGCCACTTTCTCCACATTTGTATCAGGCTTACGCAAGGCAGAAATATGATGAACACTTTTCATCAGTAGCCTATATTCATGACAAATAGCCATTGCATTTTTTTCCCATTGTTTGACCATATTTTGCAATCATTGCTAATTTTTTTGTCTCTTTACTGTATACACAGACACGCACATGTCAATGTACACATATGTACAAAATCCTTTTACATGGCATTTTTTTTTCCTTAGGCCACAAGTAATTTGTATTGCTTTTAAAATTGCAAAGTGACTTCCTCATTCACTTGTTTTCAAAAGATGTCTGTAGCTATTTTTGGACTGATTACTGAACAATAACTATACATTAATTTTTGACACTGTCTTGAAATTATGTTCAAAGGATCTGACTTGACATTACTATTAGTTTTTAAGAGCTACCGGTTCTGGTTGCTGAACTATCCCCAAGTCCTAGAGCAAGTCAGATGGGGTAGAGTTATATTTGTCAGAAAACCATAATATCCTGGACATGACTATATTTTGTTCTGTTTCTAATACAGTGTTACCATGGAATTTGAGCTCATTCATTGTGTCTTAGCTGCTACACCTGTGAAGTCATACTTTGACTGAATACCAGGACAACACCCAAAATGGGATTTTTACCTTTGTGTGGGAAGAGTGGAAGGAGGTAGGGGGCATGCATACATGAGGAAAAAATTGCATTATTTGTAAATACATCTATATATTACCATTGCTTTGTCTTTCATTTGAGAGAAATTGTGTGACACTCAAGATTTTATGTGAAAAGCAGATTACCTGTCCTGTGGGGTGACATATTTAAAGAGACACCACACTCTGGTAGACTAGCTTCTGACCATACACAAACTTGAAATTTCCTAGGATATTCCATGCCTGGGGAGAAAAAGGTTGGTATGAAGAGGTGGTGGTTCAGGATTCCCAGTTGTTAAGAAGCCAGGCATCCTCAAAATGGTCATTGTTGGGTACTGAGACAAGAGCTACTGAGACAAGAGAACTCCAGGACTGCTTTGCTGGAAGCTCTTTGCAGCCTTTACCCATTAAAATTGCACAGACATGAGAAACTTTGTTTTCCTAAGCCTTTGGCTGAGGGTCACCATCTAACTAGAGCGAACCTTCACCATTATCCTCATGCATACCATCAGAGGCAATCTGTCTCATTCGTAATAACGTGTTCTCCTATATCATATCGGTCTCTTGACCACGGTGATAAATGTTCAGAATCTAGATTAATTATCAGTAATTCCTGTGACTATTTTTCAGTCATACTGTAACATACTGCCTCAGCTTTACTTGAGTGTTGCGTTCAAAAGAGCTTCCCAAAATAGGTGTGGATACCCTGCAAAGGCCAAGGCTACGTACATCTTTCATAGACCAGCTTTGCTAGACATAGGACCATCATACCCTCATGAATGTAAGCTAACCTTCAAGAGCAGGTTCACGGACCTCTCAGCAACTACCTATCAAGCTCTCAGTTGGGTTTTATTTTCATTGATACTCAAAATGAGTTTGCAGTTGCCATATTTCTGCAGTAACAAGGTGCTGCACCAATAGAGGACTGAATTAACAGAAGAATTGATTTATGGAGCCACAGTCTGCCTTCTCAGCATTTTCTTTCATCCCCAGTTGGGATGGGGAGTCCTTGTTTCCTCAATGTTAGTTTGAAAAGTTGTGGAAATATTTTGTTTACGCCTTTTCAGTTGAAACTAAATATTTTGACATAATTGAAACAGAATTGCCTATTTTGGCTTCACTGAAATGACCATGACTGCTTCATTTTGTGACAATAAAATCCTGCACTGCAATTTTCCCTGGCAGTAAATTACCTCCTAGGATTTGTAAGCGGGAAGTTTGAGGCTCCATTTGTCCCAAAGGACTAAGCAAAATGGCAGAAGTACATCTCCCACAGTATTCCCGAGTTGTGTGACACCCATAATGGGCCGTGACACGGCTCGGTGGGAAGTCTGTACTGCATTAGTGCTCTAGGTTAATTCAAATGGTTAAATATTCCAAGTGGGCCAAGGCAGCTTGCGGTGAGATACATAGAGGTTTATGTTCAAAAACCATCTTTGCCCCCTCTGATCAGTATATCCTCCCGCCCACACTTGCTGCGATTTTATCAAGATAAGGAAGTGATTTTCCAAAAGGGAATTCCAACACAGGTTTTGCTATAAATTGCTTCACTGTCACCCTTCCTGGTATGAGGAGGCTGAAACACATCAAGATCTGCTAGCAAAATAAACAGTGAAACAGTAAATCTGTTTTCCCGAGGGGATTAGTGGCCAGGGAAATAAAACCAAGGGGAGGTTTTACCTTCTCAAACACTGGGAAAAAGTGTCGGAAACAGTTAATACCATTATCAGAGCCTGGCCTTACAGCCCAGGGAGACAGTCCTTTGCCTCATGACTGCACACCAGCTCTAACACTGCTACAATTGATCAGGAAAGCAGATTTAAAATATCAGTCTAAGGCTTTTCTAATTATCTTAAAATAATTGTTTAACCGCTTGAAATGAATGCAGCCACAAAGCAAAACTTCTAGACCGTTACCCACACGCTAACAGACACAGACTAATGACCCTAGAGAGCAACCTAGCTCTTCTGATGCAACATCATCTGCTCTCAAAGACTAAAGTGACGTGTCCTCTGCTCTCCACGTGCTCTGCGGACCGGGAATGAAGCCACATCACTTCTAACACAATCCCGAAAATGACACCTGTTCAGCACAGACACCACAGAGGGACTTTCAGAGTCAGTCCCTCACAGCTATGCAATCAAAGATCAGTTTTCAATGAAATATTACTTACTTGAATCAATGTGGTCTTGATTCTTCGTGAAGGGTGCAGCAGGCATAAAATGTGATATTGATTTCTGAGATGTAGCCTGGTCCTTTCTTCATGGCCATTTCAAAAAATGCAAAGTATTTCTTTTCTTTCACGCCACAGATCACGTCACCTTTACAAACTGGAGGTCAAGGCCCTTTTATGTTGCCTCATATTTATCTCCTGTCCTTTTTTTCTCATCCTCCTCTCTTCATCTCTCAGTTTTTCTTTCTCCTCCTTGAGTTTTTATTGCCTCTTCGGCTCTCCTCTTAGCTCCTGTTCTAATTTCTGCCTTTTCCCCTGCTCTCCTGAGTGCTTTTAGATTCTGATCTAATTTCTCATGTCTTCTCCCAGTGCTGCTCTCTCTCCTTTCTATCTTTCTGACCCTCACCTGTTCTCCTTTCTGCATCTCTGACTCCAACTCCGCTGCTCCCCTTATGAGGCACCGGCTCTGGATTTTCCTCCTTGTCGTTCCCCACGTTGCTCTTGGGCTGTTTTTAGCAGTCATTTCAATAAAGTTTTCCCTGCTGTATGCACAAATACAACGTCCCAGCCTCTCATAATAATACATCTTTTTTCTAGGTTGCCTCCCATTTCCACGATTAGTGTGCATATCTTTTTAATGAAACTGTAGAAACGACCAGGAACAAGGCTTCCTAAATCTGCAATCTGTTGCTGCCAGCCTCCCATGATAGACAAGGGTTACTTTTTTTTCCTGAAGCCAACGTGAATTTAAGTCTATCCCACTGGTTTGGTTTAATTAATTTAGGAGCTAGAGAGGGGTCCGGATCAGAAATCACAAAGCTGAAAACGTCTCTCAGTGGTCTACGGCGTGCAATAGGGAAGAATTAATATATTTTCCAGTTATATTTTGGAGCAGCAATTTTATATAGGAAAACTACAACTTCCTGAATATATCAGTGGCTAGGTTGCCGAAGTGGATATTTTAACTGTGAAAAGTGCCACGGAGGCTTGAGCAACAGTTAGGACGAGCTGTGTCTGAAACAGCTTCTAACGCCAGCGCTTCCCTGATGCTCCGCGTGGTCTCAGAGGAAGGTGCGTTATATCTTGAATAACCAAATGATGTTACTAAGCAGCTCGTCTGTTCTGCCAAGATTTGCAAACAATTCCTGCTTAGTTTGTGAGAGCTGGAAAGACCGCCGTGCATAATGACATGCCTACAAATACTCTGGCTGATGTGTTGACTGTTGTCCCACACCCTTTGAGCTGATCATATGTATGGTAACAATTTGATACCATAATTGGATGAACCCAAAGCTTAGACTTCGGTCTACACTACAAATACTTGTGGTTGCAAGCTTGAAATTCTCTTTCAATTACTTTGTGTTCTCTTTACTTAAAACATACTCTGAAAATACTTACCAGTAAACTTGTTCATTAAGGTCAACATAAAAAAAGATTTATATGCTCCATCAACATGGGTTTTTTTTTCAGATTAAAATTTAAGCAAACAAAAAAGGGCAACACCTGATATATTATTGTAAAAATATTTATGTATTTATTTACATACAGGTCCCCTAGAAATAATATTAACCAATTTTCATTGCAACCACGTCTAAGTTCAATGATCCTATTTATTTCCCTGTGCATGACACCAGTTCCAGCATAGTCCAAGGCATTCTGACGTCTTCATTTTGTATTCTGACTCATTCTTGGTTATGATAGCAGAAAGCAGTATTTTCTGCCAGCTTACAGGAAAAAACACCGTTACCTTTGTATTACTCAGACACGGTTAAGAGTGTGGACATAAGTCTTCTGTGCTGAGAAAAAGTCCCCAGGCAGGCAGGAACCCAGGGTACCCCAGTTGGAGAGTCTGATCCAAAGCCAATTAAAAGTGCCATCTAGGGTCCGATTACTCTCAGTTTGGCTTTGACCCAGGAACATGCCCTTCTTCTGAACAGGAAATCAAATTTTGGAAACAAATAAGAAAAGGATGACAAATGACTCTAGCCTGTGCTAATTTCCATTTCATGCAAGTTCCGTGGAAATCAACAGAGCAGTTCCTAATCTCAGTAGCAACACTCCAGATCTCACATAGTTCTCCTGAAGTTATCTGGGTTTAGAGCAATGTGGCCTGAGTATTTGGTTTACTTTTTGTTTTGCTAAGTCACAGCAGTATTTAGCCCAAATTAGTATATCCTGTAAGATGAAATGTAAAACCACAGCACAACACAGACACAGTTCTCTTTCAAAGCTGTGTTTGGAAGAACTTAAGAACTTTGGACACTTTAAAGCTATTAAGTGGTCAGCTTTTGAGTTAAATATGCCTCAGTACCGACACTGATTTCACAGGAATGCAACAGTCTTTACTACAAATCCTGTGCTAAGGCTTTCTCTCTGTTCCATGATGTGCGTGTCCAGGACATGATTTCTTGTGATAGGCTAGGTAACATTTCACCCAGCCCTATGCCACTAAACTGGAAGTTGTCTTCAGGAAGGTTTTGCTGAAAGCAATGTCGCTTTTCAAAGAGTCTTCATTGGAAAATATTTTATTTCGTTATAAATGCCTGGAAGGAAGAATTTAAATTCAGTAGAAACTCCTATAACATGCCATTTTATATTCCAGCATTCCACCAGGCAGAGGTAACATAGTTCAGCGAAAGCACACGTTCCTTCCAACATGCCGCTTAGCTGAAATGGTGTGTACATTTTATGTATTTTCACTTTGGTTTTGTCTTTAAAAGATTTTTTCAATTTACAAGCTTTAATTTTTCATAAATGTAACCACTTTTGCTCGGCAAATAGAAGGCTGAATGAAATTTGCTGTGAGGGTATTCCTGAGTCAGGATCAATTGAACGGCTCAAGAAAATAGTTTCTGGAGCTTTTGCCGTTCGGGCTAATTGGTGGGATTAGTCATTAATATCAGCTTGATAATAATGTGTATCTTAGACACCTGGAATTATTTCTACACCTTGGTAGGTTACCTGAGAGATGCAAACCTAATACGTACCTGTAGACACCTGGAATTTAAGGTAACATTGAAATTTAGTCCAGGTCTCAGGTACAAGTATACCTGACCCAGATGATTCCTATGTGTTCAGTCAAAATAAATCCCTGGGTCTGTACAAACTCGGACTAAGAGAAGTCTAGAGATAGGCCATACATAAATACTTTATAGGGTGTTGTGTACACTAATTAATAAATACAATTTTCTAAGAGCTTTCTGAACCTTGAATAAACATTGCTTAAACAAATGTATGCAAATTATTAATAGAAACTGTAATCTCCCTCTCTATCCATTATTCTTATTTGGCCCTAACTACTTTGATACCAGAAGATTAGAAGAATAAAACAGGTTAACTTTGCCAAACAGGAAAATTAAATGTTCCAAAGCATGAAAGAAATAATTTTAAGGCCAAAGCCCCATACAAATCAAAGAATAACAGATCTTGTATTGCCCAAACCTTGTTGTTTAACTTATAATGACAAAATCTGTGTGTCCCACTAACTGTTAGATATTCTTGTGTGACTGCAGTGTTGTTTTATGTATGTGAACCAACCCTGCAATATAAGGTGACAAACAAAAAAGATGGAAAAATATATAAAATGGAAAAAGAAAAAGAAAAAGGGTCTACTTGCCACCTCAGGCTTTAAAACTCTTCTTACACACTTCAGCACGAAGTCTATTAAAGTGGAATATAGTGGAAATACAATATACAGCAATGAATGTCTCCAAACCAGCAATTTAGCGCTAAAGCTGAGGGCAGTTCTTATGCACCGACTTTTAATACCGAGACGATTTGTGGTCTCACAAAGTTCCTGCCTTGGGCAAGAATTGTGCTGTGCTCTAATAGGTCTAGTTTGTTGACTGTCAGAATAATGGAGAAATTGGTAGCAGAGGGCCTGAGCGCTGTGAACAGCTGAGATAATTAGAAGGTCTGTCAGGAGGAGAATAAGGCTAAAGTAGTTTACGTTCTGTCACAGGGCGGAAAGTGTTCATTCAGAAGGCTGCTGGATAATGTGGGATACGTTGCCTTACACCCTAGCAAGCTTGTTTGGAGGTGGGGAAAGTTCTCGTCAACTTAGTCAGCTTCCTCTACTGTCTTTCCCACCGCAGGCTTGCAAGGCTTTATATTTCTTATTAATAAAATGATACATCTTGCAAGCAAAATGCTGACTTGCTTTTTTTTAAGCCAAGCTGCTGGCTTAATAGGAAGCTGGGAGTCAGGCAGGGCAGCACAGGGGGCTGAGGAAGCTGTGAGGTCTGAAGGAAGCCGTTCGTGCAGAGCAGTCACTAGAAGCATCCTCTCCCCCCCCCGCAAAAAAAAGGCGGCGAGTGCACGGTTATGTCACCACCTTAACAGAGGATGCTCCCGTATCAATGAAGCAGTGCTCCAGAAGTTGTTAACACGAGAAGTCTGGTGCCTTAGCCAAGAAACTAGACAGTAGGAAGTCTAACGATCTAGAAATTGCTGCGTCTAAGTCATTTCTAGGCAACGACATGCCTAGGGATGAAGTAAGCCAAATTTTTCAAGGCTGGTTTGTGTTTTGGGTTCTTAATTTAGGGTCCGACTTTTGGAAAAATGAAGGCTAGCTGTCTTCTGCATAGAAAGTCTTCTCAGAGTTCAGAAAATGGGTAGCCAAAAAAGCAATCGCTTGAAATCACTGGTATTTCAACAAATAGAGAATTAGCGCGAGTGTTCAGGAATCACTAGGGTATGAAGCTATGCTAAGATTAAGATATGTTAATGCTTAATAACAAGCAAATATTAATAAGTTTTGAGTTATAGAGAAACAGGCTGGGAGAGGTGGAACAGGCGCTCGGCCAAGGGACCTTTGTCCTTCTCCTTGCTCTGCCATTACCAAGAGTCACACATTAACTTTTCTCCCACATGAGGCTCCCTACCTTGCCAAGGTGGCTTGGGGACCTCTAGGTGTCAGATGATCTTCAAGTTGTTGTTTACGGATGCTGCCATTGCTTACGTCTCAGAGGGTCGGACTGTGGAAGGCAGATTCCTACATGCTTTTTTTATTCAATGTGGCTCTCTCGAAAGATTACCCACATTTTCCTGGATCTGTGGAAAAGAGAGAGGCCAGACACTCAGGCTAGGACTGGATATTTTTAAAACTTGGATAGTCCAAAGCCACCTCAGCAAGGAATATAAGGGACTTAATTCCACACAAATATTTTAGTGACATCATTCAGACACAGTATTTGGCCCTTTTTCTCCTGCACCTTCTGCATCCCTCCCACCCCGCTGCATTTTAGCAGAAGTGGCAGCTCAGTCCTTGCCATCACTTTCTGCCCCTGCTTCCCTCAGTCCTTCTGATCACCTGAATAGCTGCTGCTTTAATAATTCGGTTGTCTTTTTGACAGGACTGGAGGAGTCTTTTTTAAGCTCCTGCAGCACTGCGCAACAGCAGGCAGCAGACAGTGCATGATTGCACTGGGACTTAAGAGCAAACTCCGGCTCCCTGTCAATGGCTGTGTGCCAGACAGCTCAGCCTGCAGAGAGCAAAACCTTTCCAAAGGCTGAGCATTTAAAAGGGAGACTGTCAACATCCCTCTGAACAGTTAACGGGGGGATCGCCACAGAAAAAGGGAGCATGTCTGAAAATTGAGGTGTATGGGGACAAGCGGCGTAAAAGGGCTAATTATCTTCCTATTCCCCTCGCATGCCTATTAAAGACCACCAAAAATAGCATCTACTTAAGGATAAGGATTTTTTTTCCCCCGCCTGTTAAGTTAAATGGACATCCCACCTGTCATTTGGTGAAGTGGAATCACTCACGGAAGAAGGAGCTGGCCAGAAGCCACCTCCTGACAGCGAGAGGCAGGTCTGAACAACAAAGTTTGGATCAAGATCTGAACTTCTCTCACATCCAAATATGCTTGGATCCAGGACGTTGGCTGACACCCATCTCCGCTACATCTATTCTGTGATTATGTGTGAATGGCCCTATTGCTTCCCACTGCACTCCACGTAATAACTTCCATTTGGGCATCATTCTGCAAGAAAATCTGCTGTCATGATGGCCAACGTGTGATGCTTTGCTGGATGAAGATTCACTCCTAACCCTTACAAGACATCAGTTTTCACCTGGAAACATACTAGCTGAGCTTTATTGATGACAACTTCCATATTTACAGTTCTCATTATTAAGTCAGCTTTAACTCCAGGTTTAAAGGGAGGATCCTTTCCCAAACCAAAATCAAAATACTATGTGCTCGTCAGCCTGTGTGCATGTGCAGTGGGCCTGATTCTGACTCTTCCTTCCTTCACATCTGTTTTATGCCTGTGCAATCCCATTGACTTCAGTGGAATTGTTTCTGATCAGAATTTGATGAATACCATATTTTCCTATGTATCACCCACAGATTATCTATAAAAACTGTGATTCGTCAGCACTGTGGTTTGTACGCATATGTAAGTGATGCGAGGGGAAGTTTACTCTGGGGCCCCCTCTTTCCCGGTAGCCCCATTGCCTCTAATTCCTCTCCCATTTGCTCCCTCTACCCTCAAGTCCCCCTGCTTCAGATTCCTCCCTGCTTTGGGGTCTGCCCTGTCCTCTTCACCTCTGATTCTGGGTGGTTTGTGAAAATACATCCCCATATGGTCTCTCTAGTGCCAGTGTTTTTTAAGGAATACCAAGTATATGCAAAAAAAAAAAGTTAATTTTTTTTCTTTTTCTAGTTGTTCTTTGAAAAGTAGAAGTAAAAGAAATTGGTTCGGTCAGCCTGAAGGGAAATTTCGGTTTTCTGACTGAAATTAAATCGACGGGTGGGGGAGAAGAAAGAAAAAACCTTGCATTACATGAAACGTTTCATTTAGTTGACAGGTATTCTTTTTTTCAAACTTTTAAAATGTAATTAAGTTTGTCTAAATTTGTTCTAAAAATGTCCTTCTGAAATAAAAAAATGAAGTGATTTGCTTCAAGAACATTAAACCAAAACATTCTGACTTTTTCTTTCTGTGCCTCCCAATAAGTTATTCACAGAGTTTAACACATATTCTGTGAATATGTTTCTCAGAAAAAAAATGCCTGTAAAATCTATTCTTGATTAACACGAGGAAAGAGGTGAATCAGAGCCTGTGTATTTGAGGAATCATTTACTCACCCTTAAGGTGGGAAAAATGAACAGAGGTGAAAGCCAACAAGATCCGTAATAATTTTTGGCACTTAAGCTCTGTTTTGGAAGTCACGTACACAGCTATGATGAACTACAGATAATGACGTATATCTAACCCAAAGTCATACAGCAAATCACTGGCAGAACCAGGAGTACATTTGGTTCCTTGCAATGTGTAGTAACCACTTGAAAATGGTTGTTTTATATAAATATGTGCATACAGTCTATAACCAAAAGTACAATTTTCCCTTTGTATTGTGATCTTTCTAGTTTTTTTTTTTAAAGTGAAGACTGCACGTAGCAATCATGGTTGGATGTCCTCTGTTGAACTTCCACCAGAAATGTGGTCTCATTTCTTAAGAAAAGTATCCAACAACTTTTGACCTCACATACACTTCAGCTACTGTCAGAAGAAAAATGCAATAAATACTGCTATGCAAAGAAAACAAAACGATTATCCTACGACCTAATAAGCAATTACAAAGGGCAAATTACTTGTACCCACTGTAATTTTTTGCCATTAGATAATTAACATCAGAAGTATTAATGATCATTTTAACAAATTACCATATAATTATAATGTGTTTCTTCATTTAGTCATACATATTGTACAAATCCTTCTAAGATTTGTCTATTAATTGAAAATACATTATTTATTGGCTTAGCTGAGTAACAACCCACACTGGTAACTAAACCTATTAAACAAACGCCGTACTGATTGTAACTAGCTGTCAACCTACGGTCACCAGAGCAATTCTTAGTTGATGCAAGTGTCGCTGACCAACCTCAAATTAAGGATCAAATGAAAAACTGCAGTAGGTCACAATATTCACTGGGATCGCAGACCTAGAAATGTCACATCTCTGACTCGTGTTAACTTCATCTGGAATGAAAGCTAAGAGTGGAACAAATGCACTCACGAGTTTACAGGGCCAGCACATGCTGGTGGCAATGCTGCTTCTTAGATTAATTAATTTCATAACATTTCCATAATACAGTTTTACTTAGTGTACTTTTCATAATCTAATTTTAGTTGAATTGCTTTGCACAATCTGCTCAAAATGTGTTTACGATTCAGAATTGTTAGAGTCCCCTTTTCATTTTGTGCTTAGCTGCCTTCCTAAAATCTGCCTAAATTGGTGAAATAAATTAGGGGAATTCTGCCAAAACCATTTTTTGTACTGTTCTAACATTCAAACCAATTCTCTTGGGCCAGGTTTGCAGCACTTCCCATGAATCTGCTCCTAGAGGTACGTGGACAGAAGCATGGCTGGAAGAGTGAACTTCAGGAGTACGCTGGAGATTTTTCTGTGGGAATAGGATTTGGGGGCGGGGGGGAGGGCTGGAAAGCTGATTCCAAATTACCCATTTCCAATTTGGGAACAGATATGGCCCATGTGACCTAAGCATCTTGTCAAGACAGCTTGAATTTGAAATTGTGAATATGCATGTGGATGAGCTACAGACCCAAAACGATTCACACAATGATATGGCACATCTATCTGAATAGACTGAAATTCACGTTGGGCAAAAGGCTGGGAGAAAGCTCTCAAAACTTGGCTCACGTGTGATACAAGTCCCACGGCTTCACTGTAACCCCTTTGGACAATATCACTTGTACATACAACATCCACATTTAAAAAAATTCATGATGCCCTTCTGACAATTCATGAAGGGGGAAACGGTTTGGAATAAATTGTTCATTACAGAACTACTCAGCTTTGGCAACAAATCTGCAGGTTAAAGGCGAAGGGGACCTATTCTAGCTGCAGTCGTGTGTTACAGACATTTTCAAATCTGCATGCTTTAGCTTTGTGACCAGTTGATAATTTTCTGCCATTTTCTTCATTTCTGTGCCCTTTGTGGGCTCCTGCGGGATTCTTCCTCTCGAGAACCCCTGTTCTTCACAGGACTCGGGATCCAGAGGGATGAAGCAGGATTATTGCTCTTTAAAAAAATATTGTGTTTCCTTTCCTAGGGAAGACTGTAGTTCTAGCTCAGGTTTCCTCACACCTTGACAATCCCTTGTACAAATGCAGTTTTCTGCCCAGAGTCCATCATACCTGCAGTGCTGCTTTTCTGGATGTAGCTAAAAACAGAGATAAATGAGGGTCCAATGGCTTTTCAACAGCACCTCTGAAATAATGTTTTTTTTTAAAAAATTGAGGAGTGGCTACCTTGCTGGTTGAGTAAAAGACTTAACTCCCTCCCATGCTTACATTTAATAAGGTTGTATGGATCTGAGGGATGGAGCTCAAGGCTGAATATATCAGGATGAAGACTGAGCGAAATCCTTGTCCCACTAAGGCCTGTGGCTCAATTTACACCCTCCAGGGAGGGTAGGACTGCGCTCCAGGTATCACCGGCCATTGATTTTCATGGAGAGTGAACTTTTTTTTTTTTAATTAAAAAGAATGTTTTTTTTTCTGCTACTGCCATTTTTAGCTGCCTGAACAGCTATGATGACACCTTACAAAGTTGCTATTACATTGGTGGTATTAGTATTAATCACACGTTGCTTGATACTGTAATTGAATAGTTTTTACGCAGATGATATTAACTGATAAAATATGGCATCCTCATGAGAAAACATTACCTTGAAATATTAGTGTTATAATATGTTAATTTCTATGGAGGATACGAGTACAGCTATATGAGGAGATGTAAATTTCCCAGCACTTCTGCTGACAATTTCCATGTCAACATAATTCTTAGGAATTCATACTCACTATTTTGTGATGACTTATATGATGATGTATAACAACTTAAGGGGTTTTTAAAATGCAGTATTTTGACTAATGCAGTTTGGTAAATAGCACGCAGGACTGTTTCTTCCTTTTGATTCTGGGAAGGCTGACGTGAGCCCTTGGTATCACCAGGAAATCACCAACCTGAGTGTTGAATGTCAAAGCGGGTGCTCAGACGGCTCTGTGCGCATTGCAGCTGTGCGTTAGCAGTGAGAGAAAAGGTTCTGCGAGGAGGCAGCAAAATCCCTACCTAAGTATTACAAATTGAGGCTGATACAGAGGGGAAAGAAAAAAAAAGAGAGAGAGAGAAAGGGATAGGTGGTTAAAGGGAAGTTCTGCATGTCTTGCAAAGCTGTTGGAAACTGAATTTTGGTTTGAAATTCGTGACTGATAAAACATAGTCCAGACAGTTTATCCCATCTGTAGATTCTCAATTTTGATCTAACTTATGTTTTCCTTATGTTATGGGGCAGGGGGGTCCCCAAGAAAAGTTGAGTGTGATTGTGCGCTTATTATGATATAATGAAATGAAGTATGTGAGGGCCCACACTCACCCTTGACTCCAGGACAGAAAAGACAAGGTCCACAGCACACTGCCTCATTTCTTGCTCTTATTGCCAGTGAATAGTTTACACCAACACAACTCCGCTGGCCTGGCTGGCTTCTGACTTAACACTGATGCTCTCTGTGGTTTCCTCGAGAAACAATGTAGAATAACAAGATGAACCCAGACCTGGGAGTACAGAGGGGCACCCCAAAGACTGGAGAGATGACAGCAGTTGGGGTTCTTGCATCCAGAAACAGGCAGCTAACCTGGCCTTCTCTCTCTCTCAGGCTAATCTGAATTAATTGGTGCTATTTGTGCCTTTGATACTCAAATGCAGAGCCTGGGGGTGGGAGTTCTCATGAAACAAGTGGCCACTTGGGAGAGCCGTCCCAGGTCCAATCATGTCATGGGCTCATTTGTCTCCCACAGTAATTCACTACTCACTTCAGTCACTTTAAATGTAAAACAGCTGCTGCTGCTTAGCCCTCTTTTAAGGTATCTAACCAGCAGCTTTAAACCAATCCTGAATTGGTCCCATCCCATAATAGTCTCCCACACAGTGGTCATTTGGAAACAATTAACCCTTGATTCAAGATCCTCTTAAAGAATCCTGTTCCAGGCCTTCCTCTCTTCTACTGCAGCCCATTGCATTGCTGCATCGCCTCTTGGATGGGAACAGCTTTATCTTTTGGGATTGCTGTGGTTTATGCAGCAGTGACCACCTATGCAGCGCTTGGGGAGGTGGGCACAGAGCTGCCAGGGGTTATTGTATGGATTTTGGCCTCCCCCCTCCTCTTCCCCCATCCATCTGCCCTGAAAAAATTTGGAGCTACCAAATCAAAACGGATGGGTGTTTTATAAAACAAACAAACAAACAAAAAGATTCTTTCCTCTCTTCCCCTCTTCTCCCACAGTACCTGGGGGTCTTGTTTGCTTCGCACATGTTTGGCCCCGCTGCTACCCCTCGCCTCGCTCGGTCTCTAGTGATATGATGAACTGGAGATTAATCTGTTTTAAGGAGAAGCATCTGGCTTTGAGCTAATAAAATATCAATTTGTAACAGGGAGGAAAAGGCTCAGCGAGAGGTCTGCATGCTCAGGGCTCTGAGACCCAATTTGACTTGGGAGTTTAACGCCACTTGTGAGTTTTAGGCTGCGCTCTGAGCACTTCAAAACCTTTCTCCGTGTGGTGGTCTCAACTTTCTCCAAAAGCCCTGTGTTTTTGGACCGACGGCCTTTACCCACGTCGGGGATATCTCCCAGGGCTGCCCCCCTCCCAG
>VZSZ01006766.1:1017748-1069938 GCA_013398815.1 Ibidorhyncha struthersii | reverse complement strand
TAATAAATCTCAAGACACAAAGAAGCTCTCAAGCCACTCTAGGCTGAGCTGTCTAATTCAAGAATAAACTGATAGAGCAGGTGGACATGCCAAATGTCATTAAGTTTGCCAGAGCTCAGCCCTGAGGAACACAAAGGTGAGAAGTATATTCCACAACAAATGACCCCTGACCGGGAACTCCCTGCTACCAGTCCCCCTTGCTTTTAAATTAAACCAGTAAGCCTACTTGAGTGTCTAGCTTGAGTGTTTCATTTGATTCCACTACAGGGGAAACACAGCCTCTCAATTAAGCTTTTAGAGTTTCACATGTGAAACCAAGGCGTGGAGGCTCCTGGAGCTCACGCGGAGAATTGAGGCTGGAGATCTGAGCTCAGATGTTGCCCCTGCTGCATGGCATGGTCAAATTGTTTCACCTCGTGCCTCAGTTTCCTTCTCTTATAGATGTGCATGCTTGAAAAGCCCTTTTAAAACTCCAGGTGGAAACACGTGCAGCGTGACTTTTGTTTGTACATTCTGCCAGTGTTTCTGTATCTTCTTGCATTCTCAGGATTGCATTAGTGATCTTCATTTGACTCCCTTTTCAATGTGCTCGAACAGAAACCCATAAATAAAGAATCAATAGAAAAGCCCAGATGTGTCTCCATAGGTGAGGTCTGAAGGAATGCCATAGTTTTCATACCATCACATAGGCAGACGTTTGGAAGATTAGGGACTGCTGAATGCATCGCTGGGGATCAGCGCAAAGTTATTTGCAGTTGTTTCTGTAATCGCGTTGCTCAGGGAGAAAATTCACAGTATGTCTTGCTGCCTGCCCGCCTCCCAGACATGCACCCTGCCACCTCTGTGCAGTGCCGGGGTGGTGTTAATGCCCTGTGCCATGCTAGAAGCCATATAAATTAATTGACTGGCTAAACACCTGCTCTGTGTTTGTTTGTTTTTTCCTTCCTTTATTTTTTTGTTTTGCTTACAGTTCTCTGTTTAACTGGATGAGTTTTCTTTTTTTTTTCTTTTTTTTTTTTTTTAATCCATTCAGGACTTTTTGATAGGGCCATAGATAGTTTTTATACGTAGCAAATATAAAGCTGGACATTTGTGGGCTCACTTAGCATGAGTTGGGATGGAAAAATCAGGGTGTCCAATCCACATATTCAAATTAATTAAAAGGAAATCCCATTTTTGGGTGACAGAAGTGAACCTTTAGTAGTATCCATTTAACCCCATAGTCTCCAAGAAGGAATGATTCTGTCCTTCCTTGTCTCTGTTCCATGGTCAGGTGTATGATCTCCTTTCTTCTCGTTTTTGGAGCAGAAAAAAAAAAAGTTCAATTTTCATTCTTAGCTTGGTTTCCTACGCGAGTGACTTTCACCTGAGGCTCTAATAATGCACCAGTTGAGGGAAAGACCATCACTTTTGGTCAGTACTTGTCTACCAGAGAATGCACATCAGAGAAACACTGCCAAATTCTGCTCACAGGCAAAGCTTCAACTGATATTTTCAGCTTCTTGGACTCCAGAGACCCTGTGGTCAGCCTTCGATGCCACGGGAAACCAAGTTGCCCATATTCTGTTAGCTATTCACCTGTTTTGTTGCTTGGAATGACATTTTCACCAAGCAAGAAAAAATTGGGGAATTTGACTCCAACCAAAGAGCCTCATTTTCTCAACACGTTGAGGGGTACAACTCCATGAACTTCAAGGTATAGAGGCCTTACTAAGTCATATTGTCATTAATAATGCAACCAGGTCTTACGAGAAGGTGTGTCTCCTTGCTGTACACCATCGTGTAGTGAAGGATTTTATTATTTTAAACCTTGTGTCTGAAAACTTTGCTGATATTCCCATCAGAGCTGAAAGAGAAGTTCGCAGTAGTGGTGGGTAAATCTCATAAAGCATCAGGTAGGAGTGGTTGATTTGATTTGGGAGACAGGACTTCCGGTGCTGCTCACACATGATCAAGGCTTCCTTAATTTTTAAAATGTTTAAAATTTTGGACAGGAAATCTCCAGAAATATGGATTTTCTTTGGACATCCCTGTTAGTTTTTGTTTTCCTTTGGGTAGTCCACAGGAAAGAAACCATCTTATGGATTCTTTTGTCCCTTGTTTTGTCTAAGAGTATTTGAGCCCAAGTCCCCAGTAGCAAGGTACCTGCTTGTTGGCTTTATTGACTGTATCTATACAGTCTGGGCCAAGTCTTCTGATCATGTAGACCTGTTCAGCTCTACAGAAGTCAACAGAGGCACAATAAATGTGGAAGCTCTGGGTTGTGAATGTGTCCCCTAACGCTCGCTACAGCTCTCAAAGTCTGGCCCAGCTTCACTAAGTGCAAAACTAGGAACAAACATATTTTTAAGCACCAGTTTATTAGCTGATTGTTAAAATCCCGTTTGGGAATTTGGAGGGGACATCCGTGGGTTCTTAAAGTCAAGACGTTTGGAAGTGTCCTGAGGACTTCCTCCTGTCAGGTTTGTGTTGCTCAATATAATTGAAGCACATAGAAGTGACTTTGTATCTAATTTAGATCAGATGGGGAGGGGGGAAGGAGCAGCCCTCAGCAGTTAATTCCAGACAAGGTGATTTTTGATTCACTAAACCCAAACATATATATTTTAGTTTAATAGTGACCTGCCCTTTGTAAACATGTGTACACGAGACTGTGGGTCCCCACGATGACATCTGAGCAGGGATAATGTGGCACTAGAGAAATAAAGAAAACCAGACACCCAGCAGCGAGGAAGACATCAAATTAAAACCCCTTAAAGAAATCTCTCACTTCCTATTTGCTAAATCACTCATTCTGTAAATGTCTTTGCTGTTGGTGCTACCACATACAATGTGATCAATAGTCTTATTCTCTAGTGTTCCCCCAATTGACTGGTTGAAGAAGATGCCGGGCAGGAGAGAAAGGGAGCGGGTTGGGGAGCGAGGGGGCTGGGAGGAGGAAACTGTACTTGATCCTTATGGAAGTCAGTTAAAATTAATTGGAAAAAGCTTTTAAAGACCTAAGATGAAGACCAAATGTATCTCAGACCTGCGGCCTCATCCCCGACACTGAATGCGAAGGTCATTGCAAAGCTGTAGATTTATGCGGAAGGCTTGGGTGATGGAAAATGAGACAAAAGCATTTGGATTTTATTATTCCATTTACTCTGACCCTGGGCCATAAAGGGTTTGGGGAGCCTGTTTTATGTATTCAGCTGGTTGCCACACTGACAAGCATTTGGAGCCACTTAAATAAACCACCCCAACCCACAGCTGCAACAACACCATATCAAATACAGGTTAGAGTTGAAATGTAGAGCCAGCAGCACAGCGTCTCCAGCAGGTGCATGCAGAGTGTTTTTTAACCCCCTTGGTTTTGCAATAGTTCCCTTATTTATCTATTGGCTTTGATTTAAAGGCCATTTAATCACCGGTATAGATTCCAGGTTAAAGCGTGCACACATACACACGCACTGACACATGCACTAGCCAAGCAAGCCACTTTCTTCTGCTCCTCCGATTTCCTGATTTTTCAAGGGACTAAAACAGAGTTTGAAAACATCACGTTTTCGGCCAAAGCTGGGCAATGCTGTCCTGTCTGCCCCTTTCCCAAGCTGCTCTATACACGCACTGATTCTCTGAGATTCCTGGCAGGCACCACTGCTTTGGAACAACAAGAGACAGGAAAGAGTAATGTGTCAAGAGGGGGGAGAGGGCGTAAGAATTTTGCTTAGAAAGAGGGGAAAATAGAGCATGTGTTTGGACTGATGACAGCAAAACTAGGTATCCAGGCGTGCTGGGAAAAGGGAAAAGGCAGACAGTCAACCGCATATCCACTCACTCAGAAATCAGTGGGAAACCTAATATCGAGTTTCTTAATGTGTCTTGCATGCTGTATGTGTAACGTGTTGAGATTCTCCAGTGGGTTACAGGATGCGTTGCGCCTACATGAAGGTGGGGAGTTAAGCTTGAGTAATGCACAGACATTCAGATTTTCTAAAGAATTCACTTTCACCCTGCCTGCCCCTCTTTTGTTCCAGTTTTCCATTAATTTTGTGTGATTGCTCATACTGTTGCTTTCAAATGGCAATATCACCACTGTGGACGCAAGTTCTTGTGAAAACCGCTACATTGGCTCACACAAACCAAGTTGCTCATTTATTATATTTAAGAAAAGCAATTCACCTTTAAATAGGGAGCAGAACTATTCAGGGCAAAACATTTAATAGCCAAGAGAGTTTAAAAAAATGGCAAAAGAGTATGTCAAACACATTTGGGTAACAAAGCAATTCCAATCTCCTCTCAATACCCCACTAGCTGGAGAGTGAGGCTAATTTATGTGCTGTGAATTTTGCACTCAGCCCTCTTCCTAGAGGCTATTCTTTCAGAAGAGAGTTGAAACACATGATGGCTGAGATGAAACATTGGAAAAGATTGCACTGCACTAGTCTGCATTTTCTAATCCTGGCTAGATAAGTAGAAGACAACGGTTTGTAGGACTTTTAATTCCTAAATTCACATTTTCTATAGTTTATTTTCCTCGTTAACACATTTCCATAAGGATCAAACCGAATTCTCCTAACCAGCACCTCTAGTCATGCAGTATTAGGAATATTACAACAAAAGGTAGATGTCTTAGCCAGGACATCTTGCAGTCTTTTAATTTATTCTTATTTTGTGTTATTTATATTTAATTTTGAATGTCAGGCATTGCCTAATCTACATAACAATCTAGAACGAAACAGAAAGTGATAACATTTAACAAAATTCAAGGCCTCTTTTCAAATTAAGCATCTCTTATGAAAGTGAAAGGACTGTAATATCAATTCTCACTTTCATAATGAGAATGCAGTCAGCCCCGTCTTAGCCTTGAAGACAGTGTTGCATGATAGCTCTCCTTTGCAGTAGATGCAAGCCCAAACCAGAAATACCAACCTGTATGCTCTTCTGCCAGAATTCCGAGGGAGTGATAGTCTTCAAACTTTGCTTGGTTAAACCATCAGGGATCCCTAAGAACCTGAAAACTGCCCTTTTTTTAGAGCTTTTGGCGTGGTCATGAAAGGTGAGGGTGTTCTTACATGACTGTCAGATATCTGTATCACAGCCGTCCACACTTGAGGTGGTCACCCTTCAGTGAGCAAAAATGGGGCACGAGGTCTAATCCTGAAGTAGGGAGAGCAGATGAATTGTGCACTAAAAATGCCCTTTGCTCTCCGCTGACTGCAGTGGAGTACAAGCACAGTGACATCAGATGTAGACATCTACCTTATAGACATGTAAAGTTACATGAGACAAATCCCAGACATAGGCACCTTTATCAGCTCTTTGCCATGGCAAAGGCCTGATGTCGCTTTTCTCTCCTGCTCTCTGCCTAGAGCAGGCAACAATTTTGCTCTTGATTTCTGAAATGCTCTCATTTAATTAATGTCACTGGGCTCAGCTTAGAACTATGTGAGTGAAATATAATTGTGTGGGCTAGAGAGTCAAAGGAGATGAACTAAAGGTCTGTCGTGGCCTTAGACTCAAAGAAGCTGAACCTGAGCCAAATGTTGTGCGGAGCTGTTATCCGTAACATAATCTGAATGAACTCTTGATCCAAACTATTCAGGGGAGCCCAAAACCCAGGGCTCAGCTTTTTATTCAGTAATTATTGATGTAGGCTCAATATTCAGGATTGGAGCAAACTAATTTGCAGGCCTAATCTTCCTACGTCTGGAAATGAATTAAAAACAATTCCTATTTACTTATATATGATAATTAATCTTACAGGATTAGGAGGACCTGATACCTTAAGTGCTTCACTGGGGAGATTCCTCTGTGTTTTATGGACATTTAACATTAGAACTGGGTGGAAACTGGTGGTTTTTTCCATGTTAAAGTTTTCCAAATGTTTGTTGCAAAATGAGCTGACAAACAAAAATTTGTAATCTTGAGCAAACCCCCCTCCAAATGGTATCATTGTTGGAACTGAGGCTTTCTCACTGAAATATTGAAAACTTTCTATTTAAAGCAAATAGCTGCTGCATAAAAATGTGCAAATCCAGTCTTCAATCAGATAATTTTGTCTACATTTGTATAATGCTAGCAATAGTTGGGCCAACTTACTGAGGCTAATAACCTACATAGTCAGACCTGTGATACCAGCAGTAGAGAGAGAGAACTGGAAACGTTTCCCTTTTAATTTGGTTGTTAAACTTGAAATCTTCCCTAAGACACTCACATGGTCCAACGTAAGGAACGAAATGATAACCAAGTCTGGATGGTTTCCAGCATCTAGAGTTGGTTCCTTTCTGTCTAGGCTCATCCCCTTTCGGCTACGCTGATAGGAAAAGTGCTGCTACGTAATAAAATTGGCAATCCCATACTGTGTGCCTCCAGCCAAATATTGCAGACTTTAACTGTGATATCCATAATGATCGCAGAAGCAGGTGAGAAAGATGCGAGGAATGAGCCGAGTCCAGCAATTGCCATATAGCTGTGTGGAAAACGGGGATCGTTTGGCTCATAGTCACTGCTGCTTGTCCAGTGTTACAGGAGCCATAAAGCAAGCCAGCGTAAGAAAATAGTATTGGCTTGTTTAATACAAAAGAAAAAAAAAATAACCACATGTATAGTGATTCCTGCTGATCAGTAACTTTCACTGAAATTGGGACAGTTGCATTTTAATTGACTTTTTCCCCTACAGCATTGCACTGGGAAATCAACTCTGATATACTTGTAGAAAGGTGGAGAACAGTTGAACTCTTGTCAGATTTCTGTAGAGATCAGATGGTATTTATTTGCTGTGGTGCTCTCTTGGGCTAGATTCAAACTCTGGTTCTGCAGATTACAGGGAAAATCTTTGGAGCCTTAGATGGATTTTACGCTGACTAAATTTAGAAATATTAGCAATTAAACCTGAAGCTGGGTTCCTTTTTCTTGGCATTCCTATGAAATGTTGCATTAAGGAGAGAACAGGGTGAAAATAAGAGCTGGTGGACTAAGGAGCAGGATAAAAGATTCATGAATATTTCTGCTAATAAAAAGTGCTGAGCTTGGCCTATTTGATTCATGGGGTCACATTATGCATTATTTTTGAGTATTCAGATGACCTCCAAGAATTTGTAAAGCTTTCATAAAAGTAGAGAATGCCTTGACATTTTAGCCCAAAGTATGTTTTTAAAAAGCACCTATCACGTTCAGACAGAGCTTAATTCCAATTCTAGAGAAAATATTGTTTTTTCCAGTATTAAAAACATGGGCCATATTAATGGAGTAGATACAATTTTTGTTCTTTCTTTGGAGAAAGTACAAGCTCTTAGTTTGTTTTGAGGGTGTTCACTATTTATTATCCATCATTCATCAAAAAATTGGTTGTCGGCATTGAAGGGGAAGGCAGAAGTGATAGCATCCGAGCTGGATAGGCAGTCACATCGCTGACTCGACCAATAGCCACAGCCAAAATGGTTTTGAATGCCCCATCACCTGCGTATTATTTCTGCCAAGTTTTCATGAATATTTCTGAATAACAAAAGCATTAGTAGAAAATCAGAATCTGTTTTCAAGCTGTTGTGCGGCAAAAATAAAAAAGGAAAGAATCATCACAAATATTACTGGAAAAGAAGAATGCAAGGAGGAGGAAATCCCGGCCCTGTTGCCTGTCATGTAACTTTGTGAAACACTTTTACTGTTTTTAGGTCCTCCAGCCAAATGCAGGCTCTGAACAAAACCCAGCTCTGCTGAGCAAACTGCTTCCTAGCTGCAAGCATGGCGACCATTCCTGCAAACAAAGAGAGAGGAAAATATGTAAATTTAAACAAATTCACTGTTCTTTTTCCTCAGAAAAAAAAGCTTTCATGTTATTTGAAATAGCCAGACTGCTAGAGTAATGTTCTTACATATAAATGGAAATCCTTTTTGATATTTACACTACTGATTTCTGCACTTTCTTTAATCTCTGCTTTCAAATTAATAGACAATAACATCAGATTCCTTCCTTGGCTCACTCAGCACTTGTGCATATTTACCCAAGTGTCTAGAGTGGAGATTGTACACATATCTCTAATCCACCTGCCTATGTTAGTTAAAAGCCCAGATAAAATCAGCAGCACTTAAATCTTAACCTTTTAAGTCTGAAATGTTTTTAAAGTCTGGGCTCATGGCAACTCCACGGAAGAGGGGGGGAGAGGTGGAAGTTGAATGTAAAACATTTCACAGCTTGAACTATTGTTTCTTTCCAGTGGAAACTAAGCTCAGGAGTCCCGCAAGAGTGTTACTCTGAGAACATTAGTAATGCTGACCAGCTCATAAAGTTTGCAGCCGTGTTGAGTGCTCCTAGCCTCCTAGAGTCAACTTCATTTTCCGTCCCATCAATATACTGCTCCTGAAAGCCCAGGCAAGCAAAAGAGAAACGCGAGGAGTGTGAGCTGTGATATCTGCCGCTCTCCTTCCTCATCTTTGCCTTTTGTTTCAGTGTTTGGCTCTGGACCCCGTAGATGCCAGTGAGTGATTTAACACCTGGATGGCCCCGGGACAGCAAAGATACTCTAACAGCATGTTGTGCTCTCTTCTTCCTTAAATAGTGTCAAGTCTCCTGTTGGCTTCCCTCAGGAGCTGGGCCTGAGTGAACAGATGCACCTATTCCTTGGAGAATGAATAGTTTGTTTATGTAGAAGAGATGAATGGGGCAGTAAGGCCGTCTAGGTCAGTTATTTAGCATGAAAAAAGCCATCAGGATCACCCTGAGGTATTGCCCAAGGAAGTTTGGAGCAGCTGAGTACAAAGGTGTAACACATCCTCCTCCTCCAGCGTTCCTCAGGGAACACTTTAATTAGGAAGGAGGGCAAATTACTTGGGATGATGTGTGTGGAGGTATGGGGACAGGCGGTCCCAGGCACGAATCCTGGGAGGGAGCACTGCTGCCTGAGCAGAGCAGGGGACGGCACTGCAATCTGTGGGTGTTCGCTGGGCACCTCCTCAATCCGTCACACTTCTCCCTGAGTCACACATCTCTTACATCTGGGCCCAAGCATTAAGGATTCTTTTTTTTAATGTTTACTCCCAAGCTGACACCCGGGAAAAGGGCTAGCTGGGAACACGGATGGAGAAAGTATGTGTGCATCTTTCTTTTTGCCCGTCTCTTTTTCTCTCAATCTACCCTCAACAAGGGTGCCTATAGAATATTGCATAATGCTGCATTGTTTGGTTGGGGATTTAATTTCACTCCATCACAAGCTACCATCGGAGCCCCTGTCATTGCAATTTGTCACACTTTTTTGTGTGCTATATCTCACTGAAGTCACATCTCCTCCTCAGCCCATTGCATAATCTCCTAGTCTGGAACAAAGCTCTCCAACATAATGAAAGAGGTGAAATCGGGAAAGGGAAAGTCAACGGTTACCGTTATCACTATAGAACTTGCTCCCACTGGCTCTGCAGGTTCAGTCACACCACGCAAAGCAGAGTAAGAAGGACATGCTGTGTGTGTGTGTTGTTTTTTTTTAAGCCCGTTTATTGAACCTACAGGCAGCACCATTGGCTGCTGAGAGATGTAATCCTATTCCCTCCTGCAGACCACCAGCCATAAAGAGGCTGCGGGATGTCCCACTGGCCCACCAGGGAGTTGAGAGCCTCCAAAATAGATATCACAGGGAAAGGAGTGGAGAAATCAGTTTGCTTTAAAGGAGGGGATTGACTCACGTCTCAGGCTAAACCCACAATAATGTTGTGCTTAGGAAAAATACCCTAAACAGTCAGAAAGAAGATAGAATTGCATGCTTTGAAGGAAAAAAATGAACATCTGCCAAAATAAGCAGGATTTTGTTTTCTATAGGAGGGTGGTCAAGGACTCTGTTATGAGTTGAAGGCTTAATTTCAAAACATAAACTGACTGCTTAAAGCTTATGGGAGATGATACGGTAGTTCATAAGGCTGCCCATGTGCTCAGAGATGCATACCTTGCAGCACTGCTTCAACAAGGACTTCAGCTTCTTCTCTGTGTTGCCCTAGGGTGCTCTAACAATGTCATCGTGTTGTTACGCAATTAAAAAATTAGAAACTTGAATGAATTTGAGACTCATTTATCATGACATTACCATAAATTGCACATTGATCCTGTAAAGACAATGTATACTAGAGAAAGGGGCTTCATGAAGTCCTCTATGGATGTTGCTCTTGTTATTTCTATCCTGTGGAAGGGAAGGGAACAGGCTGAGGTAGACGGCTAATTCATAGGACAACATTATTTTTGTTTTTCATTCCTGTCGCTGACGCTCTGCCTGCTCAGAACTTGCATAAAATCTGGTCCCTCTTCCTCAGGGGTTGATGTATAGATGTGGGCTCCCAGATTCGAAATACCCGGGAAAACACTTTACCAGGCTGGAGCTCACAGGCAAAACCCTCTGATTCGCAGTTGCAGCTCACTGCGTTTGGCAACAGAATTATTTTGAAAATGTGTTTGGAGGGCTTCTTAAGAAATGTAAATAATGTCCTCTGCAAGGATTTTCAAATTCTCTGAAAGGGACAAAAGGAAAGGAAAATCTGATACACAAGATGTTTGTGGCCTTGGGTGAGCTCTTATATTCTGATTGCTGCTAAAGGTTATTTTTTTTTTTCAACTGAAAAATTGCATTTTGGTTGAAACTTTGCCCTGAAAAGCCCCCAATTTTTGATCAGTTCTGAACACTGTCCGTTCGCATTAAATAAAGAGAAAGTATAAAGTATTCAC
Source organism: Ibidorhyncha struthersii (assembly GCA_013398815.1). Taxonomy (NCBI): domain Eukaryota; kingdom Metazoa; phylum Chordata; class Aves; order Charadriiformes; family Charadriidae; genus Ibidorhyncha; species Ibidorhyncha struthersii. The sequence continues at coordinate 1,059,254 of VZSZ01006766.1, read as the reverse complement.
CAGACATGTATCAATTTGACATCAGTGTAACATTTCTTAAGTGGTTCATTCAGGAGTGAAGCCCATGACTAACAGGCAAATGGCAGCGAGATACAAGGGAAGATGGTTTTACAAAGGAGAGCAATAAGAAAGGAAAATGTTACACTGTTTCCACCGTGTGTTTTATAAGGAAGATCAGGCTAACAATGACTCACTATGGAAAGGATTTATTGGGCTATGGAGCTAAAAGGCTGTAAAGATTAAAATTCTGATGGGGTTTGGATGGGGAATTGTTTGGGAGTTTAGTTTTATCCAGCGCACTGTCCAAGTTATTAATCCCCTTGTGTTTTCTAAGCTGGGTAACTCGTTGTCGATATGCTCCCTGGGCCAATTTCAGGCACGCCGGCCCACAGCCCGGTGTAATATTTCTTCAGGCGAATCACTGGGTGGTCTTGTCTTGTCTTGCGAAGAGTGAGAGGCAGATAGCAGGAGACTTTCAAGATTGCTGTTGCAGGCATCAGTCTTAAAGTGGAAAATAATCCACCTGGAAGGGCACTGCCTTTGCGAAGAGAAGCGGCCGGCGCTCCGATTGGGAGATAAGTTACAGGCTGAAATGTTTGTGGCGAAGGGGCAATTTGTCAGTGAGAGGCCAGGCTGGCCGTTCAGGCTCTCTGCTGTCTGTTAGCATCTGCCACTCGCATCCACTTGCAGCTTCTCGGGAACCGCTGAGCACTAGAAAGCAGCACACTTCACTGCCGCGCGAGAGCAGGTGACTGGCATCAGCCTGCAGTTAACCCTCCTGACAAACCCCAGAGACGTGTTGACTAGCTGCAGAAAGTGTCTAGTGTCCAGCTTTCCTCGGTGATGGCCGTATGATCTCTTGCAGCGTAGGACACAAAGCCAGCCAAACTGGGACAATCCCAAGTGAAAAGGAGTAGGCAGGGGAAGCACGTTGTCATAGTCTCATCTCCAGAGCTGCTATCAACTGCTTTTTCCTCACATCGTGGATGCTGAGATACTCTTGGAGGAAGAAGATAGGGCTTGAAGGAGAAGCAAAGAGTTTTGTTTGGGCTGTTTGTTCCTACAGGCAGCATCTACCTCCCATAAATGCTGTCAGAGAGGGCGAGATGCCAGTGGGCAGCAGGGAGGAGCATTGACCCAGTGTTTCTTAAGTGGCTGCGCGGAAGCCAGCAGAGTCCCTCCATGCTAATCCCACGGTGTCTCTGAACTGCTGAGGAGGCTGAGGTCAGGTCTTTCCCCTAAAGACAAGTGCTCCAGGTCAGATTAACTGTAGCTGGAAGATTTTGCAAGTATGTTTCCCCCTGGTGCTTTGTAAACCAGGAGAAAATATCATCTTTCATGGGGAAGAACATGATATTATCACTAGTTATTAGATTTAACAGAGAGGAATCTGGTGAATTTGTCACTCCCCCACATAGTTCCTCTGGTTTTGCTTTTGTTATAGCAGTTTACACAGGGTAAGAAGATAGGATGGAACTAAAATCCTTTTTTTGTTGTTGAAAACCTTTTTTACAAGGAAAGGGGTCAAGACATTCATAGCTTGAGCTTGATTTGGATAAAGCAGCCCACTGTCTGAATTTATCCAAATTACCCGTACTTCTGTTGAGACAATGAGTCATGAGATTTATAACAGTTCTATTTCTCGTCCCAGCTGGAACTACCACTAGGATATTTTTGTGTGCTGGTCTGGCATTCTCAGCCCTGATCCCAGCTGGAGTGAGTGACTAAAATGCACCTGAGTGGGAAACACTTTGCTGAACTTTTCAAAACACGGAACCACAACATCAGAGACTGAGACCTAAGGGTTCATGTGATCAGGCCTAGTCTTAAAGAGCAATGTTGTATTTGCTCCAATAAAGGAGGTCCTGGACTACCAGGACAAAGGCACCAGAGGAGATTGATCAGCTGCCCTAGAAGTCAAAGGCCAGAGAAAATTTCATTAAGTTTTGTATGAGAATGAGCACGTGCCTGAACACTTTTATTACCTATCCTTGGTTTTGGTGTAGCTTGCACAAAAAATGCACAGATCTTCAGCAAAGAAGTTGCTTTTTTTTATTTTTGGTAGGCGTGTGTGTTAACCTCAATTTACTGCTATAAATCAGACAGTCTGACAAACATAGTATCACTAGCTATAGCCCTTCAAAGACTACTTGTAAATTGGAACAGCTTAGATTATTCTACTATGCCCACCTCCAATAATCCCAATGTCCGTTAAAACTCCCCTCCCCAGGGAAAATTGTCTATTAGCTTGTTAGGGCCTGGGTAGTACTAAATAACCAGAAGTATTGAAGAAAATCCAGGCCTTTACTACAGAATGATCTCCAAAACAATTTGAAAAATGATGTCAAAGAGAAAGGTTGAGGCCTGATTAATAAACATCTGGTAATGGCATTGAAAACAACTTGCTGCTTCTGTCTAACAGCATCACTCTGCCTTCATCTAGATGGGCAAGCAAAAACGGCTTGAACTGAGCTTTGTTTAAGGGATATACTTCATAAAATAAAGGGGGGGCAGAAAACTCTACTGCCAATCAGCAGATCTTCACAATGCTATAATCTGTTTCTATTTCTAGATGTTTTATGCAGTGATAATGATGAGGATTTGTTTGAGGTTTTGCTCAGGAGCTTGGTTGGGTCCTAATGGCACTACATGCCTATCATAGGATTTTAGGACATGGATTCCTGCTCTGCCAAAAGCAGCTGATATGATCTGGGCAAATCACTTCTGATCAGGTTTTCAGTAGTTCTTCGCAAGTTCTTGTAAGTACTTAAGCAGGTTAAGTGCCTAAATCCTACTAATTTAGTTTTGAAAAGCTGGTCTTTAGTCTCTCTAGCACATATTTTGATCAGTATTTATGATCCCAACTACCTCTGAGGATCGCCCCCTCCATGTCCACAGCAAAAGACGGATAATATCACTGCCCTGTCTACCAGGGATGTTGGGAGGATATGTACATTAAAGATTACACAGAAGTCATTTAGGCTGGTTGATCTCACAGGTGTATTTACATGGCCTGTTTCTCTTCCCATGAACTCGTTTGAAATAAATGGAAACGCAGTGGTAATAAAACAGGTGTCACCAGAGAACGAATCTTATAATGTGATATCCCGTTCAGAGGCTGAATGGGTGCACAACCTGAATGCCCTTTTTATTCGAAGAGGGCTTGTTTCTCTTAGACAGGTGTTGAGGTACATATAGGATGGAAGCCTGTCTTCCTACTTTCTCCCCATGACTGTGGGGACAAAACGAAGGCTGGCTTTTGCAGAAGGACTTCTACTTGTAAAGTCATTGCCCAAACCAGCTGAAACATCAGCAGTAATCTGGTATTCAATCTTACCTCCTTTTATTTTTGAGGCAAAACGAGCACACACACTTTGTGTCTGAAAGATGGGAACTTACACTCCAGCAAATAGCTGAACATTAATGACATTCAGCCTGTATGGAAGCATATATTTTATAGGAAACCACATTGGTTATGCTTGAGAAATCTTTCTAGGACAGCCATTGCCCTGAGACTTATGCATCTGCATAAAGTCTACTACATTAGAAACTGAACAGAATGGCCCGTCTCTCCCACGGTCTTAAGTTAACACTTTTCCTTTTGTCTGGGGCACCCTTTTCTAAACTTGAAATCCAATTGGCCAACAATTAAAGCCAATTAGCACGTGAGGAAAATAAACCGCAGACCCCACTTCTATGTATTTCACGGGCTGTTAGAAAGCCTAGTTAGCTCAAGGCATTAGCATAGTTCAGTATCGGTCGAGGCACACAGCAGAGACTAGTTGGCTTAAAGTATTAGACGACTGCGATAGCGTCCTGGCTGAGCGGCAGTGTTATTCTGGGCTCACAGCTGCCAAACATTCTTGACAGGAGATGAGGCAGATGTCCAAGGACAATCAATGAGAGAAGAAAGTTTAAGCCAACGTTTGCCTATCTCATATTCTCTACTTGATCCTCTCCTCAAAGACAAGGCACAGCTGTTGCACTTCAAGGTCTATCTGGCTGAACCCAGCAACTCCTCCCTTTCTCCCTCCTGGCCTGCCTGAGCTTTCTGTGCGTTGGACTTTGGCAACCTACCAGACCTCATTAACTCCTAACAGGACAATTCATGACATTAAATGGGTCTTATTTAATCTTTTTGTATGTGTGTGAGTATCTGAGAACAATTCTGCCGCATACTAATTGCATGAAAATGTGGCGGATTATAGTTATGTGAGTATTGCCCACCAGCCTACAAGGGATCACCCTGGGCCACAAGAACAAGCACTGTAACATTAACAAGGTGATTTGTTATAGCTGCGATGGCAAAGGTGATACAAAAACAGCAGACAAAAGTGTTTCACAGACAAAGGCATCAAGAGGCTCGGTCATTTTGCTCTCACTGATGAATAAAAATGCAGGAACAGTTGTGATAATGAACACAGAGAAAAATGGCAGGTGTATTAGTAAGAACAGAAGTCTCATATCTACAGCTCCCAGCCCATCACAACAATTTATCCCACTCAGAACCTGCTCTCTGCAACCTTCTTTTCTGGATGATATTTTGATTAGGGCAGGGAGTGAGTTTTTGGCCAGATTTTGTGAGGCTCAGGTCAATTCCTGCTTGCTTTTTTTTCCCCCAAGTCCCACAGAAGCTCCTATCTCACATGACATGGGACACGCATCTACCATGTGGCCCTGTGAGACGGAGATGTCTCCAGTTGAATTCCATAATAGCCATGTGATAAAGGAAAGGCCAGTGTGAATAGCTTTCAGATGCCTCTTTAAGGGAACGTATAGCATTTTAAGACCCCAAAATTGGATGTCACTGACCTGCAGGAATAGGCTGGGACACAGAAAACTTGGGCTCTACTACTAGTTTACTCTGCAGCCTTCAGCAAATCATTTACTTTCTTCACGGTTTATTCTGAGCCACTACATGGGAATAATAACATCTAGCTCCATTTCAAAAGCACTGTGAGACTGTCAGAGGAAAGGAATTGGCTAACTTCAAAGTAGTACTATTATTAACTGCATACAGAGCTGTGGGAAAGATGTAGCTGGCCAGTTTAATTCAAGTAGCCAGCTGAGGTTCCCGGTCCAAAAATATGGAGAGTTTGTTTTAGATTTTCCAAATGTTAGATGAAACAATGCAAGATTCTCAAAGAAAGATATCTTCATGTTTAAAGTTTTTTGAATTTTTTACATATGGAGATTTTTTTGCACAGGCAGAGTGGCAACCATGTGCCGATAGAGGCTAAGATTAGGGCATGGGCCGTTTTGCTCCTCAAAATAAAACTGCAACGAGTTTGAACGAGCAATCCTACAATAATAACAAACATTTGTATGTCCATAATGGGTCAATTCTCCCTCTTCCTCATATTTAGTAAAGAATCACAATTCTGGACATCCAGCATTTGTAGAAAACATGTTACTTACCTATTATTCATTCTATCTAGTATTATTACGGCCTTCTGCCTTTCAGCCATTGATTTGTTTCATTCGTCTTTTACAGTTTGTTTCCAGCATCGTGAACCGAACACGCAGGCACAGCAGCAGACACACTGAGGCCACCACACGCTTGAAGCTTAGAAGTGCTGTTCTGATACCAGCAATACATCCTTTGCACGAGGTACAGGCACGTGACCGAGATAGTTGAATTACTGTGGCTCCACCAGCCCATCAACCGAGCCACAGCAACCGCGTGCACATTCTTAAAGTAGCACAACTTGTAAATTAACTCATTTTCTTAGACCATGAAAGTGGTTCCCACGCCTCATCTGGCAGGCAGTAACTGGTTAAATTGTGGTAAGTGGATCACTTTCAATTTTGTGACTATATCCATAACATAATCTGGGATTTCAAAGGAGCCTTGGGCAATCAGCATCTCCCACTGCTTTACTGTGGGCTTTGCGTGTCTCCATCCCTTAGGGTCTCAGTTATAATTCCTAGAATAAAATAATGTCAAAAACTATTTTGACTGTCTCCTAAATGTAATAAAAATCTATCCCTGAAGAGTCATCAGTGCCCAGTCTCTGTGTGCCAAATTTAATTTTCCGTGTTGGGAGGAGGGGAATAAAAACAAACAACCCCTTAAACAATGACATTGGGATCTGAATGTGCTGTGCCTCCCAAGGCATCCAAAATCTAACACAAAGGGATGCAAAGCATTCCCAAATGCCTTCCCTTCACTTCTCTTCTCACAGCAACTCTGGTAGACTAAAGCCTTTGGCTGAGAACGAGCTTATGACCACAGCGGTGATTTAGCTGCTCTTTCTCACTCCGGCAGCCCTTCTCCATCTCTCTCCAACCCCTGTGCTTACAGCAGTTTGGATTTTTGGTGGTTAGATGTCTCCGAGAGAGCAGTGCGGTTTCTGCATCTGTTTATCACGGAGCTAATGGGCTATCTCGAGCTCCTCAGGAGCTGAAGGGACAAATGGGAGGAAGCCTGTGTGAAGAAGGGCCTTGCTTGTCAGGGTTTTAGGCAGGCTGCAGTTTGCTGGGTGCTGCTGTGGCACAGGAGAGAGGATGGCAGACATCGGTACCACATCCCTGGGAAGCCGTTGGGGCCGTTGCGTGCTCAGGGTCTCAGGAAAAATCAAAAAAGTGATTGAATTAAGGGCAACAAGAGCAGCACTACAATACAATTGACGCGTGTGCTACCCTAGCAATCAGGCTGGAAGAATCTGGGTGCAACATTTTTGCCTGACTTTCAGCTGTCTGAGGGAAGAACAGCTTCACAGCTACTGCCACTCTTTGCACAAGACTAAGAGGAATTTGGCAGCTGAAGCCCCATCCTCTTACATTCATTAAAACCCCCATTTATTCCATGTGATTTAGTGCTATGAGACACATTAGGAAGCAGCAGCTAACTAGTATTTGAAAAGTTGCTTAGGTCTATGCTGCTAAAGATATTTAGGCACCTAAGCTGCTTCAGAAAGATTTTTCAAAAATGCCAGGATGATTCATTCCTATTAATTTCAATAAGAGGCAGTTAAATGGTGCATTTATTTGTCAGTGCCTAACTGCTTAAAAATGGGATGGTGCTGACTCCAAAGATTTAGGAGCCCTGGCTCTTCACCAGAGCCAAAATCCCATGAAGCAGCGATCATTTTCCCTGTTCAAAACTCCCTGTATTTTTGGGGCCCTTTCCTGTGTCTATCCAGGTCTACATTCTCTTACTGCTGTTTCCACTTTAAAGGCAGCTGTATTTCAATCCTTGGGGAGGGATCTGCTGTATACATATGGCCAGACCACGCTTGAGGCCTTTTAAATGTAAAAGAAAAGGTGAAGCTGAAGTTACCCTGCGGCTTCATGTCCACCATCCCTCAGCCCAGCTGTGAATCCCTATGAGTCCCTACAGCAAGGGATGGCTTGATGGGGTGCTGATTTTAATGACGTACGTTTGAAGACGTAAATATGAAATACCGTCACTTTTTACACCAGGCAGAGTTCCTGGGGTTACCTGAATTATTTCCTGGTGCTTTTTGGGCTGTGCTTTCAACTTCATGAGCAAGCATCTAGTGTGCAGGGATGGCTCTGGAAGAGGCAGAGGTCTGAATACACCACGTGGTGAAGCGGAAATCTTCAGAAGAAATCTCAGCTGCTGTCTCGGCTGGGTAACATTGGTTAGGGTGTGCAATTTTCTCTCTACATAGTGTCCCAGGGCTGGAAGCCAGCAGCCCAGGGTGGGGAGCCACTAGGCTATGTCACACTTGTCTTGTGAGGGCATGACATGAAATCAACGCTTTCTGCACCCAAGAGGACATCCTGGTCCACCGGCAGCCAGGCTGTCTCAGGTGTCTCTCTCCTCTGCAGAGGCAGCGGGGGAAGGCAGCGAGGGGTGGATCAGACCTGCATTCGGTTGCGCAGAGTCGGTCAAGCAGAGCGAAACACAAGGAAAATCTTTCTTCAGGTCTCCAGCTGAGTTTGCCCTGACACTACCCCACCTTGTTTGAGGGAGGCGAGAGTCTGGTTACTACGAGCACTTTTTGTTCATTAAACCTGAGCTGCAAGAACTAATTTGCCTTTTGGGCAAGGTTGCTGAATACAAAGCTGCGTGTTGTCCCGCTTGCACGACCTGTCTGTGCGGGCGCTCACCCAGCGCATCAGGCACGGGCAGCGCTTCGGAGGCATCGCCTTGGCTGGCGAGCAAAGCCAGATCCCGATTTTCCTGGCCCGGTGTGAGAGCTTTTCTTTGAAACATGGCAGCGCTTCGCATTTGCATCACTATCGTCTCCCTCACCTGAATTTTGCTGGCGCCGATGCGGGTCACACGACAGCACTGGGTGTTTTATCACGGAAATCCTGCGTCTCCTTCCAAAGGGCGAGACTCGGGATGACCCTTCCCGAGGAAGGGAAGCGCCTTGTGGAGGGGGTCGCGCCTCCCGCGGGGGTCAGAGGCCAGCAGCCCAAACCACCTTTGCTGGGGAGGCCAATCTCAGGCAGACTTGGCCTTTTAAACACAGATGGCCATAACTTTGAGACCGAAATCTCTCGCTGCCCCATGGAGAAAGAGCAAAGGGAAGTTTACAAAAGGCCCATATGTGGCTGAGTCATTTTAAGCAGCTCAGGTACAGACACACCTCTTCCTTATCCAGAAACCTCCTTGGGGAAAGAAAGAAAGACATATGTTTGGCCTCTGCAGCAAGCTCTTATCTTGGCAGGAGAAAGCTATTGATGTTCATGTTTCACATTTCTGGCGCCCAAAACAGGTTCTGATGTTTAAAATGAGGCAGCGGTGGAACCTGTTTTAAATATGTAACAGTCTCGGAAAGGAGTGGTCTAATCACTTCATTATCCAACACAGCAGAAAATGGTTTGAAACCCAAACTTGGGAGAGGGGGGCTCAGAGGAACCTTCCACAACAAGACATTGCCAGCATTAACCCTGGTATTTATTGCTCATTTTAACTATGGTGCACAGCAAGCATTTTCTCAGCCTCACATTGCAAGAATATATAATTCATATGCTTAATATTTAGCCTCGGCTCTCCTTGCATATGTTACAATGCTGGAGACTGTTTGTGTGTTTGCTATATATCAGTTGACACCTCTGTAAAATCTTTATATTGAATGCCTTTGGCAACTATATGCCAAATAATAGCATTACCATTTGTAATTTTCTTAGCTGCAGCTTTCCTGTAAGCTTTGCTCTATGCATTACAAGTAGGAAGGATTTAAAGAGCTTTATTGGTTCTCAAGTCTTCCTAATGACCTTTCCTCGCTTTTGTAAGTCAAAATAACTTTTTTTTTTTCCTTTCTCCTGGTGCATTTTCAAGTAAAACTGCAAGAGCTCCTAAGCAAATAAGTAAGAGAAGTAGATAATCACTGCCTCTGCTACCGCTTTAACTCTCTGTTCCTCCTCTCACACTTCCCAACCGGAGTCCCCTGGTGTCACCCTCAGATTTTGTTGACTCTTGTCTTGCAGATGCTTTTCTTCCCTCACTCTTGTCTGCAGATCTGCTCATTATATGAGCTATGCTGGAAAAGGAAATAGAAAAGCCCACGGTGAAAGATCGGGGCCTAGCGGTGCTAAGCACTGTACAAATAACACAAAGGCTGTCCTTGCTTCAGGACTCGCCGTGTAGGCTTTAGACAATATGCCGCTGGGGAATAAATCAATAAATGGGAAGGAGAGGAGATATGTTTATACCTGTTAATGATTACGTGGAGTTTCAATAGCAACATTATTTGCTTCTTTTATAAATTCTGCTTCTTTTCACCTAAAACGTCTCAACTCTTCCCGGAATCATAGGCTTTTGTTTTGTCTGTCCTGAGCAGTGTCTTGTCCATGTTGGGCTGCGAACTTCTCAGAACCAGGTCTGTATTCTATTCTTGTTTAGTTAGCACCAGGTACATTTACAGGGTTGTATATTTGCTTAATAAAAATAAATAACCAGCAGAAGTTCCAAGCTCAGAATTAGTCCAGACACAGCATTTTCCTTATTGCTTTGTCTTGTGGAAAACAAAGTACATTTTATCCTACGTTTATCATGTAGCTTATGTGGTACTTTTCATTTTGATGTATGGCACACTTTCTAATGTGTCTCCCCTCATGTCTCTTTATTACTAAAGTGTTTTGGTAGAAAAGTATATTACAAACAAATAAATAACTTCCAAGTACTGTCACTAGACTAGCAAGAGAGCCACAGGCACAGGCTAGTTGTGTCCATTGATTACAAAGTCTTATTCAGGGCTTTCTGACTATCTTCTTCTTTTTATTTTAATTAATGTCTCTCACATCTTCATCCTAGCAAATTTTGCACTCCAACTCTTGTTTTTATATATCCCTCCAAAAGGGATATTCGAGCTGGTTCAATGCACCTCAGACGCAAAAGCAAAATCCAGTTTAGTTTCCCCCCAGATGAAAGGCTGGATCTCAGCGAGGGGAGGGGAAAGGAGAAAGAGCAGAGGGGCGGCGGATGGGAGGTGGGCTCTTGGATTAAGTCTCTTACTACTTCTTCAGAGAGGGATGGGAACAGTGACTACCGCTGCTGCAGTGGGCCACTTTTTTCCCCATGACAGCTTCCAGCCCAGACATCACCATCTCCCCTGGTCACACCAACAATGAACATGACTTTATAGAGCTCTGGAGGCAACACAGCCATCAGGCATGGGGGAGGTTGGTACCTTAGCCCAGGATTAGCCTGTGCTGAGTTACTGCTACAGAAACTACAAGACTTTTTGCAAGGGCATGTAGTGATAGGACGAGGGGAAATGGCTTCAAACTGGAAGAGGGGAGATTTAGAATAGGTATTAGGAAAAAATTTTCACTCTGAGGGTGGTGAGGCACTGGAACAAATTGCTCAGAGAAGCTGTGGCTTCCCCATCCCTGGAAGTGTTGGATGGGGCTTTGAACAACCTGGTCTAGTGGAAGGTGTTCCTGCCCATGGCTGGGGGGGTTGGAACTCGATGATCTTTAAAGTCCCTTTCAACTTAAACCATGATTCTATGATTCTATGAAACCCAGATTCAGCCTCCATTTTGAAACAGGGTAAGAAACAAGAGTTTGGAAATGGATGCAGTTGCGGAGTGTGGCTTGTTTGTCACAGGGAGCTGGACAGACAACCGTGACTGGTGTTACCTCTTCAGGTTGGGGCAAGATGATGAGACCATTGCTAGCCACTACCTTGAAAGACCAATGAGACCAAGTTTAAATGCATGAAAATTTCTTTGTCCAGATAGGAAAGAGAGAAAGGCAAAATCATGGCTTAGAAATAGCACCTGCAAACCTTCATTAGTACCACAAACCTGTTCTTGGTAACTTAATAAAGCAGCATGGGCAGGAGGGTGCAGGCTGCCAGCACTGCTACAAACACAACAAGCTCTGTATTCAATAAGGAAAGGATCCCACCCCACCCCCTGCTCTCTGCCATCACCTTCCCTCTCTGAAGCCACGAATGTGCCTGAGGTTGTTTTACACGGGCTGGGTTGTACATGTGAAACTCTGCGACAAGCCTATTAAAAGTGTGTTAAATTACAATACTCCTGTTTAGGCTCCTTCACCGAGATGTGGACACTAATTTATGGCAGCTGCTGGATGGCAAACCTACAGATGAATTGAGGAAGCAGAGGAACTATGCAAAGGAAAATGGAGAGTATGGCATGGTAATTCCTTTGAGCAGGCCTGAAGTCTAGGAATATTTGGTTGGTTGGTTTTGAGCACTTTCCATGAAAATACAGTTAGAAAAGAATTCTTTTAGCTATATCCTTTCTGCTCCCTGCCCCAGCCCGATTGTGTGAAAAAGCAGCTTTGCCGTAAACAGATTTTACTATATCAGAGTCAAATTTTACTACATCATTATAGGAGTGTTCCACTGGGTAATATGACTGGCCGCCCTATCAGAAGACCAGTGCTAATGCTGTAGTGAAAACATGCCATCACACTTCCCCCATAAAAACTTTTATTGTATCCCAGTGCACATTAAAAACAACACTAACTGCATTAATACATTGTAATTTACTTTTGTATTATGGAGCAAATGACAAACCTAGTGCTAATGAGGTCATATTTTCCATTACCCCAATGCAAACTCTTGGTTAATCCCGTCCTTGGAGATTTCCACTTGGAACTCAGGCACACTTGTGTGTGCCCGTGCATGCACGGACACACAGGCTGTGCACGTGCTGGTAGGGGATGCTTCCCTTGTCAAGTGTAATGACAGATTATGATTTTATTTTAAACTGCTGCTTTCAAAACAAACATGTATTTTTATTTGCTCTGACATTTGCATTTTGTTCACAAGGCATTCTCCAACCAAAAAAATATACAAGCATTCCCATCACCAGTGGTGTCTCTTACTTGTGAAGGCTCTTTCACACTGTGGTGAACAGAAATGCCGTTGTTCCGTGCCGCAGAAGATGAGGCTGAATGGATTCTTTAGGGATTGCTTATATTTCAAGTGCAATTATTTAAGAAGCTGTAAGCTTTCCATTTTATTTTGTCACGAGCTGAATGTTAGACGAAAACTCATTTCTTAGGAGATATGGATGATTCTTTATTTCTAAACTTCCTGTGGTGTTTTCTTAATGATGCTATTAAATGATTAAGCTTTGCTTTTATAAATTAAATCACCAAAATTAAATCATTAAGGCTCTCTCAGTTTTATTAAGCATAGTTATTTGCCATCATGTGTAAATTCACTTAAGTAATCTTCTACACTATCTGCTTTGAAATCGTGTTGGCAGCACCACGGGGAAGTCGGTTCAGCACGGTGGATGGAGACACCTGTCTCTCCTCATTTCGGAAGGCTCAAAATACACTACTGAGAGCAAAGGATGTGTCTGTATGAGAAAGGCAAACCAATGCCAAGGGCTTGTGAATGACAGATCACACAGCCTTGCACGGCAGCCAGTCCCTGGTGGGAAGTTCCTCTACCTCTGGGGCTCACTGCTGTGCGAATCGTAACGTGGGGTTGCACACAGGTGCAGCCTCTTCCCTCCCAGGTGACACAGAATTGGGGGCTCCATCGGGTCACATTAGTTAGCAAATTACTTTGTCTTTATTTTCCCTCCAGTCCCTTCCCTTCCCCTCTTTCGGTATCCCTTCTCTGCTCTCTGCTATTTGTTCTTGCCATATTTTAGTCTCTATTCTGCTGATGAATTAGTCTGCTGCTCAGGGAGAAAATTGATCTTCGCTCTTACAGAAGTTGCAAGACAAGTTGTGCTTCGTTTGGGCTGTAGTATTTTGCTACCCCATGTTAGGTTAAGAAATGGACGGTACTAATATAGACTTGAAGTGCAGCTGCAGAAACTAAACCAGAAACTCGCACTGATACTTACATTTAAAACCATTCCCTTTAACTCTTAATACCACTGTACATTTTTAATGGTGTATTATTATCAGGGAGGTCTTCTTTCTGGAAAGATTAAAGGGAGAAAGGATGGATGTTTAGTGAGTTGGGAACTAGTTTCAGAGTAGAGTATTTCTGTGGTGTGTTTTGGTACACAGTTCGCAGTAAAAACTGTATTTCTGTTATCTTGGACCGTAATCTGTGGATGCTGTAGGGATAGAAGTGATGAGGCAGCCTTATGTGATAATGCGAGTGTCTTAAATACTTTTTCGTATATGTGTCTAGGACAGGTAGGAATCATCCATAGCAAAGCAACTGAGGAAGGTGTAATTTACTCTGCTGCAACGGGATAACTTAATTGTCATCTCTTAGAGCTGTGAAGGGCTGAATTCCTGCCCTGGCTTCACATTGAACAGGTTTTGTTGATGGCTGTCCCTTCTCTGTCACTGGAGATGATGGAGATAACTGGGAGACTCAGTAATTGAGTTTGGCATGTGGTCAGAAGTACACAGTCACAGGGGGAATATGCCTCTAGAGCAATCAAACCTCTCTCAACCATGGGCAAAGTTTTGTGATTTGTTTGTTTTTTTTTTTTTAGTTAAAAAATCTCACTGAAATGGTGAAAAAAAAAGAGTCATCAATAGTAGCTCTTTTCCCCATATGTTGCAAGCAGTGTTTACTGCTGTTCAGTTTCAAACTCCAACTAGTAAATATTCCCAAACTCCACTCTGCATGTTGTCACTTTACCAGCTGAGTAAGTAAATATTTCCCATTACCTATTAAAAATATTTTCAGAAATCTACCAGTAACCATGATTCTCTGAAAACATCCCTGAGCTGATTATGTCCAGTTGCCTAAATTTTCAGTGGCAGAAGGTAGTAAAAATAAAGCTGAAGGAATTTCAGAATAAAAAATAATTCTGAACAGAAAATAAGTGTTTCAAATGTCTTGAGTGTAACTTTTTGTATCCTCAGATTGAATTTTCTGTAGCTCTTTTTTCTCTCGGTTATTAGTTTGACAAACCTGAGAGACAGTTGCAGAATGATTTGCTCTTAAGAAACCTGATTTTTTTTTTTGCTATTACTGTTGAATCATTTTGTTATTCCTGATGAGGAAATTTGGGATGTAATGTGCCTCATCAGCTTAAAAATCTGCAGCTGAGTTTTGCTTGTTTTCTTTCTGAAAAGTGTTAGTTTACTCGATTTCTCAGGAAGCCAAACAGCCAGAAGAAATAGTTTTCAGTTGATGGCAATGTTAATAAAAAACAATTTGCATTATATATATATTTATGTATATTTATTTGGTACTTATATGCTGTTAACACATATCTGCTATAACTTTAAAATACTCCGAAATATATGAAATGCTTTTCAATTTGATGTGGAAGCATATTAAAACAAATGAAAGTCAGTAGTAAATCCAGGACGGTATTATTGAAAACCTGATGCAGATATCTATGCTGTTTGCAGAGCGGCCTTTCTCTCAGACAGAATAGTTTTGGCTGAATTTTCAATGGAAGAGTTTAAACTGTAGGAACAATAAATTTTTTGACTTGACAGAAAACATTGTTATATAGACAAATAACTGGCATGCCAGTAAATAAATGGAGCACATTTTCCAAACATCAATAGATGCCTGAGCAAAAGCCATTTTAACAGGAACAGATTTTTTGTGTGTGTGCAGTGGCTCCTGTATAGTGTTTGGAAAATGTACCCATATGTCTACTCACAAATAATGTTCACCTGTAAGGAAATGCACACCAGGTTTATGGATGCTATTGAGTATTCCCAGTCCTACCACTATGAATAATGATGCTTACATGCCCTCAAACATGAAAAATGCTCATCTGAATGCACTGAAGTAGCCTGACATACAGATTTGGGACATTATTTTTTAAAGAAGTATTTACAGGGGGAGTTGACAGCGTTATCCCTGCCATGCACTGGTGGAAAGAAGGGTTTGGGGAACTTAGCAGAAAATCAGTTATTGACGTTGGCTAATCCTGGGAGTTTGCTCCAGAGTATTCTGGGGAGAGCAGCGAGGCTGAAGATTTGGATTCCCCATGGTGGGCAATCGCTCACTGCTCGTGAGCCAGGTCAGAGACAAGCTGCAGGGCCTTAGGCAAATAACTTTGCTGCTTGTTGCCTCTTTGTCCCCATTTGTAATAGCTGACTAGGTATAATTATGTATCTGTTGCATGAGAAGATAAATTAGTTCATATTTGCAAAGCAGGTGGAAGAAAAAAAAAAAGCAGCAAGCTACCTCTGGGATTTTCATTCCTCTTTTTCCTATCTGCTCCTTGAAATTATCTTCCTTTGCTAGGAAAAGAATAAGAAACACAAGCTGGTGTTTCTTCCTGACACACAATGTTCTTCCGAGCATTAAAACGGCATTGACCTTTTTAGCAAGGTTGACCGGGGTGATACAAGAGAGCCGGTGGGACAGTTCTGCACCAGCCACAACAGGTAGCAATTTGGCTTGCTGTGCCTGCATCCAAATTTTGCCTGTGGATTTTGAGCCCCGCATCGCATGTTGCTAGGCGGATACTATTTTCAAACGTTTAAGGAAAGCTTTTGAGTGTAATGTGCACTTCTCTCCTTCAACATTTAAAGACTGCAGCAGTGGGAGAGGCATGCGGCATATCTGTAAAAGCCTGAAAGCTGATGAAATCTCAGTTAGATCTGTTATCTCCCAATGCTTTAAAGGTCTTCAGCTGGGAGATTAAAGAACAAGGTTACTGTGACAATTTGTTTACACGCAGGGAGAGATTAAGATCTCGTTGAAAAGGAATAAAAATAACATCATCTTGAGCTGTCACAGCATGAGACCCATTGTAATCAACACTGGTCTGATTTCAGGGATAATTTAAGACCAATTTATTATCTTAATTAAAAAAAAGAAGAAGGGAGAATTCCGTGTTTCAGATGCCGGTTGGACTGCTAAAACACAATGCCTCTGGAGTATCTACATTTTACGCAGTTAGAAACTTTAAAGGTGTTCTGAAAGGGAAGCTAAAACCAGATGATACAAACATTTGAGTCTATCTTAATAAACATTGGATTAATTATACAGTTAACCACAGAAAAAACAACCCCAACATTCCCAAGCATACTAAAAAAATTAACAGAGAAAGCATTGCTTCTCAAAGTCTGTTTTGACCCTGTATGGCGAGAAGGTGAAAATGAAATAAATACATATGCAGAACTCCCTTTGATTATGTTTCGTGCATATATTTTAGCCATTTAGTCACAATAATAAGATCAAGCTGAATATTCCTTATAACTGCTGTTCTTGAAATTTAAAATCCCTGAGTTGCTGGTATCCAAATAAATGCACAAGCAATTCAGAGTTCAGAAAAGGGCTTGCATTTCACAGGCATTTGATAACAACCACTACTCAAAAAAGAGGCTATTTCTACTTTCTAATTCATGTAAAATAGAGAAATCCATAGCTCTTCAAATAAAATAGGTGAGGGGAAAGAAAACTAAATGGATTTGCCTGGCCTGGTTTTGTGGTGCTTTCGCGTTTGTTTTTAGCAAACATTCAAATGGTTATTTCTATCTTGCATGCTCGCAAAAGGCAATTTAAAATTTGTTTCTCCTGATCATTCACCCTTGGAAGCTGACGATACAAGTCGCTATACGCTCATCCAGCTGGTGGAAGAAGATCAGGTGACTCGTATGACGGAGCTCCTGGCACAAATCATAAATTTTAAAAGCAACTAGGGAAAAAAAAGAGAATTTACCACAAGTGTATCTTTTAAACAGAATCTGAATTAAATCCGGCAAAGTGGAGGAGTGTTTTCAGACTTCTCCTTTGGAGAAAAAGGTGGGATGGGGCAGATGAATTACTCCCTGCGATTTTCCCAGCTCTCGTGTCAAGTCGGGTCTAACCCACTGGACCACCCTGCTTGAACACCAGATTTTGTGAAGCATTCCAAGCCTCTGAAAGAGGTTCAGACATGGGTTAAATAGAAAACAGAATCCATGAGCACCGCAGCCAGAAAAAGGGGTTAGCCAGTGAATTCTCACCCGGATACAAAATGAGAAGGACCTGAGGTGGTTTTTGGGTGGGAATCTGCTGGATCCCAGTTCACCAAGGCAGGCAGACTGTCCCACCTTCTTCCAAAGATAAAGACTTTATAGCATTCTCAGACAAACTGCTCCAGTATTTCACTACCTGTGGCTTTAAGGAGTTTTACCTAGGGAATGATTCAGCTGCCTAAACACAGGTCTCTACTGCCACTTAAAATCTCTCATGGTATCTTGCCAAGTCTACAGCCTCATCACAAGGGTACAAGCCTCCCACAGGTCCCTTATCATATTTGCCGGACTGTCTTGGATATCCTTGGGTCCCTAAATTGACACTAAATATTTGTATATAGGCACCTGAGTTTTTCCCCTAACCTGGATCCTTCTGGCTGTAAAGAAAACTCTTTACTCTCTAGCCTAGCCAGTATGGCTCTGGTGGGTAGATTATTCCGTTCTCTTATCTTTTAAATTTCTGAAGACCCTTGGTTAAAACAGTTGTGTTCATTCAGTCTCTTTTTTCACAGGCCAGATTCCCTGGAGCTCTGATCTTTCTGCTCTCCCTCCAAACCCAGCCCCAGCCCGCGCTGCATGGGCTGGAGGTCGTTCAGGAGTCTGGCAGGCAATGCTCCTGCTTATACATGCAAATATCACTTTTGCTTTGTCCACAATATCAAGACAGTATTCCCTCCTCTAACTTGAGATCTGCCCATCTCTTCATGTCCTTTAATGAAGTATCACCACCTCGCCAGGCTGTATTCACGTACTATATTCATACCCAGAGCTGGACTCTGATATTGCCCTTAGGGACTGGTACCCTATTTTTGTCCACACCATTTTCCCAATATATCAAGATCTATTTGAATTGCTTTCCCTCCTTTCAGCGAGCTGGCTGCCCACACACATTTAATACACATATTTATTTCACCAGCTTTAACGGACACATTGAGCAGAACTGGTTCAAGGACAGAGCCCAAGGGATCCTGCTCAGTATCGCTTTCCATTTTGACCCCTGATAATTTACCTCTGCAATCCCCATGGTTCAGATATGCTTTTCTACACGGTCCTTTTATTCACTTGCCCCACTCAGAGAGTCATTTTCCTGGAGATTTGGGGCGTGGTGTAAAGGCGCAGATTTCAAAGCAGTATGTCATTTTACCCCAGCAGAGGATCTGACTGTTTATTTCCCCTCTCCCGTTGAATTCCTTTGTCCTGTTGCCCTCTGTATAAAGGCAATATGAATAACCGTGAGCCATGTGGAGGGGGAGGTTGCTGTGACTCACGCTACCACGCTTTTTTGTTCCCCCTTTGGTGCTGTATTGCCTAGTGCATGTCCTCACTCCTGGCTCTCACCACAAAAGGCAGCAACAATCAACCAAACCTCCGAATGAGTAATCTGCTCACAAAGAGCCCTTTGAGCGCACAAAGTAGTTGCAGGGAGGAAACGTCCCACTGGGGAACCAGGTGGACAGCAAACATTCGCTTTCCATTACAAATGAGTTCAAGGGAAATGGAGTCACCCCAGCATGGGATGCCAAATCCGTATCCAAAGCTACTTCCCACCATCCAAGCCAAACATATTTCCCTTTCTCTCCCTCCCCATCTCCCCTCCTTGTTTACAAACACGTTTACAAGTACTTGATAGGTGACCTTATTTACTTAGTAACCTGTGGATTCATTTATCTTGAAATTAGCAGGTAATGAACTGGAAACCCTCAACAACCCTCCCACTAATTAACATGATAATAAGATTGTTTTGCTACAGAGGTACAATTAGCATGTATGAGCTAGAGGGGGAGAAAGATCAATAAAATGTCTGAAGGGTACTAGGAACCAGTCTCAAGAAGAGAACAAAAGAAAAGAGCTTTATGGGGTTACAACGGCAGCCACGACTTACAGGCCTAGTGCTTTCAAGATATCCAGGGTAGTGGTCCTCTTTCCATTAAATTGCCTGCAAGTAGGCTGGGAGGAGCTACCTGCGTCATGTACTACTTCTTGCCCTTCAGAGCAGGTTAAGGATGTGTGAAGAGTATTCTAGCCAATACGTTCAAAAAATGTGGAGAAATATTTAAAAACCCAAACAAACAAAAAAGAAGGTTGGGGAAAAAAACAGAACATATATGTGGCATCTGTCCATGAAAACAATGCGGGTCTTCGATGGTGAAGGGGGATGATGTAGATTCATTTACTGCCCGTAATCATGCAAGGACTTTGGCATGTATGTTGAGAAACCCCTCTTTGCTGTTCAATTGACTTTAAGGACATTACTTGGGTGAGTAATGCTTAAACATAAATCTTTGCAGGATGGTGCTTTTACAGAGGGAACTGAATGGGAAACAGCAAGAACAAAATGCACAACAGTTTTAATAGCCACTCTTTCCTAAGTCAGATCAGTTTGGCTGAAGTTGAATTAGGGAGAGCTCACACGTGAGGGTGATGTGCAGCTGGAGAGAGCTAACTTTGCCAGCCAGGGATGCCTGTCTCCTAAAAATCCCTGGTCAGGTGGAAGAAAGCTGCACCAAAGCAGGGGTGGTCCTCCCCAAAGCAAGGAATATGAAGGAAACAGGAGGATTTTTCTTCTCTGCATTCCACAGTTACTTGTCCACTAATGTATTTCCACCTACATGGACTGGATCCAACACATCCATGGCTGTGTTGGGGGGAGGGGAGAGATACAAAGCTGAGATCCGTGATATGGTTAGACGCAAACATGGCACAGGAATTAGTGGGCTAATGGGGAAGAAAGGGTATGGGGCTACAGCCTTGTTAGTCCCTCTATATTCTTCTGTGAGTAAATCCACACCTAATTATTGAAAATAAAGTATAAAGTAGTACTCCAGGACTTGGTGCACTTTCTGATGGTGAGTTGAAGAGTCAGCAAACTGTACTACTGCCCTTTTATGCAGATATTGCTGGATAAATGAAGAACTTTGGCTTTTAGCTTGAAGGAGGAGCTTGGTTTAAATCTCTGCAGGTCTCAGTGAAGCTCAATAGGATTCTTTATTTTTTTTTTTAGTAAGTTCCCATAAGTATTGGCTCCTCTACACAAAGCCATACTTTGCCCTTGATGACTTGGGAAATGAGATCATTCACAGTTGCTTGACGTAAATGGTGGGTGCTGAAGGCTCAAATCTGGCCCCAAGCTCTTTCCCTCACATCTGGCTTAACCCCACATCTGTCCTCCCCATCTGTACTGTTGCCTTCTGTCACCTCCAAAGCTTTACATTGCGCAGCACATTTCAGCACAGACAATGCCGAGGAATTTGGGAGAGTCGTGCGTCTGGAGTACAGTCTTCAGGTAGCACCGCCGCCGCCTGTGAATGTTTAACCATGCATCTGATTTTTGAACGAATGTTATTCATCAGTCATTTGAGTTTACAGAATATTGTCTCCTGGCATTCTTTAGAGTGCGAAAGAGGAAGGAAAACTATTAATTACTTTTGATTGACATTTTCCATTTGTGTGTGTGTAGGGGGGGTGGTTGTGCATTTTTTTAATAGAACCTCAGGTTTGAATTGGGTAAACTGACACCTTGCAATCTGATCTGACAGCCCTGCTTTGTGTGGGAGTTTGTACGACTCCAAAATTTCAGCTGTGAGACTTTCTGCGTGAGCAGTCATTTTATTAGAAGTTTTGACACCTCTCCTAGCAGGGATCAGTGCCCGCTGTGTGAACGGAAACACCAAAAAGAGCATTGTGTGATGCAGAGTGGGAACAGAATAAAAGTTGTGTACCGAGTAGCTGAAATTAGCTTAGATAAAAATCTTTGAAGCCCTTACATCACAATAATAATAGTGGGACACTAGGGGCCATGCCACTGTAATTATTGTCGTGGATTTATCGTTTAAAAATCACAGATGCCCACACAGTTTTACTGCATTTTGTTTCTTCCTTTGAATCTGCCCATTTTCTGTTATTTTGGGTTTAACACTATGATTTTCTCTTGTAAGAGGGTGGGCAGCATCTTTGGCTTGTTCTGACTTTGCGGCTTGAATTTTGCAACCGATTTGTTTATGCCAGTCTCTGAAACTTCTGTATGTACCTGTATGGGGTACACCGGCTAACTCAAGTGGTCCAGAGCTCGTTGGTGCTGTGGATCATTGATGGGACTGAGGAAAAGGGAGAGCTGAAAAGCTGCTATTCAGTACACGATTTTGTATTTCTGAAACAGAGAAACCCTGTCAGGACTCACTAGAAGTGTCGTGTCTCCATGTGGGGTGCAGCTGGGTAAGGTAGTTGGCCAAGTGAGAAATATGTCAAGCGGAGACTGATCGCGGAAGCAATGTGAAACGCAGGGATCTGACTCGGGAGGAGAGGTGAGCAGGGGCTGCACCTCAGAGGACTGATACCGTCCAGAGCGTAATGCACAGAAAGACCCTGCAAACCCTGTCTTCTGTTTTTACTTTGTCCCCATTAGCTAAACGGGTGTTTTTGTGCTTGCCTGGCCGTGATCTTGGGTGGGGAAGTCATGAGAATCTGTTACGTCTGAAATTTCCTGTCTTTCTATCACATCCCTGCCATACCCTTCCTGTTAACTGGGGGCTTCTTGAACAAAGCTTTGGAGTGGGGAGGTGGAAAACAAAACCTGATCAATTGTAGAAACTAGGCTGAGGGCTTTGAGGGGAGAAAGCAGGCTGTTTCGTGTTTTTTTTTTCCCCCTGCTCCTACTCACCTGCCCTCAGCTAGGTTGATAAATACCTGCGAAGCATTTGCTAGAAAAGTTCCTAGGAGTTCATTGTAATGAGCAATCCTTCTGGCCTAGATTTGTATCTTCCTTGAGAATAGGTGTAATTTTAGATCTGCTTTGCAAGCTATTTTTTTTTTCTTTTTCCCCCTTTTCTTTCCAATACTCCTCAGTACAATAGGAATCTTGTCCCATGGTGTGAAGCCCCTGCAGAGTTATAAAATTGTGTCACCTTCCCTGCCTCCCTTATAAGTTACTCTAAGTGACACTATTAAAAAGAAAAACCACAGGATCTCCTGGGATCAAAACAATGTCCTGTTGTTATCTTAACACCACTCCGTTTGGCTTTTTTTGGCTTTTACCTTTCATTTCCTACAGCTCTATGCAAGCAGAGCTTGCCTTGCATTGTGCTTCATTCCATGCGTGCATTTTCTCAGAGAAGATGCTTTTATTTCTGAAGGATATGCTGGGTGGCCAGAGGTTTCAGATTTCTTCAGCAGGGATTCATCTCTTCCAGGAAGGGGGGGAGGTTGGAGTGAACAGGCCAGCTAAGAAACTTTCATCTCTGTGCAAGAAGGGAGGAGAGACTTAGGTGCTCATCACTTCCTCAGATGAAGATTTAAGCTCAAGTATTAACTAATAAACTCCCTATCCCGTGGGAGCTGAGACAGGGTGTGTGGGGGAGGGAATGGATTGAACATGTGCGAGTTTCCCACTTTGAGCAGGAGTTTTGGTGGCCTGGAAAATGTAATGTGTTTTTCCTTGCAGATGCTCTGGAGTGTGACTCACAAGCCTTTGCAGCTTAGACGGTTTTGCAGAATGAGCTACCAGCAACCCCTTTGTCCTTTGTGTGACATTATTGAATAAGCTCAAGGTAACTCCTACCTTAGAGCAACCTACCACTGTAAGTAAGTTGCTGCAGTTGGGGTTTTCACACTTGTTTCCCGTCTGTTAACGGCGGCAGAAGTTACCTGTGCAAGAACAGGTTGATCACTGTGTAAATGCCCAGGTCCAGATACCCCTACATGTTACACAGCCTTAAGCCTATTTGAATGTGTGATGTGTCCTGTTGCGTTTTCTATGTTACACGTTTCTGCAGTGTGATTCTATCTGTAACTCGAAGATCCTGCTATTATATATTATTATAACTTGAGGATGAAACTCTTCCTAATGCTACCTTGCACTTATTTTTTTTGACCCAAAAGCCCACAAAGTGCCTGACAAATGCTAAATGGCTTTACCAGAGACCCTGGAGGTCATTAATTACAGTTATATCCATTTTACACATATGCTAAGTGAGGGTTTCAGTAGTTTGTACTAGAGCATGCGGTGACTTGGTACAGTGCGTGGAGTGAAGCAGAGAGAAGAGTCAAAGTTTTCTGCCAATTTACAAAGTCTCCCTACAAACAGTCTAATGTCAGCCTTTCAGCTCATGCACTCGGGAACTGGGCATGAAGCAAAGCACCAAGTTTCTTGGGAGGCACCTGCGATTACACAGCCAACGATCTTTCAGCACCCTAGCGCTGTATTATCCCATGGCACAGAGTTGCCCAGAATTGAAAGAGGGCATTCCCACCTTGGCCCTTGATCCCACCCTACAGTAAATCTCCAGCACTGCTCTTTTTGAGAGTTATGCACAGAGCTGTGGCCAGGAGCAGCTGCAAAACTTACGTGCAAAAGGGTCGTTGAAATGAGACTGATGAAGCAAGCCCAGTGTAATTTGCACTTTGGGTGTTGGGTTGTGTTTTTTTGCCCTTCTGGAGGGAGAAGAGCTGTAGAACCACAGCATCGCCCATTTTGTGTGATGTGTTGTCCAGCCACCCTGGGAATGGATGCCAGCTCTCCTTATGGACTGGAAGGATTGTTGGGCTGGAGAAGCAGCATTGCACTTCTTGAAGGTCTCTGTAGCGATGTCAAAAGTATCTTACAGATTGTACAAAGCTAACTCATCTTGATGACAATATCATTATAGTGAAAGCACATAGGCGAGATGCTCTGCCAAACCTCTGTTCTGTCCAGGAACTTATGTGGTCCTATTCACCTCTGTATGTAAACACCTTTTTGTCATTGCCAGTCTTCTACAGCAAAGGCGGTTTACTCACAATTCTGCAGAAACTCAGGTGGCTGAGGAGGAACCTGAGCCAGAACTGCTGCATCCCCATCTAGGACTCTATCCATTAAATAAGTCCCTCATAGTCTTAACTTTGTGAACAATTAAAGCATTAATAAATTAATTATGTACTGAATTAATTAATATGAAAATGTAACAATCTGATGAAGTAGTATGTTGCAGGCAGTCTCATCTTTTCTTGTTAAAGACAGCTTTATCCTCTTAATTTCCAGTGGCCAGTTCCAGCACTGGAAGCTGTTGCAGTTCCTGGGCAGTTCCTGGCTCTTGACTGGTTGACCGTGGCATCGGGTCAGCCTTTCCAGCGGTCGAGGCAGAGAGGTGAGTGCAGTCAGGCCCACAAAGGCTTATTGTGGTATGCATATCTACCATCGTCCCTTTTACCTTCGTGTGACATTTCTGAATGTTTTGAGGTTGCTTTTTTTTTTCCTGTTTGTTTGTTTATTTTAATTAAACATGACTAAACAATGATTCTCTGGGTGGGAATCATTCTTTCTAATAACCACAGTGTGCATACTAACTATACTAAAAATAAATCTTGTCTCTGACTAGTTAAAAATCGCAGTGATTTGTTGATGCTTTTTACCTGTCACTAGTAAGATATAAATATAAATAAGTAGAATTACATTTAAAATATCCATCACTTCACATATGGAGAGTGGCAATGAGTGGGCTGTAATAATAAAATATACTTTATAAGTGTCATAATCATTCAGACACCGGGAACTCATAAGCCACAGATCTGACATTCAGATGATGAATTGTGATTTTGTTTTAAAAGCCAGACATGTCAACTCCATGTGCATATTGGGAATTGTAGTTCAAGTGACCTCTGCTAAAAATCCTGACCTTAACAATGACTTTGTTTTAAATTTCCCAGAAACTTTTTTAAGTAGGTGTGATATTTTCCAAAAGCAGTTGTTGCACTAATACTAATATAAAGTAATTTAAAATATTTTTGACACCTTTGTTGTGGTCATATATTATATGACACAGGAAATGAGATTCAGTGAATGGCTTAAAATTAATTCTATTTTGGGGTCTTTGTAACATCATAAACCCCTTGAGATTCACCTGTGTGATATATGATATCACTGGAAAAGATGATATTCTAAAACTCTACAGCTCATCCATTCTTGCATGCAATAAATAAATACATTAAATATACAGACAGAGGAGTGTTTGTATTGGTACATATGAAAGCAGATTAGATAACACTCAGGGGAGACTCCATGGACTGTAGGGATCTTAAATCTGATGGAGGAAGGCTGATTCAGTGGACTTCAGAGACCTGGATCCTACTCCCCTCTCTGCGGCAAGTTCCTCCTGTGTGACCTTGGACACGCCGTTTAAACCCAAATCTTAAAAGTATTTAGGCACCTGATTCCTGTCGAGATGCCTGATTCATGCTGATTTCAGTGGGAATTGAGGATCTGAAAAGCAAATGAGCGCTAAAATCCCTCAAAAGATCAGGGCTATGTTTCTCTGCGCTTCTCTCCCCTACTTTTAAGATGGAGATAATATTAATTCACAAGAACTTTGCTTGGGTGAGAGCATAATGGATCACAACGCAGCATGGTCCTGGGAGCGGTACAGATGTGTGAAGTCCTGTCTGTGATTCCCTATGAATAGCTGCATGCACTATATAGATATAATTATAGTCATATCAAATGAAAACACAATTAAGTTCCAGAATTGGAGCTGATTGGCATAGCAAAGCTGAGATTTACTGCCTCCTTCACCAAACCAGTGCAGGTTCTAATACAAATCGTGCCTCTTAGCTTTCAATTTGATAAACTTTCAGCTATTTTGACATGTAGAGCCAACTGCAGCCTACTCCATCCTGACAAAAAGAGCCTAACAAATGGATTTTCAGTCACCCACTGAACAGAGCTAGATGACAGATCTACATGAAATCCTTTTTGGAGGGAAGGCAGCCTTTTAACTTGATTGATGAAATTATATCTAAATCTGGTAGATTTGGGACTTCAAAGGCATTTTTGCCTACTTAGGGCATCCCAGATGAAGGGAGTATGCTATTTGTACCAAACTCCCATGCTCAAGTGGTTTGCAAATTGACCCCTTTGTAATAGGTTAAAGGTTCCGCGCTAGATAACGGTGGTTCATTTTGATTAATTATGTCAGGGAATTAATGTATGATTACTAACTTTTAGCAGACCCTGCTCTTTCTGACCTCGAGCTGCTTGTTTGTGTGGCTGGTTGTAATTTTCGACCAATGGGTTACGAGAGGTCACTGTGTGGTCAGCATATTTTAAACAAAGAAAAGGGAGGTGGGGAAGGGGGAGCAGAGAAACAGCAATCTCAGATCAGAGTGGATGGACTACAGTTTACTGGCCTGACAGGGGAGGTTTGTTAAGTGTTTCGACAGTAGATTTTTATACATTTACCCTTTCCAATAAAATATTCTTCCGAAGAGCTAAAAGAGTAGCCTGGAAAGATGTTGGGAGGATAATTTAACAGTTGAATGTTAAGCCCATAATTCCACTTCATACTGTTTTCAACAGCAGAGAACCTTGTTAAAAAATAAATTGGGCAACGTTCTGTTTAGCACTTGGATTGGCTGAGAGCAAGGCTGAAAGCTTCTTATTAAGCCAATGCCTGGGAAGTGCTACTTACAAATTTCTTACCCAATCACCGATTGGTTGATAAGGTTGATAAAACAAGGTTTTGTGGGGATTTAGCTCCATTTCATATCTTAAACTCTTGTGTGGGTATGTGAAGCCATCCGAGAATTTCTAAAGACAAGAAAGGAAATATGTGAGGCCCAACCCCGTAAAAACCTCTGCACACTGAATCAACTGTATTCACTGTGTTCAATATTGTATTCAATAGTTTCTCATGCTGAAAGTGAAGACTATGCCCAGGTCTTTACAGGACATTAGCTATACTACGAAAATCATGGTAGACTACTGTGTAGATGAAGGGACAAGGAACCAGGAGCCTTAAATTCCTCCAGTCCTTGCACAAACTTGCAGTCTGATTCTGGCAGAAATTCTTCTTGAGAAGATTCTTCTTGATTCTTCTTGAGACAGAAGGATCTAAGCACATACTTTTAAAGCAACTAAAGTAGGACTTGAGTTTTAGAGATGCTACATGCTAAAAGCCATTGGAACCAGGGATATTTATCACTTCTGAAAATCAAGGAATACTTACTGCTGGGCCTAAATATACATAGAATTAAGTAACCAACAACAAATGTAAATACCAAATTGCTCTTATCTTCCCTGGGCCTCACTCTTACGTTAAAAAACAGGTCTGAAATGTCTACCTTGTTTATAGGAACACCAAGAGGCTTAGTTCATTAATGTTTGCACTGTGCTTTATGGTCCTTAGATGAAAGGCACTACTGATGCTTAAAGAATGATTATTATTGTAATACTTATTCTAAGAACAATAGACACATTTGTTTTATTTTCCACTGAGCTCCTTCAAACACCAGGGTGTCCAATTAAGCTGTAATCAGAATAAGGGCTAGGACTTTGCTGAAACTTTTCCAGTTTGCTTTGGAAACCCCAATTTTGCTGAACTCTTGGTTGTACCTTTTTGCCTACATAGGGCTCTCTAGTTGGCTTTGGATCCTTGCAAATATGTTCTTGCCAAAATATCTTTTGCATTTTAAGTGAGAACACTATAAAAAAGTTTTGTAAGAGGAGAAAGGGGTGCTATGTGGACAAAAATGTGTCATGTTAGTAAGGCCAGGAAAGGATATGCAGAGCTAAAAAGATGTGAAATTTGCAGTGAGAGGAAGAATTTGAAAGAAGAAAGAGAAAGGTAAGGATGGCGAATATAAGGAGAAGACCGCATATGGAGACAGTGGTGTCAAAGAAACGGAGAGGCTAAAAGAAAGACAAAAAGAAGCATTTGGACTTGTGTGTATGTGTATATATATAAATACATACAAATCTGCACTCATGACTGTTCCAGTTTGCTAAAATCGCCTGGTTCTTCTGACAAGTCACCTCATACAAAAGGAAGATAAGCAATAACATTTAGGATTTTTTTTTAGTAGCAATGGGAAAAGCAAATCTCGGACAGGACTGAAGGCTGAGCTCTTATAATCAGTTGGCACACTGCTGATCAGTGCTGATTGCCCTGCAGCTTTTACAAGCCAACCCATGCTAAGAGTAATTCAAACTAGTGTCTTTTGCTACTTAGTGGAGGAAAGACTTGTGTCAGGCTGAGCATTTCTTAGGCCAGTGTCCTGTTCACAGAGGGAGCTATGACCTGATACTTCAGGCAGAAGTAACCTACAGCGCATCCTGACCCTGCTCATGAGTGACAACCAGAAATTCAGTTTCCTCATCCCTGCTTTGACTATTAGACGCAATTGCCTCTTGAGCTCTTCATTTAATGGAAAGTCTCACAGCTGCTGTCAGAGCATGAATGTCACTATTATTTACTTATTTAGTCATTTTACAGTAGTGTTAGGGATCTCAGGCAGGTCATCGTACACACATTTAATAAATGGCAATCCTGCCTCAAATGATTTACAATCAAAGCCGTTGATTCAGGAAGGTACTTGCACATACATGCTCTTCAAGTAATCAGAAAAGCACATGCTAACTTGCTGTCATGCATCAGATGAAAACTTCCTCAGTGCTATCTGTCCAGAATTAGGTCCTGAGCCGAAAACATAACAAGCTGTGAGAAAATAAAGAGTTGTAGGGGAAGTAAGGATTTCAGGATGTGCGAGCGGTGCTACAACATTTTCAGCTGGGTTTTATAAGAAAATGAGATTTATGCAATCGTGTTGCCTGTCTATCTACCTCTAATAACTCTTAAACTTGGACAATGTCAATCACACTTGGCAGAAGGATAGGCAGTGCTGGATTAAACATAAGTCTGTGGGCACAAGCACAAAGTCCTCAGTTTTTACCATCCCCAGCTTGCCTCTAGTGCTTGAGTTTGCATGGCACCCAGGCGGCTGGAATCACTCACTATGAAGCAGTAGGGTGAAACAACACAGGCACGACCATGCTTTTAGCCACATGAGAACCCACACTGCAGTAAGGTCAAAATATCAGGTTTTAGAAGTTCCACTTCCTAGGGAACCTCTGGTTTATTTGTTTTTGAGCATAAGGGGATGAATTTCTGAGCCCTTTGAAGGTGAAGGGAATTTGGTGTTGGTTCCTATGGAGCTAGGATCATAGCCTGTTACACAGCCTTTAGGGACAGAAAATATTTGTTTCCTTTGTTAATAGGGAAAAACAAAGCAAATTAGGAGGAACAGTCTTTGGGGCTGGTAAAGAATGCGTCAGGCACGGGTTGCTTTTTACATGTTTGCACATCACAGACTTGCATTTTCATGCTGCTGTGTGTGCCCAGGTTTTGGTGCTTGCACATGCTCTGATTAAAGAACAACTCTGAACAATGTTCTTTAATTTAATGATCTTAATAAGCACACGGGGGAAGTGTCTTTACTGTATAGACACAAACAATGCTACATGCTTCAACATGAAACATAATTAGGGTGTGCAGTAAAATAAAGGGGTGAGGGGGAAGGGGACATTTTTTTAAAAATGAGAACAGAGGTGACTTCCAACAAAACTTCAAAACCAGCTTGGCTAACAATGAACATAGCCCCATTCTTTTTAATCATCAACAAAATCTATCACACATGTTCTTTCAAGTAAAGTTTATTAGAAAGAAATTGCTACTAGAGAACCACATGTGAGCTCTGACTTGGCAAGGTCAGGCCAGGGCAATAAACCCTTGAACTTTACAAATATGCAAAGCTGACATAAATAACAAATTAAACCCAGCCAGGTGTAGAGCTGCAGCGAGCTGCTTGCCAGAAAGATTCAAACTCTGGCCAGCGTGACCTCTGTTAGCTTGTGTGGAAAGCGGAGGCTTATCTCCTTGGCTTGTCGTCCATTAGGGCTCATACCTGAGGGCTCAGGTCACCTTCTTCTCGTTAGCTTAGAAAAATTATATCACTTCATTAGAGGTGTTTGTTCAGCTTCTGAGTGTCCTCAGGCATTTGGATGCGTTGCTGGGTGAGTGCTGATTTTGTCAGAGCTGGAGGCTGGGTGTTTTGGGCCCTCTTTGAGGGATCACTCCAGGATCAACTAGCAAGGGAGAGTGTGGAGATGCCTCTGCTGCAGGATTTGGTGGGACAGGACAGGGAAGAGAGGACCAGGGTCTTTGACCACTGTGCAGGGCGACATGTAACCCAGATAGCTGAAATCTGGGAATTAGTAAATATAAACGTGCCACAAGCTGGCTGACTGGTCCTGTGAGCCCTCTGAGAGCTGCTGCTTGCATAGCTCACAGAACGATGCATCACCAGAGTGCTATTTTGGATCGAGCTCCAAGAGGTGCTTTAGAAAAGGGAGCCAGTCCTTGCACCAATTTTAGCCATATCTGTTGCAAACTCTCTGTGTAATCAGGACTTCATTAGAGGTGTAATTCTCGCTGCAATCAATCACTGTATCATTCTGAGCCTCACTGCCAGATTTCCAGAGGCGTTCAGCTGCAGATACACCATCTCAGTGGGATTTTCAAATGTCTCTTAAGCGCATTAAGCACCTAACTTCCACTGAATGCTCAAGGGGTTTTTAAAATCCCACTATGTCTCTCTCTGCATCTTGCCCTTAAACAAGTGCTTAATTTTAAGTGCAGGTAGTTTCATTGATGTGTATAGTACTACTTGTGTGGTTAAAGTTAAACATGTGCTTAAATGCGCAGTTAAAGCATGGCTGTAATGGGTGGGGGAGGAATTTGATGCAAACATACAGTGCTTTAGACATAAATGTTTTACTATTGCACCTTAATTTTTTGGATACTGGTTTGAGGCAGAAGCAGTAAAAAAGAAATGTCTCTTTAGACTTGAAAACTGAGGAAATTTGCTCTGAGAATCACAAAAAAGGAATAATACAGCATGCTGGGACGTGATGTTCTACAGAATCCCTTTACAAGTGTAACCAGACTTTACAATATCTTTGCCATGAGAATTGCTTTGACTTTTTTTTTTAAATGCAAAGCCAGACCTCTTACAAAAACACTTACCCTGAGAGGCAATACTCTGTAGTCACTACTGAGCTGTCGTGTCATCTTGAGCAACACGTTTCACCTCTCAGTACTTCTATTTTCCTTCCCACTGTCTTTACTATTTATATTATAAGAACTCTGGGGCAGGGATGGTCTCTGTGTTTGCATAGCCCTCTCTATAATGGTGTAGTCTCTCTGCTGGGACCACTCAGTGCTGTCGTTAGTAAAATCTAGTGACTTTCTTGCATGATCAAAAAAACTGTAGGAATAAGCAACCAGAAAATAAATCCCTCTTTCTTAGTTACTTCGGGTTTTAGTTTTGTCTCCGAGTCACAGGTTAGGGCTCTTCAACACATGGGGTTTATATAGACTTGTTAAAGAGATCTGTCCTGATAAATGGGTCGGATGCTTTTTATAGAGTTCTCCACTGGGTCCACTCCATCATAATGAAGCTTCAACACAGGCCTCCACAGAGCTCCACAAGAGAAATCCGGGAAGGAGAAAGTGAAGGGAGATTGGGTGAGTTTACACTATGTGTTAAGTGGAAGAGCTGCAAAGAGGTTGGGAGACTTGTCATGACATGCAATTAAAGGCTCCTCTGGGAGTGTCTGTATAAACTCTGCGCATAGCAGAAACAAAACAGACAGCTGACAGTTGTACTGCGAAGTCTTAGAAGAATGTACAGTGTTCACTGCTGACACTCAAAGGCAATTTTGCGGAGTTCTGTGAAGTCTAAACACTTTTACTTAGAGTTAGGGACAATTCCTGTCAAAGAGGAGTTTGAATTTCTGTTCTAGCTGTTATGAGTTAGCTTCCAGGAACCTCGAAGACAACCTGACATACACTGTGTTTGTTTTAGTTATGTTTCTGTTTGAGGGAGGCCCTTGCTAGTGCTTTTTTGCCTTTGTTATTGATTGCGGCTGGAGCGTGTGACAGGTATCCCATCTGCATTGTGTTCCTGTTCAGAGCATACCCTGTGATTCTTGGGTCAGGCTTTTGATGTGTGTCTCTCAGTGTCATGGTTTGGGCACACCAATAGGGAGACAGAGGGAAAGGGCAAGTTCTGTAGGACTTGGAGCACCAGGGAGCAAAAAAAATCTTGTCTCGAAGGATCCAGTTCTTAAGTACCTTGAGAACTGTGTTGCTGATTGAGGCTTCTGGTTGGGAGCGGAAGGAAGAGAGGAAATCTCTGATCTTCTAACTCCTTCAGCCCCTTTTTTCTTCATAGTGTTGAGAAGCCTGGATGAGGATCTGAGTTGGTTTGAAGTTGAGTGAATACTCGATATATTTAATTAGAAGGAAATCTCTGCAGGTCTGTAGTGGAACTTGTGGTCAAAATGAAACATAGCTTGTCAGTGGAGATAGAGGTCCAAACCTCTATCAATCTTATTCAAAGCAAGAGCTTTAACCTATGTTTCTCTTAGTGACCTGGGTGAGGTCCCCAAACAACAGGTTGTTGGCTATTTTGGTCAAGGCCCACGTTTACCATAATGCTTCAATGGGTCAGTATTGCAAGGTGGCTTCTATTTACTCCATGAAGATCTCCATTCCGTGTCAGGGAGTCTGTTCTTTTTCCTGTAGTTTCCTGAACAAAAGAAAGGCCAAAGAAGTAGAGAGAGAAATCATCCTTTCTTTGACTTCTTCTAGCATTCCATGTGCAGGTCCTTAAAAAAAGGAAGCAAGATGTAGAGAACCTGAGCGTTTCTTATCGTCAGAGGCATTATCACAAAATATTCTGGCTATCTATTTTTGGGACGTAATGAGTCTACTCTACAAAGACTTCAGAAGTTCTATAGAAGGAACTTAAGTAGATTTTTCTTTCTCTCTAGATATAGGGGAATGCAAAATGAGAAGAAAACAACCTGGAATCCACCAGAGAATTTAGAGTGCAAATTTAATTTATATGGGATGACTGTGGTGATGGGAAATATAGAAAAATCTAAGTTTTGATGGTTGGGCCAGGCTCAGAGCCTAAAGGCATATATCACTGACGAGTATTAAATATTTAAAAGAAGGTTTATTTAGAGTCCTCAAAACTGACAGGATCTTAAATACAAGATCATATGGCAAGAAAGCTCAACATCATTCTTGTCAGGGTGAATTAACTGTGGAGATAGCCCTGTATAAATAAGCAGCCAAGGAAATTCCCAGCTTCATTTGAAATCCTGAAAACCAAAGTCATCTCCACTCAGAAGACAAGAGAATAAGGCCAGGGTAGGAAGGAGGAGGATGGACTCAAGCTCTCTGAGCAATTTTATCAGCACATATTTCTCAGGTAACTCCTCAATTATTTCAGCAGCAGAATACAGAAGAATTTTATTTCAAGGGTCTGTTGTTTATTGCCAAGTACAAACAGCATTGGTTGAAACGAATGATATTTATAATGCATTTCATAATACAATTTTTCAGTTAAATCTTTCCCTTCTAGGTGTTTCTTTGAGCTTTTGGGGAAGCGTTCCTCCTCAGGGGAGGACGTTGCTATTATTATTTTAAGGCGATTCACTCAGGCTGTCCCTGAGAGACTCATTGAGAGTATTCATCCATATCTTTCTTCCTTAATTCTTCTCACTACCGCATCCCCTCCTGCCTCAAAAAATGGCTCCCCTTGCTTAGACTGCTGAAATTTGTGGCAACACAAGAAATAAGTTTGGCCCAGTAGATTATGATGGGTATCAGTGTGTTGGTTGTGCTGGTGTAAAGGACATGAGACTCCCCCACAGAAATGGTAGACCCCCGAAAGGAGCCTTGGCCAAGAGAAGAGCCTCAATGGTGGAAGTGTTGTGTTACGGTAATGTGGGCCTCTTCTTGCCTTTTTTGTGCATCACAAGAAGTCCTGGGAGGGTTTTAAGGATTTCGCCAGGCCAAAAATTCTCCTTCCTAAGCTATAGCAGAGAGCTGCCAATGTGGTATTTGTACTGCTGTGGAAGCCTTTCTCCAGAAGGTCAGTGGGGGAGTGTAATCAGTTTAGAACTGGATGCTGTAACTTACTTGAATGAAAGATTTTTTTTCTAAAGGTGACATTAAGATGAAATATTTAAGATAAACCAGAAGATTTGACTGGAAATTCACAATGTCCCTCTGAAACAGTCCACGCTGATTTACTGATCTTCCATTTTCAATTTATGAGCTGAGACCAGAGTATACCACTGGAGGATGAGAATAGAGTAGTCATATTAGAGCCAGCTCATATATCCTACAGACAGACTTTGGAAGAATTAGAAAGTATAATAAAGTGCTTGTCCCTTTAAGACACTGCTTGGCTCCTTGCCAATTTAGATCCTGGAGCATTAGATATTTTAAAAGCCCTTAAAACTGTCTTTTTTTTTTTTTTTTTTTTTCTTTTCTTGTTGTCTGAGGTTTTCACCTTTTAACAATGAAGAAACAATGGTAGGGGCATCGTTTGCTTTACAGCTTTCTCCCCTACGGCTTACTGAGGGATGAATTCTGTTCCCCATCACATTATTTTAAATATGAGATGACTCTTTTGAAGGCAGAGCGTGTACATGGCATGGATAAGAGAGAGAGAACATTTGTTTTAAAAAGCAAATTACACTGGGATACACAAAGGCACCCAGGTACTTTTCAAGCATCTAAATGCTGCCAGGGCACTGCTGTGACCTTTGGTCTCCAACATTTTCAGCTAATGGTCACCGTATGTGGCAAAAAAGCTGAGCCTGCAATTGCTGTGGGACCTGACTGGAATTTTGGATGTCCCCTTTGAGGGCAGCCACCTTATCAGTGAGCTCAGTGGCCCATGGGTCAAATGCACAAGTACCAATGTGGGCTCGTCTGCAGTGCCCAGTGTAATGCACTCGGTGTGGCTACTCCTCCTGGGGGGAGTCAGAGGGCTTTAAAGATATCACAGTCGTTCTGGAAGTACTTCTAAAGTGAATTTTGTTCAAAACCAACCCCTTTGCTAAGGGCTTAAATGCCTAAATAAGGATTTTGTTTGAAGGTACTGTCCCAGAAAGTTTTTTGGAGGGTTCCGTTTTGGCTGAGCTCTGCAATATTTTTTGATGCAAGATAGAAGGAATTTGGGGAAAGACAAAAGGTAGTCTGGGGCAAGAATAAACAAAAAAGAAAAATAATAGGCCATGAACCTGGGGGCATTTTCTGAACTACACAGAGTAGAGACAGGATCCAGGGGTCTTTTTGTGTCATAGCAGATGAATGGAAACTTGTGATTCACTCCACTAAATGCTGTTCCCTTAGACCTGACTTTTCTTCTGGTTGGGACACAGGCAGAGATCCCCTCCAGTTTTAGGCAGCAATTTCTTCTCATGCAGTGGGGAGATTAAGGCTGCTGAGAGACCTCTTTAAGGGAGGATTCGATGTTCCTTTCCTCTCTTCCTGGAGATTATAAGATAATGCATCTGGAACAACATTAGCTCATCCAGGTCTGTGGTTTTATTTTTGATAATCAAATCCCAGCAATCTCATTCTCCATCTGCCTGAACATATTTTGGGGTAAGGGGTAGATATCAGCTAGCACACATGGCTGTGGTCAGATATTGTGAGATCTTCTAAACATGAACAGAAAATTTCCGTTCTCTAAGTTATACCTAAACATTCCCTTTTCTCTTGTGCTGTATTTTCTTTCTGCAGCTGAGAAAGTTATGGTAGTTCGGGCCAACAGAACATGTTTATTTCTCCTTTGGTAGTGTTTACTCAGCAGACTCCCAAACTTGGGTTCAGGCTGTATTTACTCTCAAATGAGAATTATTTTGATGGCCCCAGCCTTATTCGATATAGTGCAGTGTCTATTTGTGTCAAGAGCTAGCATTAAGTCATTGTCTGTCTGGATTAAGTGTTAAGGGTACAATGAAGAGTTTGTGGACGTCTTGTTAAGAGACAGCTGGCCAAATGAAAGTAGGCTTCCTTCGGAGTCTCAGCAACATCTGCATTCCTAAACAACAAGAGTATTTCTTACAAAACCAAGTGGGTTTTCTGTCAAGTTTAGCCTAGAAGTGAGATAATTATAGGAAAAAAGCTGAAACACATCTTAGGAGCTTTTAGGAGCTTATGACACTTTGTTTGGCCTTTTGTGAAAGCTATTAGTCATTTATCCCCTTTCAGCGGCAGAGCACTGGCGTGCAACATCTGTGCTTTGCTTCACCTTAGGGCTTCCTCAGGATCACCGCAGCAGAGATAGAGTAGGTCGTCTTCCTACTGGCACCAGCCTCCTGACTCATGAAGTTTTGTATTTTGTCAGTGAGAACATTACATTTTTCGTGACTTATGCAAAAGTAATTTTCTTGCAATGTTAATTGTATAATGTTAAATCTCACTAATCTTGCAACATCTCTAATTATTAATCGTACATCTAATAAACAAATCCATAAAGGGCAGTAGTTCCAATTACACTCATAGATTATGAAGAGACACAAGATTTGTGCTGTCTTTCTGATCAGCTGTGATGCTCCAATTTTTAACCTTATCTGAAGCTCTTTGTCAATAACACTTTTTTTATAAAGCAAGGCATCTCATTCTAAAAAACCTTCAAGATCAGTCAGTTCCGTAGAAGACATTCTCAATGCAGCTTTCATGTTGTCCAAACGCGTTTATTCTTAAAAGATTTTTAAGGGAGCAAAAAATAATTTTTTTTTTCCTCCTAATGAGACTAAATTTTCTTAATGTTTAAGAATTGTAATAAAAACGAATAGTGTTTTCTTCAGTGAATCAATTAAATTTCAAAGCTCTATTTTTATCTATATGAAGTATTGGTTCTCTCATTCCAAATTTTGCTCAGAATGAAGATTATTTAACAAATTGATCTTCAGAAGTTGCCTGGATTCACTGTGGTGGTTGAAAAATTTCAGCCGTTTCTTTTGCTTTTTCTATGTGAGTTGCACATCCATGAGATGACAAGCAGACTGAGAAGGGATCTGAACAAATTGCCCTGTATTTTAGACCTCAATTATACAAGGTGATCTTATGAAAACAAGAAGTGAAGTCTTGAAGGGTCTCTGAATGGCAATGGGAAATAATTCAAGCCAGATTGTTTCTTGCTAGTACCAAAGAGAGATTCCTATACACTGGTTAATAGAGAGAGTTCATCCACATCCTTTCCACTTGAAGAATAATTTCGTTTTCCAAAGTAATCAAACCACTCAGGTGCATTAGGAGCTTAAATGCCAGTGAAAGTCAGTGAAGAATAAAACACTTGAGTCATGAAGCATTCAAAAATGTCCTGATGGTGTGGTGAATCCTGACTATGTAGCAACATCGTCAACAAAGTAAATGAAAGGTTTTCCAAGTTATGAAGTCTGTTATCTTTCAGAGGGTCAACTGAGAGAAATCAAAGTTGCTTTGTCACAATTCATCTGGTAGTCTGACTGTCAAAATAACTGCTTTATAAACTATAGGAAGATGTGTGTCAGTGCCTTTTGCCATCTCAGATCTGTAGAAGAAGGGAAAGACACCACAGTGAGTTATCATAATAATATTTTTCATTCACAAAGATTTTTGGCAAGTCCACACTTGTAGCAAAGTGAAAAATGTGCCTGATCAGACCTATCTACCTTTGCAAATAAAGACTAGTGGTGAAATTACTTACTCCATTTAAAGGCAACCACCTGGCTGAGGTTAGATTTCTGTCAAGTTAGCTCTTTGCTTGGTGAAGGCACATGGCTGCTGTTTGGGTGTCCCTATCTGACAACTGAATCGTTTTGCATATTGGTCCATATTCACAAACAGTAGTGCAAATAGTTTAAAATGGAATCTGGAAATGAACTGGGTTTTTTTCTTCATCATTTGCTTCTTGTTACAAGTCATTTTACAGTTTATTCAGCTTCAGTCAGTTCTGGACTTGCATCATCACCCTGCAGCCCAGGTGACTCCCACGCACACAGGTAGTGACCAAAATAGTGATCTCCAAATATTACTCGAGAAGAATTTGCAAACAGTTGTAGGCTGCCACTTGATCATATAGGCTGCTAGCAAATATTTACAGTTAACAAAGACATTGACAGGATGCTGGATTGCTTCACAAGCACTTTTTTGGCACAGAAATACTATCCAAATACTCAATGAGTAATATTTGAAGGGAATAATTAGAACTGCTCTGTAGGCGAGCTACATCTGAACACCACATCGCCTCAACCAAAGTGTCTTTGGAAGTGGGATAAAGTGCTCAGTTTTACCTACACCAGCACGAGCCCTATATAATAATAATAAAAAAAAGGTCGAAAAAAACCCTGAAGAATAATTAAAATGATTCAAGCAGGGCAGGTGAATTTGAATTTGTTTAATGTGAGGACTGCACGATATATTTCACTAGATGTTCTCAAGTAGAACACAAGATCCCAAAGAATGAATTAATGCAAGGGGACTTGCTCTTTTCCTTTCTCATATGTAAGGTTACTTCTCCGTCGGCACAGTTCCTGCTCTGTTAGCTCATTCCTGCCTCAGGGGAAGGACATTATTTACTAAATCTGTTTTGGGTTTTAAATAGGAGGTTTTGCAGTGAAATACACGTCTGAGCCAACCCAGCAGAACTTGTGAGATCTGACAGGAGCAGAGGAGAGGCAGCGGTAGACCAGAATGGCTGTCCTCAAAAAATAGGAGATAAATATTACAACTGAAAGGAAACCTCACTTCCTGCATTTGTGGGCTTTGTTAATATGTAACATGCACATGTTATAACTACTTGGTGACAGACTCAAAACCCCCTCCGGCTTTGGGATTCTGTTCACTATTTTTAATCATAATTTAGGTGTGAGGGTTAGGATTAACAGCAGGCAAACATTAACCATGGCTGTTGGACCTCAGTGAGCCTACCAAAATTGGAGAGTGCGTTAGCCAAGAGAATAGTCATTGGGGAGAAATGAAACTCAGATGTACTGAAAATGTAAAAGAAAATTGCAAGCAGCACAGGGAAGGAAGCTGATTGGACAAAGTAGGGAACTGTTGCAGCTCTTGATAGAAAAGGTGAAATTCAGCAAGAAAAAGCAATGGAAAGAAGGAATAGGAGAAAACCAGAAAATAGTATGCCAAAAGGATGCTTATCCTCTACAAAGAGGGCTCTAAGTGCATGAAAAAAGGAAAGACTTCATTGTATCGTCTTTTGGCTTCGATGACTTGCACTGTGGCAGTGGAATGAAACTCAGGGATATGTAGGAGAGCTATGCTTGTGTGGGGTGGGTAGGTCCAGAAGATGGCTAAGCAGGGTAAACAGGAGGAATGTAGGAGAGCTGTGTGTTATTTGTTAAAGAAAAGAAGTTATTGCTACTTTGCCAGGTGGGTTGAGGCAGAAATCTCATACCTCTGAAAGTAATACCAGATCCCAAGAGCTGGCTATGTGGAAATCTCTTCTATTCACAGCGTTCATTAGGCCATTTGCCTCTATAAAGATCAGACAAATTTATGTTGAGTGAGGTCACATGAGGCCAAAACCTCACCTGCTTCAGGCTTTCAGGACTGTACTTTAATGACAATTTAGGATCTAATGGAAGGCCAGGAAAGGGTCATTTTATATCTGGAATATACTAGTACCTAACGCTGAAATGATGTAATATATCTGATTGCACATTATGTATAAATCAGGGTAGCTCTTAGTAGAAGGACCATATGCTCTCCACGCCAGCGGAGATTTACACAGATTCCTGGGACTACCTGCCCGGGTTAAGGCGGTGCGACTCTTCCCTTCCCGAAAAGCTTGGATGCAGCACTACAGTCAAACTGGCCTTAAGAAAACAACCAACAATAGCAACAACGACAAAAAAAGGCCCCAGAGCTAGCGAGCGTGTAGTCAGGCATTGCTACCATAAAGCTCGGCGCTGGCATTCTTTAGGAGCGGGGGGGAGTTGCTGCGTTCCCCTGGAATGCGGCGAATGGCTTGTAAATTAGAGTCCCTAATGAAACCGCACTGGTGTCCAACTGCAGCAATCATCTGGTTAAAATCAGGCAGTAATTCCACTAATTTTACTGCCCTTCTCCCAGCCCTCAACGCCTCAT
Source organism: Ibidorhyncha struthersii (assembly GCA_013398815.1). NCBI lineage: Eukaryota > Metazoa > Chordata > Aves > Charadriiformes > Charadriidae > Ibidorhyncha > Ibidorhyncha struthersii. Next base: position 1,019,175 of record VZSZ01006766.1, on the reverse strand, counting down.
TTAGGAAAAAATGTTTATGTTCCACTCAAAACACCTGCATTTTAACTCGAGTCCCCAAAGCAATTATTTTTATTTTATTTTTAAGACTTTCTGTCGTGAAATGCTGCATCCCTCCCTTTTTTTGGACTGAAGCACATGAATGCCCTGGGATTCCCAATCTTCAGACATATTTAACTGGCAATGTCTTCTTCCTTGCACACTTCACAAGCTTTGCTATCCTATATATTTTCTGCCCACAGCTGCTGTCCAGAAGTGTTTAGGATATATTTTTTTCCCCCTGTTCAGTAAATGATGAAATAAAACTACATAGAGCTGTTTACATTGTGACTAAGAAAGTTAAGGTTGATGGAGGTGATAGTGACTGACACTTATCCAATTTCAGGCTTTCCAAAACGTCTGTGGCTCTTATCATGATTTAGTCTCTTCCAGACCTTGTAGACACTAAACAGCAAGAACGAACACTATTTTCACTCAGAAAAAGAAACATTATATAGTGGATGCTGGAACACTACCATGATGTGCTGCGAGATCTTACCATCTGCTATTCCATTAGGGTGAGTTATTCATTTTGTCTCCTTGGTTTCATGTTCATTTAAAGCTTTGATAGATTATGACTAAAGATCCCCTTCAAAAGTTGTAAGCAGATATCCCCAGCCTGTGATGATACCATTTCTTGAAGCACAGACATCCCAGACAAGGGAAACAAGATTCCCATAAACAGTCAAACGTCTTCCTTTCTCTTCAGTCCTCACAATCCTGAAATATTTGGCCTGCGAGAAAATTCTGGGAGAACAGAAATAAATACAGGGACTCGCCCATTTCCCAGCCATCTGAAGATTTCTCCATCCAGTTTACTGAATTGCTACAGTCCTTTTAATCAGAGCAGAGCTTCAGCCAGGCCAGGGTGTGCTGTGCTGGGGTATGGATCGTCGGCTCGAGGCTCCTTGGTACAATAAAGCCATACCAGGTAGGCAAAATTGGGAGTAGGATCAAATTCTCACCCTGTTTCATCTTGGAGAATAAAAACCCAAGACTATGCAAAGTACGGTACTATCCATATGACTGGGTTGTTTTTTTGTTGTTGTTTGTTTTGTGTTTTTTTTTGTTGTTGTTTTTGTTTTTCCACTTAGAACTGGGTAGAATGGGAATTTTCCATACTGAGCAAATTCCAGGGGGGGACACTAATTTGTTGAACCTAAAAATTAGGCTTTCTCTAGCTAGCAAGGAAAATACTGGTAATTTATGAAGAAGCCACTCAGGACAGAGACAAAGCTGTAGCTTGAAGCATTCAGGCTCCAGTGTGGGGCACCATCTCCCATTTTCCACTTTCTTGCCTTCACACCAGCGCGGCATGCCCTTGCTGTTAGTACACCTGGAGTCAAACACGCCTAAAGAGCAAGAGAGAGGGAGGGTGGGTTGTTTTGGTT
>VZSZ01006766.1:903834-1017735 GCA_013398815.1 Ibidorhyncha struthersii | reverse complement strand
TGTTTTTTTCCTCGTGCTGCTGCTGCTTAGGTTATCTAGTTATTCTGGACACACAGCAAAATATTGAAGTGGGAGACAGTGTGCTGATTGTGGCTAAGGGCTGATGGAGACCCAGGGATCCAGCATCCTACAAGAACACAGAGAAGCTCTGCCACCCCTCGGGGACGGCCCTTGCCCTTTTCTTGCTGAGCTGACGGGTAAGGCAGAAGTTGGTCATACCCACTGAGGGCTGAAGCCCACAATGAGATGAGGGAAGCAGAGCAAACCTGACTCCTCGGCACACCTGGTCCCAAGAGGAGATTAAGGAAAAAGAGGAAGGCCTATTGACAGCACCCAGAAACACTGAGAGGGGGAGGCAGTAGCTGAGGCAAACCAGCTAAAACAGGCCCATGCTTAATCTCAAACTTCAAAGAAGAAAATTCCTCAGAGCTAATAGGTCCCAAATCAAAATACGGTCAGGTACGGAACATGTGGTCACCACAGCATCCTGGAGGCTGCGAGGGGTGAAGGCGTACAAAAGCAACTGGGCTTCTTCCTCCTTTTAAAAAATATTTTTTTGCTTGCCTGCTTTCTTTTAGCTTTTGCTTTGGCCTCACTGTATCTGAACTCCCTTGGACTTGACAGTGTGAGCCTAGAGCTGAGCAGAATATACAAATGTAATCCCAATAATAAACAGGAACGAAGGAAATATCATATTGAGCTCTGTATCACATTCAGTTTTAATTAAAATTATCACAAGCAGATTTATGTTAGGTATAACTTTTCCTGCTGTTTCCAGGTTGTATTTATCTTCCAATTTGATTGCTTTTCAGTGCTGTTTATGAAAGCTGCCTCCCAACCAGAGATAATGTTGCATTTTAACACTTTAGCTGGGTTTGTACTTTGAATGAGCTTTCTGCTTTTTGAATTTTTACTCGATTTGACATCTTTCTGAGAGCTGGCAGAAGCAATGTGTAGCCTGATGGCTTAAAATGCTCAATTGTTGGAAGGTAGGGAAGCAGCCTGTCTTCAGCCGACTCTTATTATGAACTCACCGCTGGGATCGAGACTCCAAATCAGCAAATAGCATCCCATTAAGGTCAAAGAGCCTGTTGAAGAGTGTGGTGTCTGTATGAGAAAAAGAGAAGGTAGGGGAGCTTCCTGTCTAAGGTGTTAAAGAAAACCTATTTGAAGGCCTAATCTTTGAAATTCTTTGGGGAATATAATTCTTCTTTTAATTTGAATGAACTCAAAGTTTCAAACTCTTGATATTTCTTCCGATGTTTAGCTAAAATATACCAGAAGTGATAACGATTCCCTTTTACCTCTGAGATTCATAGTTGATTGAGTCATTAATAATCTCCTAATTTCTATGTTTTCCTTTCTTTCTGTCTTCAGGGATCTCTGGAAGCTAAATAAGAAAAAAGGTATTTTACTGGGAGTTTTTTTTTGCAGTTTGACAGGTGAGAAGTAGAGAAAGAAACTGCTTTTCATAAGGAAACAGCACAGCTAAAATTAAAAGTAGGACTTGGCTCTTAACAACTCTAAATTACTAGACAATTTGAAACCCACATTTCACTGCTTGACTTTTTGCTTGGAGAAGTCAAACCAGAACCCCAAGCACATCCATTCTCAAACCTTGGGAGATTTCACATCCTGATCTGAGCTTTGCAACATGCTCCCATTTCTGATTAATGCATACCAATCCTACTCTGTTATAAAGTCAAATCAATGCCAAATGTGGTGGTGATTTTTTGATAGGGAATAAGCAACATCCACCAATATATTTAACACAGGTCAGTAGACAGCCTACAGTCATGACAGTCTTGAACTAGTGACCTAGAAATGAAAGACTCCTTAATCCCTTTACCAAATCCTAAACCACTCAATTTCTGCCCCACCTCAGCAACCGAGGTCTTTTATAGATGTGCTGGAGGGTAATATGTAAGCCAGCAGAGTGTAAATTAAAGAGGAAAAAAAGGCTCTACTTGCCATAACATCGTAATTGTGGAATTTGAGAAAATAAGGGACTCAGGAGAGGTCTTCAGTCAGCTTGTCTCAAATTCAGCGCAAATTTATTCTGAGAATATTTTGGCACCTGCAAACAGCCCAAAACTTTTATAAGCATCATAGCAGGGGAAAAGTGATGCAAGTGAAAGACTGCAGATAGACTCAGAAAAAGGTCTTGGTTGTTCATCTGACCTGTTGGCTTCCTCTGTTGCTACATGAGTTTACTTTTATGACTGTCTAACTCCACCGATTACCATGATGACATTACAAAATCACACTGGCATACAACTGGAGTGTTTAATCAGATCCCTTATTTCAGCTTTTCAGGGATGAAATTTGCGCCTTGGAAAAGAACCGCAGCCACAGCCCATTCATCCCTTAAATCCCATGTTGTTCAATCTGGTATCTTCATCTTTGTCCTGGGATTGCCATGTGAAGAAGTGCTTTTCTGTTTTTTCTTAGTCCTTCTCATAGGTCCTGACAAGATGTACCATGAGAAAAGTATTTGTTTCGGAAGCTGTTTCCTATAACATAACAGAACCTTAAAAAAGGAATGGGTTTGAATTCTAATTGAATTCAAAGCTACACAGCACAGAGCAACAACAGCAAACTCTGTGCCTGTACAGTTGGAATTTTGCTGCCAAATGTGGTTAAACAGTTTTTCACTTTTCCCCAAAACATGAACATTGTCTAAGTAGAAAAGTATTTCCATTTGTAGAAGGGACTTTTTTTCATTTTGTACATCTGCAGGCATAAAAGGACCATAATAGACCACAAATTAGATCCGGGAACTAAAACAAGCTCAGCTTGTAACTGAGACCACAGGTCTGTAAAAAAAACTACAGCATCATTTTTGGGTGAGCTCTTTTTTTTTTTCTTGTTTGTTTGTGTTTTTTTTTTTTTCTTTTATGGCAAAGCAAATGAAAACTCATTTTATATTCAAATATGACACCATCTGTTCTCTGAGTTAGAAAAACTGGGTGAACTGATCCAATATACATTGCGCTAGAAGGAGGGAAACAAATGCAGAAAATACCTCTTTCTTTCATCTCTCTCCTATTTTGTGTCCCACTGTTCCATGACTTGACCACAAAGGACTTGCAGATGGCACATGAGTGTTCTTTTTCTCTATTTGATCTGGTCCTTCCATTCTTCTGGGCTAGAATCTTCCCTTTCCCAGTATGATCTGCTGTCTCTCTCCTCTTCCCTCTGACGCAGCCTTTCCTAATGCTCTTCCCCATGAGGTGATGGAGACCAGAGCATGTGGGAACTCTTTCCAGCGTCCTGTGGCATACTTAGTCTTAGAATGGGGATGCCACTGGGCACAAGGGAGGGGTGCTTTGTCAGAGGTGACACTTGCCTCACTGCTATTTGTGTTCAACTCTCCCACTTCTTTGCCTACGATCTCACGTAGCGGAGGAACAACTTTTGACCAGCGTGGTGGCCAGGTGCTGTGCTGAGGACTGCATCTGTAGGAGATGAAAGTTCCAGTCACGGCTTCTCGATCAGTCCCGTGAAAGTCCCTTTTATTTTTGACCACAGCTATTTGGAACCAGGAACAGAATAAAACAGATCCCTTGCAATCATCTGAAGTAGTGGACAATCACTGGGCAGTAACTAAATGAAAAGAGGAAGGGGACAACTAAAAACTCGCTGTGTATGTAACTCTGGGAATGTGAGAAATACTCCTATATAACTTTTAAGCTCATCAGTTGAAACAGCATGACAAAAATGTTCTGCAACAACTGCTACCCCCACCTCCCCTCTTAAAAAAAAAAAAAAAAAAGAAGAGACCTTAAGCTAGCCTGGGCTTGACAATAGCTGGTTGTGAGGCATATGTTAAACAGTTTTCAGCTAACACAGGCAAAGGAAATCAGCTATGAAACTGTATTAAGGAAATATGAGACTACTGTAATCTGCATAAAAATAAATTTGGGTATATTCCCAACACACTATCGCACTGTGGAATTGCAGGAAGTGGGCTAATGGGAGGGAAGCTTTGCTTTCCCTAAAGAAAACCTGCCCAGGATTATTTTTTTGTAAAAATAAAGCTACTTTCATATTCTTCTTATATTGCCGTCCTGTGTTTGGAGTTGAGTGGATAGTTTGTACTAAATAATTTCCTCCGTGAAATGAACCTTATATTATTATTGCTCAAGGACTGTTGATAGCATGCTGGGGTTTCCTGCACTTACTATTCGTTTCTAATTGTTCAACAGCTTGAAATCATATATGCGTATTCCTCTAAGGATTGACCCGGGTTTGGGTCGAGTGTGTGATACCTTTGCGGTGTTGGGAGTTGTGACAGTTATTGTGACAGGCTCCTTCCCTTTTCACCTTTTCCATGTCCCCTTCGGGGTGGGACGGGCCACTGGGGACCCCTAGAAGTAGAGCAAATCCAAGAATAATTGCTGCTGGGGTGACCTGTGGAGACAGCAATGCAAAGACAAAAGGCTGCGTGAACTTTCTCCGGTGCTCGCTGGAGCAGGGGATGTGGCATAGCTCCTATGAGCAGGGACCATCACCCAAGGGGACCTTTTGTCCCTCTCCAGCGTTGTCCCCTGGCTGGAAGGCAGCAGGCTGCTACAGCCGGCCACAACACAGGCTTCCCCATTTGCAGGAAACAGGTTTGTTTTTTGTTATCCTTTTGGCTTTACTCCCAATTGAACGGCAACCAACATTTTTTTAAAACTTGGAGCGAGGCAAGGCCTCTTGTGTTTCCGCCCGGGAAATCCTGGGGGCTAATGGGGCGCACATGCCGGGTGCCACCGCCGCCCGCTGCTGGCCAGACCCTGGTGGCGTGTGCTGCCGCGCAGCTGGGGGACGTGAAGGGAAACCCCTGGGCACTGGGGGTCTACGCCTGGGCCACCCCTTGCTCCAGCCGTGTGGTTCAGAAATCCTGGCCGACTGTCTAAATCATCGTTATTTTTGCCCGGATAAAATTCCCATCGGGAAGAATGGAGCTCAAGATGTTCAATAGCTCGGCGGCACATCAGGTGCTCAATAAAATGGATGTTTTGCTAGTTTTACTGCTAAAACCGAGGTTGTTTGAGCTGTTCCAGAGTGGTCCTTTGGGTGCCCCTGTGGTCCCACCCGCCAAGGACCCAGGCAGGGCCCCCACGGTATCCCACCTTGCAGGGGCAGAAAATTCATCTCATTAAAGATGTTCCCAGTGAATCAAAGATATTCCCGGTGCGGCTGTGCAAAAGCAGGCATGAACCCAGCGCTGTTCCTGTCGCATTTCTGTGAGCCGTTATTTCACACAGGGAAAAAGAGGGAGCAGAGGGAAATAACCATTTCAGCAAGAAATGTGTCTTAAGGCTTTTACTCCGCGAGTCACCGAGGCTGCCAGCTGGGTGTTTGCTGAAGGAAGGCAGCAACAAAATACAGAGCAGGACAAGGAAGGACAAAACTTACTCGGCTAAAAGCAAATCTGAACTTTTCATGTTGTAAATTTGGAGGAAGGAATGCAGTCCCCTCCTTCCTTCCCCACCACTCGCGCACACAAAACAACCTGAAGCTTGTAGTTAAGAAAATAAACTGCAGAGAAAGGCCCCGAAGGGCCTTGGCAGCAAACTGTTCTCGCTAAATTGGGAATCTGCACACTCATAGTCTGAAATAAATTAAGATGCTGGGGGGTGGGGGGGAGGAAGAAAGGAAGGGAGGGGGAGAAAACAGGGGAAAATCAACAGCTCTGGGGTGAAACGCAGGTTGATGCTGCCTCATCATTTTTAAACCTAAAATAAAACAAGCAAATTTTCTTTAACTGCAGGTCAAAATAAAAGGGGGAAAAAAAAATCTTCCCTCATCTGTTCACGGTAATTACTAACAGAAAGCAGCCCCTGCCAGCTGCAGAGTTCATGGATAAATGGAGGGACACATTATTCTCTCTCTCTGGGATCAAAAACCCAAACTTTGTATCTCAATTTGCCTGTGGTATGTCTTTCATATACTCTTGCAAAGTCATTTCACTGAGCTGTTCAGTCGGGACTTTTTCATCAGACAAAAATTGTGATGTTTGCAGGCTTTCAAGTTTATTTTAAGTTTGCTTCTGAATGAGAAACACGACTCCTGCAATTTCCCAAACTTTTACTGTGTCGTTATAGGGTATTTATTATTGGATCTACTCACTTTCTGTGTTAGCAGCCAGTCACAGCGGAGCGAGTTCATACTCTAACCTCCATACACTGACTGCTGTGGATGCAACAGGGTGTAGAAGTCCTCTGGAGGTATGGCTGCAAACCATGTGAATATTTGAAAGGGACAAGTTTAACACATATTCACCAGAATATCTCAGCTGTTTACTCTGTGATACCAACACAAAGTAGTTATTGATTTTTTTCTTGAGAAGTCACTTGTAACGCCCCGTGGTACGGCAATCTCCGATTCATGTGCTGTTTTAGAAGAGATGATGATAGACCTTGATGAGCATAGTGTAGCCAGATGAAGAGGAAGGGGGTGATAGCCTATTCCTGATACTTGCCATCAGCTGATTTTTAAGGCAGCTTAGGGTCCTAGGCCAAGCACAGGCAAATAGAACAGCCTTGAGGTTTCTCTATGTTGTCATGAGAAGGGAACTTGTAACAAAAATAGTAATTGGGGGAAATAAAGTTAGTTTAAAAGCCCTTGTGATTAAACAAGCTGATTGCACTGAAGAATCTGCACCATCATACTGCCGAACATCTCCAAATATCACACAGTCCTTCCATTACAGATAGTAACGAGCGATTAAGAGTCACAAACTGAGTACATACGTCTGTGTATTTGCGTGCACTGTTTCAGGCAACACAATGATGGGGTCAGTATTCGTGTTTTTTGTGGAGTTAAAAGATCAGCCCTGTTCTTTGCAGATTGTTTAGCAAGACCTAGAAGGCACGTGATTTCGTCATGATTTGGTGGTCATGAGTAAAACTAATGTTTTGCAGTATGTCGAACCTCTCTGGCATGTGAGCATGGAGACCATCGCCTTTTCCGCTGTAGAAATAGTAGAGAGTGATTAACGAGAATTATGAGAATTTTTGAGAAAGCTATTACATCATTTTTCAGAGCGTGAGAAGGGGGGAATAAACACAGGAACAGAAATCAGGAGATCTAACTGTTATCTGTCTCATACTTGCTACGTGACCTTGGTCAGGGCCCCGTGTACCGGTTTCCTAGCCATAAACCAGACGGAGTTATCTTCTTTCACTACCTTTCAGAGCACTGGAAGGTTTAATTCGTGCCTCCTTGCAAAATGCTTTGAGATCCTGGGGCTGAAATGTAAAGTGTTCTTTTTATGATTGGGAGGTTTATTCATTTTATTGTAGGGATTTTGTTTGTGACACGTACTAAAGACACGGCCCTGTGGCTGGAAGGTTAACCTGCTCTGCACGACGCTCTGTCCCATGAAGCCAGCCTGGTGGACTGCAGCTTTTCATCGATGCATTTTAATGTATACCTTTTATACCTTTGCCACTCTAGAGTGGAAAACTGACATTATCTGGGCCGATCTCCTGCTTTCTCACTGGCTGATTACACAACAGAGGAGGCTAGGCCTGGGGCAGATCTGTTTTCTACACCTATTATGCCGTTGCACGGTTGAAGTTCAGTTGTTAGCTGCTTTTAAAAACGACAAATGTGCTCTAATTTTAGAGCATCATAGCAATCATTGTTTTTATTTCAGTAGAGAGGAAAAGTGGAGGAAAAAAACAGCTTGGGACTTAATAAACACCTTAGCCTGCAGCCTTCAACTTTATTCATGAGTTTTTTTATCTTCTCTTCCACTCTCCATGCACTCACTGCATCTTCTTTACTGCACAGTCTTAAATTACCATTGCAAAGGTTATATGTTTATTTACAAAGAGCTGGCTATGAATGGTGATCCTAAAGGCGAGGAGGGTGTCTCATGGCAATAAACATCTCTTGCTCTCTTAAACACCAAGGCCAAATGAATAAGGTGATGTTTAGTGCCTCAGACATATTATGGTTTATGGCTTCATTAACTACCTGACCTGTATTGTGTGCAAATTTCATCAAAGTGAGATGCATATTTATTCCCTGAGGTGGGCTGGCTGATAATGTTCTTATTCTTAAAGGAACAGCGCAAGTAATTACTTATAATTAGTGTTGTGAAAGTAAGGGAATTTTGTGAGGCAAGGTAATTTCACATACCTGAAATTTCACTTAACAGAAAAAAGGCAGTGCAATGAATATTTATACTTGGGTGAAATTGAAAATACAGGAATATGGCTCCTCTTGACTCTTTGCAGCATATGGGATAGTTTTAGCCATTTAAGAAACTTAACCCCCTCCGCTCCCCCTCCCTTCTTGGCCATATTCTTGTCTGGTACAACATAGTTCCCTTCACCAGAGCTGGATCAGGTCTTTTAGATCAACTGAATGTGAAACACAAAGCGTTCAAATTTCTCACCCCATCCCATGCCCTCTCCATTGCTTTTTGCTCCATATAATCTCAGTTAATCTTAGGATCTGTGTTTGATTTCCCAGCAGGGTGCTGGGGATATTAGTCTCATTGTGGGGCTTTTTATTATAATTGTACACAGAGATCCTCACCAAGCTGCGGTTACACCGAAGATTTGAATTTTAGACCACTGTCTGACTGTAGCTTTCCTGGAGCACAAAGCATGTCTTGGGCTGGTTTCATATGGAGATGCTGTGACGAGGGTTCCACTGTTGCAAGTTTATTCCTCATGAAACAACTGCAGCCAGTGCAATTTCTGAGGCTCAGAAGTGAGTTCACTGACTTCTCTGCACATGCCTTCCCGTTTGAAAGGTACCCCATGGCCACAGTAGTGTTTGTTGTAGGGTTTGTAAAAACGCAGCTGTGTATGCATCTGCCTTTACTGTAATGGAGGTGCTCCTTGTAGTCTTGAAGGATGATTCTGGTATTTGCAATGGCCAGCTTTGAATTTACTGGTAGGGCAAAAGTAGCTTAAATGTACGCGTCCCTTCCGCTCCAGGATCAGTCAAAACAACTTGTACTCTCTGTCCTGTAACATGATCGCAGCTCTCCAGTCCTTACATTTCCATCAAGGCTGAGCCTACTCCTCTAGTTGTTCCAAGTACTTGCATTTCTAATTCTATCAGGCCAGGAAAAAAGATGCTGGTAACAATCACATTCACGTGCTTAAAGAAGGAGTTAGTAGCTGACCGTAGGAGATAGCACTAAGAAGTCCCGCAGAAAGAACTTTTTGAGAGTTGCATTTAAAGTTTAACCATAAGTATATGATGTATTTTGCCATGTGCACTAACTTAACCAGGGAATGTCATGGAGCTAATTCTGAGCAATTGGATGTCTGTGGTCTAACCACTGGCAATAGCTGCAATGCGTGATGAATGGCCTATGGTCAAAGTACATATCCTGAACATGGAGAAGCACAGTTTAAGCTGTTGTTCCTCCGTGGTAATGTTGTTCTGTGGCACAAGGAAGTTTTCTTCTGAGAGTGTTTGCTTTCCAGCTACTGTAAAAAGAAAACTTTAGCAATTAACTGGGGGAGGAAAAAAAAGAAAAAAGTGAAGGAAGGGAAAAAGAAAGTGATCTTTCTCAAGTGCTGTGAAATCTCTCAGGTGGTAAGTTCAGCTTCAGCCTAGGACTGGATGCCGATCCCTGTAATCCATGAGGCCCTCTCATCATAAAGCAGCTCAGCCACCTTTCAGATTGAGGGGACCCAGTCTCCTGCTACAGGGTCAGAACTAGCTCTTTAGCAATGCCAGGAGAGAAATTCCTGAGGACAAGTGAGCTGGAGCTCCAGTGACTGTGTTTGCTAGACGCTTGGAATACTTTGTATGTGACATTCCTTGACAGTTTTCCAGGGGTCAAGCACAGGGTGTGCTCAGCCTCATGTCTCCCTATGGTCTCTTGGTAGTTTCTTCCCAGGAATAAGCTCTGGACCTCACGTAGGAGCTTTTTGACTTGATCATTAGCTTTGAGTACCATTTCCTTAATATTGCTTACCCAGTAGCAATTGTTGGACTTTCTCTGTCCCCTGTAGAAGTCTAAATATGACTGTTAGGTAGTGAACATGTCATAGAGAAAAAGCCAATGAAAAAGGGAGGCCTGCACATGGAAATTTTCCTCGATATCTTGGAACCAAAAGCAACTGCAAGCAACCTTGCCTTAGTATCTATCTGTCTTCAGCCTCTACTGCTTCACAACTCCTCCCTTTCTGGGCAAAGGACTTCAAGAGATAAAGGTCTAGTTCACAATAGTCCTGGTTCTGGAAGATAAAAACCTACCCCAGTCCTGCTGATATAAGTGGAACCATTTTTTTCCCCAACTCTGTGATGTCCCTTGGGGAAACTTTCTGTATTTTTGCTGCTGTTACCTTATCTTTATTTGTGTTTAATTTATTTTTTTTTTTGGTGCAATTGCCTCAGATACATACCATTGAATAAAAAACCCTGAAACAGCTAACTAGGTCAGGTGCAGGATCCATAATAGTTATAGAAATAATTCAGAACTCACCTTATCCTTTATAGTTGGAACTCATCTTTTTTTTTTTCCATTTTATTAAAAAATGAAAAGAAATACAACAACAAAGACAGAGCCATACAGAGGACAAAACAGTCTCTTGTTTGGATAGAAAGTGACAGCATTTTCTCACAGTTAACATATCCAAAACAGGGAAAATTTTGCTTTGTTTTTTTCTACTGGAACCAGGTTCAAAAACTATCTAAATTATGAAGCTAAGGGAAGATTCTGTTCAAGGACACAGAACAGATTTTAAAAGTCAGTATGCTCTGTATTATTGTAGTTTCTCCCAGTACAGGTGAACAGGGCTATCAGTATGCTAGATACTACATAGCCCCAAATACTTACATTTTCAGCTTTCACACATACATGCAAGGCAAAGCCAAGCAGAGGGGGGAAAAAAAAGGAAGGACAAAAAACCAAGGAAGAAAAGAGAAGAGTGATATGCCTAAGTAAAAAGATAAAGTTTTACAAGGGCAAGGACAAAATTAGATAGTGTAGAAAACCAATGAAGGAAAAAATATGCGACCATCAGAAATGTAATGTCAGCACTAACCTGGCCAAGTATGTAGGGAGCAACAGCCTGTGAGTGTTTGGGAAGTCCCAAACCTGTTAAGTTTCTTCCTCGAAAACTGCAATTTCTTACTTTCAAGTTATTCAACCTTTCACCTGGTAGGCTTCTGCCCTCAACCTTGACCCCTGCTATTTGTCTAGCATGCTAGTAATTGAGGTTAGAAATCTGAAAAAGGGTAAGTAAATGTAGATGGGAGAAAACTCCAGAAGCCTGCAAAAATTTGGAAACTTGAAATATGTGCAGCTTTTATTTTCCCATAAGTGTTTTTTAATCAGTAGAAAAAAAATGTTTGTCATTCCTTAGCAGCTTTGTTCAATCTGATTTAACGGTTTGCCAGTTAATAAAAGTGGGCTAGGCATGAGATTTGGGCAAAATAAATAAATCAGACCTTGGGGATTGTGTTGCAAAAAGTAAGTCAAAGAAAAAAGCAGGAGCAAATTTTGAAACCGTGTTATAGTAAGAAATTACACTGATAGGAGAATTCTGATTTCTGAAGATTGACTTGTGATGTAGGGAGTCCATAGGACCTGGATCTCAGCTGGTTTAAATCATTACACATAGAGGATCTGTTGCGTTTCATCCACTGACTCCAGGGTAATTCTCTAAGTTGTGGCTTACACCACCTTTGTCTGATGGAGCAGATCTGTAGAATCAGACTGTGTTCACAAATGACATTTTTCTCCACAACTTAGTGTCGAGCTGCCTTGAGCCATGCTACAGAGAGTCACTTAGGACAAATGTCCCAGTTCTTCAATGAGTTCCATACAGGTTCATACGTGTGCAAATAGAGAAGGCCATATACCAGCAAAAGTACTCAGAAGTAATTCTGAACCTAAGTAATGTAACTGCAATGCAGGTGATTGGAGGTTTGTCAGCAAATCCTCTTCCACTGAATGGTGCTCTTTCCCCGAATGCCAAATTGTGCAAAGAAAAAGGCTGATGAAACTGGTAAACTCCTCCTTCAACACTTTCTAAAAATTCTTCCATTGCCTGGACCAAAATCTGTTGTTTTGTTTGCAATGTAAGTTTAGTTAAGGGAAATTTGTGTGAAAGAAAATAGAGTTAGAGAAGAAATTAAACCATTTTGAAAGAAAATGCTTCAAGCGATCTAATCCTCTTTTCCTTGGTGCATGTGTGGAATTTTGGTGTCTAAAAATATTGCTTATTTAATCTTTTCATCTTGATTTGAGATAGGAACATTTTTTTAAATGTCAGATTTACACATGGGATGGGAAAAACATTTCCTGTCTTGATCTAAATTGTGAGTTATGTGTACGGAAATGTTGTGGGTACTTTTGTGGATTCTCTCTCCGTTATGGCTGTATGCATGATTTCTACATTACATCATGGGCTGGACCCAGCACAGGCTAAATCAGTCCCAGGAAAGCAAATTCTACTGGATTGTCTGAAGCTTTTATAAAGTGATAAAACGCCCCTGGAGGGCTAATGAGACTTGGGAAAATTCATTTTCACTAAGATTTCAAAGTCAAACTACCAGAAAATAGTCTCCAGTACACTGAACTCCTAGATTTCCATTATTTTTCAGATGTTTATGCAGACAAATTATTTTTGACCATGTTGAGACCCAGTTTTCCCCTAGTTTGCTTACTGTATTCCTCATAACGCTTCTTTTATTTATTTATGATGGAGGGTAAAGATTTGAAGTATAAATCATTTGCTGATCTAGTACATGATGATGGGATCCTTATTAGATGGTTTACATGTAAGCATAGGCATCTATCTGGACAAAATAGGGTCATCTTAGGGATAACCATCAGGGCTCGCATATCAAGAGAGACCAGTTGAAGGTGAGTGTCCTTTTGGAGGCATCCACAGTAAATGTAATCTTTGTAGCAGGGAGAAGAATTACATTGCTGAATTTTGCACAAGTTGGAAGATGCAAAGAGATTTGCTATGTCCCAAGGACAAATGACGACAGTAACCGAGCGTCTGGTTCATGCTGATGTACTCTTTTCTTGCAAGGCCACAACAGGATAAACTAAAAGAAATTATATTGGTGAGGGAAAACACTGTGCATGACCAGTAGCTCAGGAGAACAGAAGTGGGGCTTGCAGCCATCTCTCTGGTAGCCAGGAGACTGGATGACAAGCTTTTGAATAAGGTCCTTCTTTCCTGTCAGAATCTCAGACTTTGTCTTGACTAGGATTTGAAGGTATTGTTTGAACACGCTAGCTCACACTTTTTGATTAAAAACTTTGAGGTGAAGACTTAGTTCCATTTAAAGTTAATGGCAAAATTCTCACTGACTTTTCTGGAACCAGGATGCAATGTCTTTGTGTGAACAAACTCATGTTTCTTACTTGTCCACGCTAGATAGACTTTTAAATCAAGACTGTGTTTTACAGAATACATCATGCAGCCACACTAATGTGTATTTATAAATTTTAAGCTCCTTTCTATATTCAAGACATGCAGGTCACATCCCTCCTTGAACCTCCTACCCTAATACACATGTACGTCAATAAAAAAAAGTAAATCAATAACTTAGGCAAACCCTCTGCAATGTGAGCAAGAAGTCTTGTTCTTCTACCTTAAAAAGGATGTGACAGGTATATAATAACTGATGGCTTATTGTAATCAAGCCCCCTATTACCGTTGATACCCAGCAAGCCAGTAAAACCAGTTCAAGGAGTGGTTAAAAGACTGATTCTACCCCAAAAAATGGGAAACTGTGATGGCCCCCACGTCAACAAAGAGACCAAAAACATATACAGGATTTTACTTCAGAAGTAACATCTGAGATGGTTCCATGACCATAAATCAGCCAGGAGGCAATCAAATGTGTGGTGGAGAGTATTTGAAACTTGTTATTGACACACATATGCCCAGCTGAAATTGTCAGGAAAGAGATCTGGATAATGCTCTATGTGATATTTTAACATTTATAACCTATTAAAGTGATCACCTTGCACCATACTTGAAAAAGAACAGCTGCAGACAAAGTAACAGCATGTATTTAAGATAAAGAGAAATAGAAAACGAGGCTAAGCAAAACCCCAAACTGCACTGGGAGCAGTGAGATCCCCCTCTCCCCCCCTTTTCCTCTCTTTTGACCAGGACCTGGTTTTGAAGAAGGGAAACTAACAGTTTAAATCTTTCTACTGCTAATAGAGGAAGACCTATGTTATTTTATGTCTTAGAATCAAATAACTGGGTGGGAGTGAGAAAAAGGCCAGCTGAGAAGGCAGCCACTGCCGAGGTGTGGTGGAAACACATGTTCTGGTGCAGCCCACAGGCACGTCTGCCCAAGCATCCATGTTAGTCAGGGGTAAAAGTCATCCCCTGCACTTATTGTTTAACAGTGTCCGGAGAGGGAACATGAACCGCACAGGGAAATCCCCACTTGAAATCAAAGCCTGGTGTGATGCCAAAAATGTCTGCGATTTTATAAAGGTGAAGGGAATCAAACAAAAATAAACAACGTCTCCGGAGAGTTATGCATCCCTCCTCCTGCGGTCTCCAAATGCTCGCCGGCCTGAGTCACACATGCCGAGGTGGATACGCTGGAAAGACAAAGCAACGTCTTGGTGGAGCTGGAAGGTCTCTGGGTTTGGTTTTCGTGATTCCTGCAGCTAATTTAGAATGAGACAGTCCCTCCTTGGTAGACGGTGTGACACAGTCCAGAACTGAAACATTTTTGTGCAGATGAACTCTGCAGGTCTGCAGTGGATCATCTGGCAGAAGGAGAGGTAAGATGTTACAGGCAAAAAGTCAAAGGCCACATGGGGCTCAGTGGAAGGAGAAGAAGCTGTCGCGCGAGGGCTGAGAAACACCAACAGCTCGTACCACTGGACAAAGCTGCCCTCTGTGACAGGACCTGGTCTGTCATTGCCTGGTGCAGCTTGTCTGAACTTTCCCTGGAAACCCCCTTTTCCTTCCTCCCACTCTTTCCCATTCAACAGGAGGGTTTTTTTGAGTTGGATGATGCTCACGTTAGCATTTTCCTTCAAACAAAGGGGATCCCCTTTTGCTGCCATTGGGACTGGGCTCTAGCATTTCCCTGAGCTGTCCGGGAAGTGCCTCCCTGCTCCTCCATCCATCCATCCATCCCTTCCCCCTTCACTTTTTGTTGCCGTTCCCAGAAAGGAAAGCGAATTTTTGAGAGTGCCAGAATAGTGTAAATGCTGATATATAGGCCACAGTTGTTTGAGGGCCTTTTGAGAGACAGACTCCTCCTCTCTCCTCTGTTCCCTTCAAGTTGGGAATGATTCATCAGCTGGCCTTTGGCAAGAAAAGAGCCCTGCCCTGGGCCATGGGCCTTTGACCCGGGTGAAGAGAGGGGTCAGGCCACGAGCAGCTCTGCAAGCGCCGCTCGGCAGCTACGGGCCTGGGAGACACAAGAGAGCAGGGATGGAAAGAATGGAGTGGGACGGTGGGAAAAAGTGGGAATTCATAAAAGTTAAGAGTATATTTCTAAGAGTCTCAGAGGATCAGCTGACAACTGGGGTCAGAGGTTGTATTTATGCTTGATTCCCTGGGCATGTTACAGTAACATCTGCTTGTTAAGGGTCTGCGGGGACCAAATGTTCCTGACCTTTGCCTACAGAAGGGGACAAAATGGGAGATTAGGGGTGTTCATATTAAAGTTTGTGTTTGACTTGAAGGTTTCCCCTTATCTGAGCCTGGTTTGTCAGTTTTGCCAAAATTCTTTTATGCTCTACCCAAACAAACAGGTCAGCCGTGCCAAAGGTTTGGCCAGGATTTGAGGTCACGAGGTGTTTGACGTCACTTGACTCCTAGAAAGGAGAATAGGAAGGGTGGGAACCCTTGCTCTGGGAGGTGAGGCTCAGTCCACCCCCTGGTCTGAGTACACCAACAGTCATAAACATCTGGAGCAAACGCCTGGTCTGTGCCTACATCTATATTTAGTAATGAAAGAGCTAATGTCAAGATGTAACCAGAAGCTTACAAAAAGGGTAGGACCTCACTCTAACTTCTGCAGTAGATTTTGTGACTACTGGCTGTACCAGAAAACTCCATGTATGGACATTCCTTATTATACACAGGAAGAGTTAATGTCCCCTCACAGCTGTATTTAAAAATAATTTTGAGAAGCAGTAACTAGAAATGACATCGCTTTATGAACTATAATCCCAGAACTGGGAAGATCTTCTTCCAACTATATGGAACCAGTGAAAGGTGTTTTAAAGACTTTTTACTTATAAAAGTGTCCTTTCTTTTTTCCTCCTAACTAGAAGGGGTTTGGTTCCTGAGTAACAGGGCGCAGTGTTGCTGAAAGAAGGATAAATAAACAGTTGTGGATATTTTCCCCAGTACCAGGAGACAGACTTAAAGATTTTATTTTCTTGTCTCATTGAACAAGAGGCAAAAATTGCTATCTCATTTAGTGGGAGCAGAAAAGCACCTGAGCATTAACGTTACTCATTGAGCATTTTCAATTCAATTCCTTTTATTACCTGGCTTTATCCTAGTCACTTATGATGTTCAATCCATGACTCTGAGTATCTATGAACATACAGCAAGTGGCTCTTCTTCTGGACCTGGGAAAATAGGACTGTTGATTTTTAGCTTGTTTATGGACACTGTTTGTGACATTTGTGGTATTTCACTTCTGTCCAAAGTTAGTCTCAGCTCAAACCCCAGAGACCACGTGAAGTCTTATTTCAGCTAAAACCAGCATCAATGCTGGAAACTTTTTGTTTGTAGGTGTGTATTTTGGCTATTTTTATCCAGCAGCAGCTACAAGTTATCTCGTATTGTGCTATCACTTTTGTTGCCCTATCCTTGGGTCCAAAGTCAACAACAGTTAAATTTGTATTGTACGATCCAGTTTTAACTGTGTAAAAAAAAAAAAGGGGTACTGGTTCAAAACAGAGAACCTGGCTAAGGTCCAGGAACTGGAGGAGAACTGAAGAATACTGGATCTAGGTGATCTGCAGTGGTTTAAATTTGGGGTTTCGGAGTGAGTAGACTGGTGAAGGAGAGGAATGTAGACCATTCAAATCCACCTTTGTGATTATAAATAATAAAAAATTTCATTCGGAAGTGCATTCTGCCAGACTTCACAATAAACCTCCTAGCAGGTCATTGAAATTCTCTTAATCAGGGTCAGAACCCACAAGCTGGGGTCTGCCCTGTGAGTTCAGTGGGAAAAATATTCTCCTTTCCAAATAGTTTTTTTCCTCTTTCCTTTTCTCTTTCAGTTGGAAGGGACCCCCACATAAACATGCAGAGCAATTTTCCAGTACATTAACCCGGAAGGGGAGAATCCTTACTAGCAATGCAACGGGTAGCCTAAAAAAAAAAAAAAAATGGAGCAACTGGGTGAGCAGAAGATGGATGGGCCTGGGATATAAGACAGGGTAGTTTTTCCACTGTCCTGCCCTATACACCTAGGACAAAGGCTTCATTGAGTGAGATGCTTGACATCAGCCTCATAAACTAGTAGTTGGGCACAAAAGGTCTGACACTTGAAAGTACCAGTCCCTGCCCTCTTTGCATTGCAGCTGCACAGAGGGGTTGGGTCTAACAGTTGTGTCCCTTTGTCGTCCCGTAGGACAAGAGGTGAAGATAAATACTGTTGACTTTAATGCAGTCACACAATTTTGCGTTTTCCCAAAAGACAACATTTCCTCCCAGGCCTTACTTTATTACCTCGAGCAGCTAGAACCATCTTCCTTCTCTTGGGGGTGGGGATGGGCTTAGAGGTAGTAGAGGGCAAAGGGAGGAGAGATGAACCCCAGGCCCTGGTACCTCTTCCCCAGCAATGATGTGGGCTGTGATTTTCTCCTGCTTTGTTATGATGGCTTTCTTCTCTTTGTCATGGGAAAGCTGGAAATGGCCTGAAAAGCTTGGAAAGAAGCTGAAAAATGTAGAAATTTCTACGAATTAAAACTCTAATGTCTCTTAAAAAAAATTAAGTGGTCCCACAAGATCTGCACCAGGAAGAAGGGTTGAATTTTCTGTGGCAATTTCCTGGAGAAAAGCTTGCCAGAATGTGTTTGCAAGCAATTGCCTTCCAAGATGGTCATTTATTAGTTCCTTCAATGTCTTGTAACCAGAACCATGAGTTTCCATCTGGAAAAGCAGAGTCGAAATATATATTGGAGATTGAATTGAAACAGTAGCATCTTTACCAATGCAGACAGCAAAGGAGGAAATTTAGGATTGATGAGACTTCTGTTCACATCTGAACGTGGAAGGCCATAGCCAAGTTCAACTGTTTAGAAAATGCTCTGTTCTGGTACTGTGCTCACTGGCTACAGAATGCCCTTTTAGATGTGTCCATGTCATCCTGTACAGTGACTCATTTGATGCTGAGCAGAACATCCCAAGTCATTTGTATTTGTCCAGCTTGACCCTTCTCTTTCCTCTTTGCGGTGGACTTGTGGTAACGACACCGCAGAGGATGAATGAGGTAATTAAAAATGTATTAAGGGGAATTCTATACTTGCAAGAAAAATAAATGTTAGACATGGGACATGAGGGCTGTGGAGAAACAAAATAATCCAGCCTATGATCTATGCTATTTCAGCTAGATTGCTTTCAGTATTTAAGTTAGACAGTTTATAGCTGAACTTGGTATCTCCCCAGTGCGCAAGCGTCAAAAACACAAGAGCACCTGCAGCTGCTTTTTGTACAGAGGTATGTTGGAGGAAAGCCTCACAGAAAAGGTCCTGCCTGACAATGATTACTTCCATTTACCAAGATAACAATATTGTTAGTTTTTCAGGCCTTGTAGCCTAGTCAGGTTTTTTTCTTGGCTTCTCATTGACCTGTGATCTTGGACTGACTTGAAAGGCTGCCTTGTACGCTTAAAGAGCGTAGTTTGTGTGTATTTGATAAGCTGTCGGCAAATCTAAGAAAATAAAGACAGGCAAGTTCTCTCAGGCTGTTTTGAGTCCTATCAGCCTTTAGGACTTGGCAACTAAACAGAAGATGAGAAATCATGTATTTGAAAAATAATTTTGGTTCTGTGAGATATCAGGGATAGGCAGGAAAAGAGGCTTTTTTTGCCTCAGCATTGTCCTTTGCAAATGGTATAACTGTCTACTCCATCACTATTTTATGCATTTCAATAGAAAGAAAAAAAAATTGCCTAGTGGATTTGACAGCTGTCTGGCAGCAAAAAGAGTCCTGGGCAAATTTACTAACTCCAGGGAGCCAATGACAAAGTCCAATTGACTGCAATGGGGCAGAACCTGTCCCCTGGGAACAGTCCTGGCCAATTTGGCCAGGGACTAACTTCTTGCTTTCCCAAGTCACTCCACCAAACACTACCCACTTCTTTCTGTGCCTGCATTTTTCAGTGATCCTCCTGAGTACTGAGCGACCTAATTTCTGGGGCACTGAGCATCATCTGAAGTCAAAGGCTGCTGAGGGTGCTCTTTGCTCACTCACACTTCCAGAAATCAATTGAGATTTATTTCCGAGTCAGCAAAATCAACTCAGGCTACTAAAGTCTGATTTTCAAAGCTGTTTGAAGTCAGCTGAAATTAGGGGCAAAAGCAGCTTAGAAAACCAGCTGGCACCTATCTGCATCTTTATGTGAGTAAGTATCTTCAAAAGTCTGACTCCATCTCCTTATACTGAGCATTTAATTTTTTTTTCCCCAGAGTGCCCATACTCCCTTTGACCTCACTGAAAGGAGCGGCACTAAAATTATATGGCAGGTCTTATAACGTACACAGACACATTGCAGTCTATGTAAATGCAAGTCTCAGGCCTGGAAAGAGGTTGAGTCTTTCACTGGGCTGAGGGCCAAAGAGGTGCTAGAATTAGAGCAGTGTAAAGATTGTGTCTGTGAGGTGGGGGAGGCATTGAATTGTTCAGGGCCCTTAATGCACCTCTCTTCCGTCAGTCGCATTGGGTGGTGGTGTAGGCATCCCTGCTTCCCTGGGTGCACGGTTCCCCCAGACAGACTGAAGCGGAGTCAGACCCTTGGAAGGGGCCGTCCTTTAGCACGACTGGATTATTGACATGCACAGTAGCATATACAGAAAGTTGGAGATATGATCTTACTTTCACCCTCACCTAACTTGTCTCTGCAGCCCCTGCGGGGATGTGCTGCCTAACGCGCAGAGAGATCCTCGGCTCTAAATCACAGCAAGGATAAGAAGGGTCTGCTTTGCTCTGCCCCTCTTCTTTCCCTTCTCTCCAGATACTATTATTGTGTTTTTTTTTCAAGAGTTTAAGAAATGTTCAGTAGCAAAATTAAAGAACTTGGGCAGAGCCCTCCTTCAAGCAGAGTAAAATGGTCCCAAGCAGCCAAAACAAGAGTCCTCTCTCACAGAGGTGTCTTTGTGCAGTATAAAACTAGCAGAGCTGGGTCTGTGCCATGTCTTCCTTGCCCTGTGAAGAGTGGAGGGCTGAGAGCATGGCTGAAAAAGGCTTAGGACATTCTCACAGTCGGGGCTGGCAGGACTCATCGGAAGGCTGTTCCAGCTGGCTGGGATCAGAGCATCCCCAGGGGTGTGACAGATTCCCCCAAGAATGAACAAGCAGACCGAAGAACATGAAGATGTGTCTCCTTTCTCCCACCCCCTGCTCCAATCCCAAACCCAGGTCAAAACAGCTCATTTCAGCCCCCAAACCAGCCTTTTGATTCCCCTTCCAGAGCCAGTCTTTCTATGGTAGCTCTTTAAAACTTTGCAGGTTTCTGCTATCAAGATTTTCCTTCTATTTGCCTGGGGAAAAATCATCGATACTAAGCTTAAATAGGCATCCTCCTCCATGCAACTCTTTTCTCTAAACAAATTAGCATACGTTGGAAAACTGTCCTGGAAATGAGACAAACAATGACTCGATCTGAACTGTTTATGTTGGCTGAACATTATGACACTGGGAAAGTCCAATGCTGGTCAATATTCTTTTTCTTGGGAATTGAAAGTAATAGCTTACTCAGAAGAAATGCGGCATCTTGCACACTACCAATACCAAGCCTGGAACTGCTGGCAAAGCCTTCTGTTATTTTAAGGATGCCTTACTGTAATTTTTCATTTTGAGGAGTTGCTTGATTGCATTATTTCCAGTATATGTTTTATTCCAAAGAAGCAGCTAGGATTCTTACCAGTACACAGCTGTCTTGGCACTGTGAACTCTTTTCCTGAGTTGTTGCCTTGTAAAAACTCTCATTGATTTTGAAATTCTCTGACTTACATTTAAGTCTTAACCATCTGAGGTCCAACATACCTAACCAATTTTCTTTTACTTCATATTATATGCTCAGCTATCAAACAGAATTGACTATACTGGTTGTAATACCGTGACATATGGGGAGCACGGTCAAGCGCCGTGTGTAGGATAGCTGAGAGTGTCCTGTCCTTCACTGCGGCCAGATACCTGCCACATGTGAGAGTTCGCTCAGAGCTGACATCTGCAGCACACAGACAAGGAACAGAAAGTATTTTGGAATAAAAAAAATAAAAGGCAAGCAAATTTCTTCTGATGAGTGTTTTGAATGATGAATTTTTTTGACTACCTCATAAACTGACTGCAAAGGTAAAGATGAAAATAGCTAATGGAGATTTTGCGATTTCATTTTTTTCACCCACCTCACCTATAAAAAGATACTTTGAAGACTTCCTGTGGGATTTTTTAAATTTGCAGGGTCCAAGACATTTCAAAGAAAGGTGATAACATTTGTACACAGGCTTTACAGATGGTGAGACAAAAATATTCCTCACATTCATCTTACACAACAGTCACTGTAGTCTAAAAAAATCTGACTCCAGTGAGACCACTGACTGCTTACTCCAGCAAGACAAGTCATAGAAGCTGTTAGGGTCTTCTGGCTTCTAGTTTGTTCTCCACAGCAAGGAAAGGGAGTTAGAATTATCTTCTGGAGTCAGCTGAGCTGAGACGGTAATGTGTATTGACAATACACATCTAAATATGCATCTAATTTTGAGCACAGAGTAGTTTTCCTGAAATCATTCAAGACTACTCTGTGCTCAAAGTTAGATGCGTGTTTAAAAGTGTATCTAAATCGAGACATTATTAAGTTCTTGCATCAACATAAGCAAAGCTGTAAAAGAAGCATCTCCGACTTGGAATAAGATGTATTGGTTTTTTATTTTAAGAAGAACTACACAGAGAATAAAGTTCTGTTAAAACTACCTTTCCCATTGAAGCTAGAAGGAAAAATACCCTAATGTTACAGGCTTGTGAGAAAATAAAATATTTTTCATTTGAAACTTGATTTTTTTCCTAAGGAGATAAAAAATAACGGCCATCTTTAAAGAAAACTTATTGGATCAGAAAGACTAAAAAAAAAGAAGAAAGTATAAAATGTCTGGAGCCATATTGATCCTTAAGAAAACATTGGATTGGACCATAGCTCAATTTAAAAGCTGCCAACACCTGAAGAAAATACATTTTCATCCTGAAAGCTTGTGTGCTTTATTTCTAACCGGTTTGTTAGTCCAATAAAAGGTTGCACTTTAACTATCTTGACTCACTTGAGAATAATTGGCATTTCTTTCATTTTATGGCATCATTTAAGTCTTAGAATGCATTATTTGCTTGCATATTCCTGCCTTTTGCTGCTGCTGATAGATGAGTTCCTACTCAGCAGGAACCCTCCAATTTCTCTTTTTGAGCTATATACTGTGCAGCTACTGTGAAATCTTCTATTAGGCTGAAACCCAGCCTGGTGCAAGGGGCTGGAGCAAGTGCTTTGCCATGACTCCTGCCATACAGCAAGGTGTTGGAGAGGGCTGAAATGTCGGGTTGCAGGTCAAAGACAAGGTTGTGTTCCCCAGGGAATTAAAATCGGCCAAACTGGGAAGCGGGCATGGCAATGCAGGGAGAAATGTGTTGCTGCAACACCAAAGGAAAAAAAAAAAAATTAAATTTCTCTCTATGTGTGTGTATTCTGACCCAATGATATCAATGGATTAACCCCTCTGGGACTTCAATATCCTCCGGATTAGCCTTGTGGAGCATCAGGGACTGCTATTGCTGTTGGTACTCCAGGGGAGTAGCTGTGAACAGGCTGTCTCGCATCCCTGTGCGTCTGCTGGCTAAGGGATATAAATTCCATCTTCCTCTTACAGAGTCCGAGGTTGGTTTTTATGTGAAAAAGTAGGGATTTTGCCCTTAGCGAATTCTTGCTTGCTGCACACAAAATGTCCTGTGTGTGGGAATTCACTCTATCAAAGGAGAGCCATTTTCATCCTGATTTGTGTCTGAAACATGAAAACAACATAACAGCTGCATGCTGCATTGAATAAAGAACATACACATGCATTTAAATCACTTATATCTTACTTTTTTATGATGCAATTGTGAATTATGTTCTTTTTGCATCTGTAATTAGAGGGCAGAACAGATGGTGAAGGCTTCGTTTAAAGTGATGTGTCCATTAAAATAACCTATGCTGCCAAATGATTGTTCACTATAACAGGGTATTCATTCACTAGAGCAGGCTTTTTGCTCTATTGAAATACATTGGGAAGGCCTCTGGACTTGACAAAATCCTTTTTAATTTTAGGCCTTCCCTACAAAAAGATGGACTGTACAGGGTTGGCACTAAACCCCCAAAGTGTATGTTTTACTGTATATTTATAATTTTAGGATGACCTTGTTTATAATGAAAGGATGACTGTAAACAAAAGATGATGGGAAAAGAAAAAGGAAGGAAACCCAGCGTAAATTAATTGACTTTAAAGCATAATTATTTTGTGGTTCTTAATTAATTTCCAGGGTTGTTCTGCCCAATCTGGAGCAGAGAGCGGCCTATTCTCAGGATGGGGTCCTGTCCTGGTGCTCAGTGTAGCAGTGATTAAGGTCCATGGCTGAAGTGTTCTAGAAATATTTACACTGAACAGAGCAGTCACATGTGATGGATACATGAAGAGAAGTATTTTTGAGTCTGATGGTGAGGGAAAACCCGGAATCTGTCCCTTTCTCTTCCTATCCGGCTTCTTGGGAGATGACTCACTATCAAGACAATTGTCCCACATTAAGAGAGTGGGAAAATAAAGAATTTGTTTTCTTTCGGTTTTCTTCTTAGTAGGGAAACAGGTAAATAGGTGGGGCACTCACTGTTAAAAAGCATTGTCTTAAGGAATAAAAGCTTTGAGTATTAGGGTGAAGCCAGCTTTGGCCAGTTGAGATGGGAGTGTACTGCCAAAGTCAGCTGGGAAGCCTATGAAAACCTGGTCATCAGTCTTAATCCAAGTTCTTAGTCCAGATGTATTTTAGTAATATAATTTGGTTTTATGTTTGCACGTGTGTGTTCTCAACAGGGAGGTCAATGACTGAGTGGAAAATGAGAATTTTTTTTAACAGATCCTTCAATTCAGCATAACTCTATAACAAGATAATAACAACGGCAAAGTATATGCAGTGCTGCTAATTTCAGCTCTGAGATGGAGAATGTCAGGATTGTCCCACAGCCCATCTGATGAACACCGGAACATGCCCGTGGTGTACGGATGCAACATAAAAACTCAAGCCACCTTAAGTGATATATGGACCAGATAGCTTAAGCTGGTTTAGGATTATTTATTGCGAAGATAACAAGTCAAAGTCTTTGGTGCTTCAAGTGAATAAAAAAATCTGTGAAATAAGGAAGGCTATTTCCGTTCATAACGTGAAGACAGCTGAATGCTCTGCATGCTGGCATGTGATTTTAATTTGTGGACACCAGTCAAGTGATTCACATGTTAAATTGTCCCATGGCATTGTGAGGCAGCAAGACTTTGTTGGGCAGATCAGTGAGAATTTATAAAATTGTCTGGCCCAGGTAATTCAGAAGGAGCACAACGCTCTGCGACACATTCATTGCTGGTATGATACATAGGTCCCTAATGCAGTGAAGAGCTAGCAGATGAACAGATTACATCACATGTTGAGAAGAAAATAAAATGTGGCAGCTAAACACAATCTTTTTAATTGACGTTTGCATTATGTACTATATAAATATATTTTTGAGGGTAGGGGACTCTGTCAGCACTTGAGTAGTTTCGCATGCTGCCTATTTGTGCTCTCTAGGCTGCAAACCAGCTCTTTGGTGATTAAGTAGATTTCAGAGTGGATCTATTATTCTGAGCAGAATTCGGATATACTCTTTTTGTTTTCCACATACCTATGACTATTGTGTTTCCATACCTGCCGCTGATCATCATTTCCCAATTATTGTAACATGAGAAGCACACATGGTTTCCAGACTGCACTTCTGATCTCCTCCAGTCCACAGCTGTTTGCTTAATGAATGCTTATGGTTTGTTTCCCTTTCCCTGGAATTATAAAAAAAGAGAGAGAGGAGGAAAAGGGGGAGGGAGGCCGTAGATCAGAAAAGAATTTACTAATTTAAATGTTGATTGTGGCGTAAGTGGACTCCAAGACAGTACCAAGGTTACAGTCCATTAAGGTCAAAAGAAGCTTTATAAGTCTGGTCACCCCAGAACTTGAATGAGTGTCCATACGGAGATGAGACCACCAGCACTTAAATAAGTCTGCACAAGGAGGTGGTGAGTGACATGCTTTCATGGAGGATGGTTTTCATGTCTAGAAAAAACCTTTTTGTCATAAGCCCGTCCCAGAAAATGGCGTTAAAGTAGTACAAAGACAATATCAGTGCAAAAATGCCAGCAGCCTGAGATGTTCTGCTGGGGCAGCAAGCAAACAGTGGGCACAAACTGTCTAAAGGGATTGTGTTAACATAGCGATAACCCTTAATGGCAATTGTAAAATGATGCATTATATTTGGCAACAGAAAGGAAAACGCAAATTGATTGGTTTTGTTTACATTTAAATGCTTATCAAAGTCTGTAGGTAGGCCTGCAGGTATGCTCATGGGGAATCTAGTTTATTCTCATAAATTAAAGATTTTGGCTTTGTGAGTTTTTTTTTCTTGGGGGTCGGGGGGTGGGGCAGGGAATGTTCCCCTGTCTCCCCTTCCCCCATACGTCTGTCCTCTCCCTCCCCCTCCCCCTTTCCTTCCCCGGATTGCTTTCCAATCCAGACAGTGTTTTTAAGTCTGGTCTCTTTGTATTCCCCTGTTGACACACCTCTGAGCCAAGCTGATGGACAAAACGAGTCTCTGAGCTGAAGCCTTTCAGAAATGATATACAGGAGTTAGTGCTGATATGCACTGATGGGGAGCTCTACTTCTGTTTCTTCAATGGCTGCGGAAACTGATCCAGGACAAACTTTGGAAATCTTTTACAGCCATCTGATGCAAAGTGATTTTTAGCTTTCTATCACCTTTGACACATGAACACTGGCATAATTTTTGTACTACTGTGGTCCTTGCCAGGGGCAGTTCATCAGATAGCAGGGATTAGGGACAAGTGAGCTAGTTCAGCTGGAATTCCTGCCCAGCTCCCCTTTCACCTCGGTGGCCTGTTCTGTGATATGTACTAAATCTGAACCATATACATTACATTCTACTATCACCACCCTATGTAACGCCTCTTTAATCTCTTGCTGCCATTGAATAGCGTGGAGCCAGTACTTCTAAATTTCATGACGCCACTGAATTCCATGGGGGAAACCTGGGCTGTATTGAAGTCAGCAGCGAAACTCTCATGGGTGGTCAGGTTTTCACCTAGCGCCTCGACTTCCACTTTTCTCAGAAGGAGAAAGCCTTATTTCAAACCAGCGAGAATTTTTGTTGAACAATTCTGGAGAATCAAAATACAGGTTTAAACAAAATCGTCTATTTTAGAGCAAAACGTCCTTTTCAATGACACTTGATTTTGTAAAACAATGCAATGAAGTATTTCAGTAATGTTGAAATATTATGTGTCTATACTGAAGCATAGATTTATTTTTTCATTTCAAGTGACTTTTATGAAAGAAAAGTCAGTATTTATTGTGCAATTCTTTCAAGTTTAAAAGGTCACTGTGGGAATGAATACTCTGATGTTACGCAGATGAAATGTTTTGTTTTGACTCATAATAAAGTTTATTTTGAAATCTCAGTTCGTCTTAAAACTGCTTTGAAATAGGGAAAGAAGCATAAAATAGTAGTACTTCCTAAGAATGGGAAATCTTCCTGCTCAAATCCACATACTTTTTACACTTTTATTGACAAAGTTACATTATGTATTCAAATGGGCTCCCACATTAATTAGGGAACTCCACAGGAAAATAGCAACTGCAGTGGAGAAGGTTATTTCTTTACAGGTTTAACTTAGATTATAATGTTGGGGAAGTATCTCCACCAGTACAACTCCATATATTTTCTTATTTCTGCCACTGATCCATCACTGTTTCTGAATGCTGCTTTCCAATGAGATGTGTCTTAAAGAAGTGATTCATGTACCCACTGACAGTGAGGAAGTAACTGATAAACATTGTTTCATAAGCTGCTATGCAGATGCAAAGTGGTCAATCTACTGACAAAAAATCAGACAAAAGACACTCAAGTGAAGTACGTCCAACAAAATACATACATTAACTTCTGCAAAATCCTCCACTCATTTGCAGAATTCAGGAACAGAAAGTGTTGCTTGTAACTGGAAATAGGTATCTTTAATCAAAACTTAGTTGATCTGTATATCACATTTTTCTTAGATTCTTCTGCTCCTTCTCTAACTTCAGATGAGGATGTATCAATTTTTCAATATGTCTTGCTGTTTCTTGGAACTGCACATCTAGGCCAGATCCTCATTGGAGATTCATTGGTTTAAATTTGAAGTAACTCCATTAACTTCAAGAGGGAATTTAGCCTGTTGCATCTGGCTCACATCTTTCCCTTTCATTCAATTAGTGTTTGGCACAAACATACAGCTACTTAAAAGCTTTCGATCTGCTTGGGAAAAATCCTTATGGCAAAAGACAACAGAAAGAGCAATCCAGTGACCTGCAAGCTTAGGTGACTGAAGCCAGATGTGTTCAGCTGCTTAGTGGTCTTAAAGCCACTTGTTAGGCAAGGCAGAACAGAATCTAACATTGCAGAAAACTTTTATGTTGCTTTGATGGCAACACTTCAATATGAATCTTAAATCTAAACTTTCTCTGATGTCCCCAGGAGAAATGACCTGGGACAGTCAGTCCATTATGGTACAGCATTTGTTTTACGTGTTAGAAAGATGACGCAGAAGAAAAGGTTCTTATAAATGTTACTGTTACAAATTGCAGGGTTTTAGGCAAAAGCTGGTTTGGCTTTGGGATAAAAAGTTAAATGAGCAGTAAAAGTTTTCACTGGGACAAATTTGGGGAAAGTTCAACATTCTGGTCACTGTCACAGCAAGGGGTTAATAGGATGTTGATGGGAAATGGAGTGGGAATTGGATTAGGAACAGAATGGGAAAAACCCCCAAATGGTAGTAATTTTTACAAATCCAGATGGGCATTCTTAGATAATGAACAGAACAGGGCAGGTACTGTTGTGCACATCCAACGCGTATGTTTGCCAATGTGCCGTAACCCTGACCTAGAAAGACCATTTTTATGAGTTAGAGTTTGGCTTGGGTTTCAAGACTGTTACACAGTCTTTGGTCTTTCTGCTGAGATTACCAGAAAATGGGCATTTTTAGAAGCAGTTTCTCACTGTGTGTATGCCTTCAAAATTAGAGATGTTATTTTGGCTAAGCTTACTGTTGATGTAGCCTGGATTCAGATCAGTGACCGAGTGTTAAAGAGCTTTATAGTCTCTACGTAGTTGTGTGAGTCATCCAGCCCTGATCAGAACATGCTGCAGTCCAAGGAGAAATGGTGACTTTATCATTAACGCAGGTTGGGATGAAGAAGAGTGATGCAATCTGTAACAGGCCCTCTTTTCACAACACACGTGCCAAACAAAAACAAAAATACAAAACTCAGCACATTATAAATGACATAGGAAATGAAAACTCCTAACCACTGTTCAAGGGAATAGAGAAGAGAGAGATAAGCAATCTTTGTAGTGCAGTCTTTTTTTGCTCAATAATATTAAGTTCAGGCAAAACTGGAAGGGTTCACATCCTCAGACAAGGAAAAATGTTTTTCATTGCTTTTAAATTCAATCTTTCATCCCTTTCTTCTTATTTATTTGACTTTGGAAACATTATGTTCATTCAGGTGCTAAGCTCCCATTGGGCTTGAAGTGGAATTAACTTGGGATGTAGGAAGCTGGAAACTGTGAGTAACGCAAACCTTTGCAACGATCCCTATGAAACTAAATGAAGTAGTTAGCTCATCTCTTCTCACAGTGTCTTACTCTGCAATAGAACAAAGGGCCAAATTTAACCCTGATGCAAGAGGTCAAAACAGTTAAGAATTAAACCAATAGGAAAATTTCTCTTTATTTGACTAACAAGAGAAAGCCTTCTGTATAAACAGGCATCCTCCTCCTTCCTAATCTCTTAAACATCCGGCCAGGATTAGGGTCCTATTGCACTAACTGCTATATAAACTCAGAAGACAGAGCAGTTCTTCTGCAAAGGCTCTTTATTTTAAACAGACAGAAGGAAAAGGATGGAGAGAAAGGGATAGCGTACTCGAAAAAGATTTAAGTTTGTGAGAAATCCGCTCAGATCCCAACATCAGAGAGACAAATATAATAAGAGCTTTTCCAGGCAAAGTATAGCACTTACATCCAAAACCACTACCCTTAACTGCTGTTTATGTTAGGGAGAGAAATAAATGAATCTATGAGCCACCTTTGCTTCACAGCTCTACTTTTTGTTACAGGTCAAACTTTATCAATACAGACGGCTGCTAATCCTTGCCTGGCAAGATGTGGATGCAATTGTTTTATTAGGGGACTGTTTCACAGCATTAATCTGATCACCAAATCTGAGAGTGGGAAAGACTTTTGGAGGTTTATCATTCTCTTGCCTTTTGACGTATGGATAGTATATTAGGGTCCCCTGTTATCAATTTCTTGTGGCTTCAGGATACCAGCCAACACAGACCTCAGAGCTTCCTATCTTTTATCTTGTGTCTGCGGTGACTTTTCTCCTGCAGCAAGGCATTAGATCAACTCCGTCGTCAGCTTAGGGGGAATCCATCAGTTAGCATCAGCGGAGGAATGAAGAAGAATGACCTGGCAAGAAGCAAAGTAACCTCGAACTTCAGCCAAGAGCTTGTCAGAGAGCATAACTGCATCACCCAGTTTTCTCTGGGCGATAGGAGAATAAACATGGGGGTGACTGCCACAGCGAGCAGGATCCACACCCTCTCTGCAAACAAACACCAGCTTCAATAAGTGCCTTTTTAATGTGCATTGAGGCTCTGTGTAGGAAAAGGATGTGCAGTTGGCAAGTACAGAGCTGTAAGGGGATAGTTTGAACATGCTGATAAAACGTCTAGCTTTACTCCAGAGTTGACTTTATCATTTACCCAGGGATATTGTTAGTAGAAGATGATAGCCGTACTCCGACAAGAGACAGACAGTGAAATGTATATGAACAAAACAGCCATTGTGGTGAATTCTATCCTGTTTGTGTGGTGACTTCTCTATCCACAATCACACAACTCTACAGACAGAGATAAAAAACAAAACAGGCAGGGAGAGACGTGGGGGTAGAGAAAGGGAAAAGAGAGTACACTGAGATCAAGGGGCTCTGCTAAGAAAGACGGACACTGTCCCTCTTAAAGCCTCAACACCAACAAAAAAAGGGAAGAGAAAAGAGAAAGAAATCTCCTGTGCCTGTGTCCTTAGGCAGCGTGACGGCGGCTGGAGCAATGGGGTGAGGTGTGCACACTGGAAAATGAGGTTCGCCTGTTCGCTTCTGCCAGATGGTCTGCAGGAGTGGCCGGGGCATGGTGGCAACAAAAAGTCAACGCCGTGAATGGAAAGAATGGCTTTCCTGCCCTCAGAAGAAGCTGTGGGGATTACTGAAATTAGAGCTGGGCTCACACTGCAAACATTTTCCCCTGAGTGTTCACTTGCAGTGAAAGGAAAACAAATTTGCACCCGTGTGTAACATGCCTCTTTTGTATTCGCCTTCCATGGGTCTCTCCACCCACTGAGTTTTATTTGTCTAATGAAGACTTGAGGGCTGTGAATTTAAGCTCCCATGTCTGACAATTCCTGGCTGAAGTGGTATAGTTCATTGTATTTATTATTTCTGTTGATTTAAATCAATATAAAATGTCCCGTTTAAGAAGTCTCAATAGGGTTTTAATTGCAAATGATGGACATTGCTTGAATGAAAATAATCCTAAGGAAATAATGCTGCTTGAACTGGTACTGCCTTCAACAGACTGAGGCCACCAAGACTGCGATGAGCCAAAGGAGGATCTCACCGCCACCTTTGTCATAGGACCTAACTTGCACAAGCAGCACACCAGTCGTTAAAGACTTCATGAAAGCCCTTACCAGGAAAGGTTTTATTGGTACATAGCATATAGCCTAGGGAGGAGGTTCCCCCTAGGCCCAGCTGGAGGGGCAGTGAAGAAGATTAATCAATAATCTGACTGTGGGATTTTCCTGCAGGACCAAGGTTTACATGCAGACAGCCAAGACGTGACAGAAGCCCCTTGAAGTGACTTATCCTCGGTTTTGTATTTACCCCTAAATGAACGAGGACATAATGTGCTGTACTTTCCATGGCACAGCTCATGGAGGCAGCTTCCTCTGTGCAATGTGTTCTGCCTTGAACTTTGCCTCTCTGCTTGGGAGTTCATAGCCTGAAGGCTCTGACTCACAAACTCTGGTGGTCTCGGCTGCCGGAGGTTAGTGCCTTGCTGCCAGAGGTTACCACAGGGGTGGCAGAAGGTACCTCCTCAGCCACTTTGCAGCCAGAAATATTAGTTCAAGCTACTGGAGGGAGGAAGGGGAATGATGGAGTTCACCGTTGCTAAATCCACCAGAGCCCTATGACTCAGAGCTCTAAAAGCGAACAGGTCCATGCAATTGCTTTGAGTAGATGTGGAAAGCAAAAAATCTCTTAAACTCTCTAGGTGGAAAAAATGACAATGATGTTTTCTTCTTCTTCGAAGTAGCTGTCATTAGAACTGGAGAGATAAAGGGTTAATCTCACCCAGAATACTGTATCGCTGGTTATCTCCTGCTCCATTCTGAAGGTGAGCTAAAGCCTGCCAGCACCTTCTGGTGTTCCCCCGCTTTTGATGTCACTCTAAACCTTACTGAAAGCAAAGGGTGCACTTTCACAGTCTGGAAGGAAAACCAATTTCTCTTATTTTAGCTGAAGAATCGCAACACAATTAAGACTGATTATGAATCTTTGTTTGTATATTATTAAAGACACACAAAGTATTTTTAGTTAGATATTATAATGTGTTTGGAGGATATTTTTATTATGAGCTTGTATCAGGCGTTTAGACATATTTTAAATGAATGAGTTGCTTGACTGTAATCAAGAGTTGGGTTCAGTTTTCAGGGCCATCCGTGCGAAGTTGGTTGCACGCTTTGAACATCTATCCATCTGGAAGAGTCACAGCTCATTCCACAGAGACCATCAAAGAGCCAAGAGATAATAACACATTTGTTTTCAACTGATAAAGGCCAAACTGGAACCATAAATTCAGGAGTAATAGTTTGTTACCAGTTGTTTGATAGATTTACCGCTCTGTGCCATTGCCTGCTGAGCTTTGAGTTCATACCTTATTTTCATTATAAGTTTTTTGGTTCTGTTATTCCTGCTTAGACGTGTTAATACGAAAATGTCTGAACATTGAGGTCTGTGTGGAATCATGACTCCAGGGAACAGTGTAACCTTATTGCTGAAAATGTGCCCAAAATGGGCTGCAGGTAAAAAAATACTACATTAGCAGGGAAATGAACTACTTCAAGTGACCTAATAGGTGTTCTCTTATTCTAACTTCTATAGTTCCACAAGAGGAAAATATTGATTTAATGAGCCAAATGAAAACAGAAACTTATTGTGGAAGAGATGAATTCCATGATGATTCACTCTTTTTTTTTCCTAATCATGAAAAAGACTGTTTCTAACCTACATCTTGCAGGCAAACCCAGAAGCTATCATTTGTCAGCAAACAATAATGCATGGGGTGCATCCTTTTTCTTTATGAAAACAGCATAAATCTGAAATTCTTCCCCGCTGGAAAGAAATTTAATATTTAAAGGTAATTTGACCTGTACATGTGTGTGCCATGAATCTTTTATGTGACCTACAGCAAATGTATTTATATAGTATTATTCTGAGGATAGTTATCTCTTATTCATTTTCTGGGATATTATTTTTCTTTCTTTGACTAATGTACATTTGGCCTTCTCATTTCCCCACTCAGCCAGAACTGTGTTAACCTTCCTGTTTATGCCTTTTTTTCCAGTTTTCAAGGTGTGGTAACTAACACTGGACTGAATGTGGCTAATATTATGAGAGAACTGTTCTTCTTGCTAACATAACAAATATCCCTTTTTTGTCCAACCCCTTATTTCTATTATTGTTGCTCTTATTATTGCCCAGTTGAGTTAACAGCAATGTGTCCGGTAAAGGGGAAAACAATGAGACAGTGAAAAAGAACTATTTTTATTGTTTCACTTTAAATTCTGCTCCTCTGTGGAAAGAATCTGTGGGAGGTTCAGATGGTTTTGGGTAACCTGTTATCTCTGACCACATCTCCCTTGTAGAGGACAGACCCCTTAGACTGAAATTCTGCACAGGGCTCAGCGCAAGAGATGTATCCCCCTTACATCCCACCTGGCCACATTTTGAACTAATTCTGCATGAATTTGGAGGCCTTGTCATATCTCTCGACAACAGTGAATTTCATATGCCGAAATCCTGATGTGTAGGTCTGTTATTGAGGCTTTGATTGACAAAAAGGTTTTGCTTGGGATGTCTGATGAGGCTACTGCCTCCAGCCCTGCCTCTGCTGCAAAGATGTCTATACCGTTTGTCAGTCAGCCCTTGAGATACCATCATTTACAACATAGCATTTTATGGTAAATCATCACCAATTGCAACTGGTTTTCAAGCAGTGTATGGTAAACAACAGTGGTTCAGGAGCTGATTGACTCCACAGCTCACATAGCTGTGGAAGAAGGGGTAGGATGGACATCTGGGACAGTAAACTCATCAGATGTCCCAAATGAAGCTGTCCATCCGCATCAGTCAGAACCTTCCATTGCATCGCATCTTTGAGTTCAACGGATCTAACGTCTAATTGTTTTTAATCATGTGTGTTGATCTCCTACTTTTGTTACACTGGACCAAAACCTAAATCAGTCATTTCATCTCCGAGTTCCTCCTGACTGTTGGATGGGCAGGCCACTTAGCATCTTCGCTGTGGCGGCATGCAGCTGCATTTACTGTGTTCTTGTAATAGGCCTGCTGCTTCCAGGAGGTTCTGGTTTAATTCCACACAGTGGTATCTACAGGCTTAGCATCGCTCAGTGCTGGAGCTATTGCTTATACCTGCTTTGCACAAATGCAAAATTCAGCAGTGGGTATGTCCCATGGAAGAGAGCAGTTGGGAGAATACTGTTGCCCCTAAAAGCAGTTTACATTATGATTTCTCTTCTGGTCACCTTTTCCCAGTGTCCTGGTTTCATTAGGGCCAAGGATGTCCACTGGTTAAGGTAGACGTACAGAAGTGACTACTGCTCACTCATCTGGTCCTCTGTGTGCTGTTGAACTGTCCTGAGAAAAAAAGCCAGCAAGGAAGGGGCCACAGGGTGGATGCACAGTCCTGGAGAAGGGCAGGGATGAGTTGCAGATGGACCTTTTCTTGCTGGTTGTCATTCAGTAACAGTTGTGGTTCAGTTTCTGTGTTTCAGGATATGTTAAAATTTGAGCCTGGGAAAAAGAAATTTTTCCATAGGTTATTACTACATTTTTCTGATGTCATGAAAATATAAACATTTCTTATTAAATCCTGTTATTTAATACAAAACACAAGGTTTGGGACTAAAAGCTTTGGCAGGATTCTTCAAATATAGCACTGGCAGAAGCACAGAGAAGAAACTCATATCTATGACTTGTCTGTATTACTTGACACATTTTTGTTGGGAAAGCCAGCTTGGTTCAGACGTGGTGTAATCATACCAGACCGTTTGCCCTTTCCCGAGTCTCCCATTGACCTTCATACTCCAGTGAATCTTAATTTTTAAGCCTTGGGAAAGATAGCCTGTTGCTTCAGGATGTTGCTTCAGGCCTCTAGCGGCATTAAATGCATTGTTTAAAATCTCTTAACACTGTAAATCAAATTGTGCCTCTTATACAATTGAAACTGAGGTACTTAGTGGGCTGAGGAGAAAAGGAAACGGGCTAGGATGAAGTGTAAACAAGCATTAAAAATACCCGAAAAGAAAGGCTGAAGTGCAAAATACATAAGTGCATATCTATGTATGGACACATGTACATAGATGTATGTCCGTGTGCGCCTGCCCAGACAGACAGACAGACAGACACACAGAGTAGAATTACCCAAGGTCTGATAATAATTGAAAAGCAAGGCGACTCCGCAAAATACAAAAATTATTTTTTCTTTTTTATGTTATGAAAATTTGCAGGCAGGATTTATGACTGTAATGCTATCGGTCTGAATGATGTATGTTGGATTTATATCTGGCTACATGTAACTGTGTGTGTATGTGTATGTACAAAGTTTTGTTTCATCCATGGGCTTATTTTTCTTGTTTCCACATACGAAGACCTGAGTATGAGTGTAAGAAGATGTAATTGTGCTAAGTTGGTAGATGTTCAAATTGTGAAGCTTATCTGAGGTTTATCTGGGAGAATGTACTGTAGATGCAAAAATATTTTCAAAACCTCACAGGAACTAGGCATCTCACAATATTTCAAATGGAATCATTTGCTTGGACTGAAAAATTGTAGCTGCTCGAGAAAATATAAAGATGGGAAATAAAAAAAGGCTACTTCAACTTCCGAAGGAGTTTGGCCTTATTTCAGACCAACTGGTCACATAAGATGTTAGCTGCAGTAGTAGGGTCTTCACTGTCAAGCTGACAGTGCTGTATGGAAGTGCTTTGCACTGAAGGTCCACAGGAATTGGTCAGTAATTGGCCAGTAATTGGCCAGTCTGTGGCCTTGTAATTTGGCTTCCTGTGCTGTACAGAAGAAAAGAGGACTTTGCTTTCATCTTTAGCTATGGATGCAGAACAAATTCTTAAATTTGTCTGCATGGCCTGAGAAAAAGAAAAAGAGAGTTCCCACCACAGGAGAAACTTAAGAGTAACCTTGGCCTTTTGCTAGGTAGAGATTATACTGCAGAACATCAACTGACCACAAGCCCTAGATAAGAAGCAACCTAGGTCTGTGCTGGCCCACATAGATAGTATTCCTCCAGGTAAGACACATTGTAAACACACTTAGAAGTAACATAATGGAAAAATCTCGTTTGCCCTGTTTGTTTAGAGCACTTTATCCGAAGAGGGCAGCAGGACTGGCTCGTAGCCTCATGACCCAGGACTTCCTCTGGATTCTTTTAATACTTCCATGGTGTGTTTCTTCTGTGGTTTTCCAGCTCAACATGTTTCTCAGCCACTTCCCACTTCCTCAGAAAGGAAATTCTCAGCCTAAAGGACTGATGCAAGGACTGCAATTTCCTCAAGGTACGGAACATAAGGCACCTCCCAGAATTAAATTTTACCATGTGTGCGAAGTATGAAACTTCCAATTTATGGAGCAGGGCTTACCAAAAGTGGGATTTTTGGAGTTATCAGTAGGCAGTGCTAATTAGTTCTTTGGGGATTTTGTTGCTTAGGGACAGACATCCCTGTTTTGTCTCCACTGTAGGATACAAAATGTCTCAGAAATTTGTTGAATCAGGAGCTAAAGTGGATCCAGCTCTCTCCAGTCTTGTGCTGCTTCAAGAATCTTGGGAAGAACAGATGTTGTGGGTGGTTCATTGCACCGATCAAGAGCATCTCGTGATGTTTCTATTTCCAAGAGCATCATGGCTTTGAGAGATAT
This sequence comes from Ibidorhyncha struthersii, assembly GCA_013398815.1. Taxonomy (NCBI): domain Eukaryota; kingdom Metazoa; phylum Chordata; class Aves; order Charadriiformes; family Charadriidae; genus Ibidorhyncha; species Ibidorhyncha struthersii. The sequence continues at coordinate 980,915 of VZSZ01006766.1, read as the reverse complement.
CATGACAAGGAATATAAATACGTCAGGACCAATCTTTGACCTTCAGACATGAGGAAACCAGCACTGTTTCAATGCTTGTAGATTGCACTTAGGAGTAGTCAGTAAATTGCTTAAAGCTCTTCATTCTGACTTGAGAAGGATCCCCCAGGCTCCAGATAAGTCTCTAGAAAACATGGTTGCAAGAGGTACATGTTAATATTGCCTTCATTATCTGAAATGAGAAACAGCGAGAGCACAAGAGTGCATAGCAGAGCCATGACCTCCCTTGCTCGGATGACTCACAACAAATTTTCTCCTCTGTGGATCTGCATCTGTGGAACCTTGCGGAGATCTGAATCTGTTTATACTGTGTGCTCACTCAGACACCAGAAATCTGATGCCCTTTCCTCTGAGGACAGCCGAAGGGTGTGCAGGTGATACAAGCCTTTGAAAAGGCCTGACATAGCAAATTATTCTACCCCACAACAAAATATTCCAATGGATTTTACCAGACCCTGTCAGGTGAGGGAAAAGGAAGAATGGACAAGCATACAAGTTGGGGTTTTTTTTTTTTGGTTCTGTCTTACTATTCTCTTCTTTTTATTTCTTATTTTTCAGTCGACCTGACTTCGGAACAGAGTAAGCAGACTTGATCTCACCATGCCTTGGCTGTCCTGGGGATTGAAATTGCACTGAGCCCAGAATAGATGTGCATGGAAATTGCACATTTTAAACTGATGGCTGCACAAGATCAGAAGCTGTGGCAATGCTGACACTTATGGCCTGAGCTGTGAAAAAACGTGGAGATGCTGTTGCAAATGGCTCATTTTCTGACTTGGAGGGGAAGGACTTGTAGTTTCAGATGTGCCACTTCTGCAGATCAGTGACAAGGAGGAGACTTTGGTACTGGTCCACTAGCATACCTCTCGCAAGATGAGAGAAGTTAATATAAAGCATTGTAATCTCTTTCACAGCCTCCAGGACTCATAAGAAAGCGTAAGAAGTTTCTCAAGCTTAAAGTGCTCTATAGGATACTAAATCTTAAGTCTCCTGGAGGCCACTGGGGAAATGAAAAGGTGTAGTTGTCACATTTTGTCAAAGTCTAACATCTATATAATAAGCCAGTTAGCTCCCTTTCTTCAGACCCAGCCCAGCTTGATGTACTAGAGCCGTGTTCATTGTTTTCCAGTTTTATTGATGTGTTTTTTTATCGAAGCAAAATAAAGCTAACCTTGGGCCAGATCCTCAGATGCTTTAAATTGATGTTGCTGCACTCTGGCTGATGGGGTTGATGTATTTCAGCTGGGAATCTGGCTCCTGACTCATATTCTTGTTCTCCGTCCTCTCCCATCTCTCTAGCCCTTGAGGTTTGATTTCCAGACTTCTATTTTTGTTTAATTGTAAAAAAAGAGGCCAAAAAATGTTATGTCTTTATCCTCAACTCTGAGCAAATGTGCCTTGGTTATAAGTTGGACAAGCAAGTGGGTGGTTGAAGGAGGTTTGTTTGTTTTGAAAGTCAGACCTTGGCTTCTACAGAGAGGAAAGAGACTGCCTAAGATGGGACCTCGGAGGAAGGAGTAAAACCAAGAAAGGATGGACCCGCATCAAATTAAGGTAAATTAAGTTTAACAAGAGATCAGCAGAAGAACTGAATGAGCAGAGTAAGTATGGAGAGGAGACAGCTATTCGTAATGATTTTTGGGTCATTTTTGGTGGAGCTATGGAGAGAATGATTGGTAAGGAGATGGGGAAGAGCTATAGCATGAGAAAGAAAGGGAAAAACTTCATGACAAAGTGGGAAATAAAACTCTAAAGAGGACATGGACACTTGCACAATAACTTGCTCATTAGCCCTTGGTTTATATTCTCTGCCTCAGAATTGTCGCTTCTAATTATCTTTTCACCTTTGGTTATTAACTGCAATCACAGGAAACTAATGATCACCAACCTTGCTTCAAAATATTCACTGGATAGTGCCTGAGATCATAGCAGTTTTCTTAATTTGACCATATAAATAGGAATAGCTAAGAACTTAAATGAAAGAAAAATAGTCATGAGTCTGTGAGTCAAATTTCTTTAACAATTAAAGTTTCTATAGTAAGAAGGTTAACTGCTGGATTCCTTGACACTCACACATGCCTGATATGTTTAGTATCTTGGACACAATTTTCCTTTCCCCTCTCTCTCTCTCTTTTTTTTTTATCCCGTGGAAGCTAAAACTTTATTATAAAATTGAAGATAAGTATATCAGCTTGTTGGATGCTGGCAGAGCAGAACACAAGCAATGAGAAGATAAGGGAATTTGGTCAAATACAAAAAAATACCATTGGAACCTAAACCAAATGACATCAGATAAGACCTCCACTGACTTTCTATTAAAAATGTAATAAATAAGGATCACAGAAAAATTCTTTTTTTTTTTCCTTGACACTTTTTTTATTATTGTTTTTAGTGTTTCAGAGGTGTATCTGTATTAGTGCTGTTTTCCTGTTTATAATAAATAAACGCAGGTCAGTTTATACTGAAGGTCTGAGAGGTCCTGATTAAAGATGAGACACTTNGCTTAGGGACTTAGGCATAGTATTAGCAAGTCAGTGAATCCTGAAATCTTAACTGGTAGTTCTGAGAGCATGATAAAGGCTGGTAGCTGGTGAATTGGGTGGAAATTGAGTTAACAGCAGTGTAAACATTAACGTGGTCCGTAGTGGCAATGTATTCAGCTTCCCAGATGTTCAGAGTGAGGCTCTTGGATGGCAACAGCGCGGCGTACTGAATTGGTTTTTAGAGCACAGCGTTGCTCTGCTGAAACAGTTCGGCTTCATGGACTGGTGTTATTCTTGGCTGTTGGAAAGGTCTGCCGCTTAAGCTGCTGCTTGACCAAGTGAGGAGAGAGGGATTGCTAAAAAAGAGAGAGAAAAGCACAATTCCCTCTTGAGGTCTGGTATTCATTCTAAAATCTCTTCCATTCGCCAAAGACTTCCAAAAATACAGTTTAACTGCGATGTCTGTAGGATGTCACCAATGGTGAGAGACGGCTGCAGATAGCTTTACTGTTGTGCTTTCTTCACCCACCTCGCGTATTTTCCTGTCTAGATGCAATTATCGCTACCTGGCGATTTTGGTGGATTTAGTAATATAGAAACTGGGAATCAGACCATGAATTGCAAACAGCAGGTATTTAATTGACAGCTTGTCCAGGATTTTAATGAATCTAGATCTTATTGTCACCTTGCTCAGGACTCAGGTAAGCTTTACGTCGCTGCATAGAACTGTAAAAATAATAAAATATATCCTGATTCATGGCACAGCCTGTTGGAGAGAGGTAGGGGAATTGCGACTGCTCTTAACAGCAGCTCTCTCCTCATTTCATTTCCTATGACACCTACAAACAGAAAATGGTCAGAGTTTCGGTCCAGGTAGCAGATTGGAAATAAGGCATAGAATAGATAATTTTGGCCTTGAAAGCATCATGGAGTCGTTTTCATTTCTGAGGACATTTCGTAGACTGTTTCTGTCCAGGAATATTTTAACCTTTCCAACAGCTGAAGGTTCACATCTACCCGTGTGGCTCAAGCCAGGCTGTCTCAGGGTTTTGGCACTGATAAACTTTGAATGACAGGGAAAATATATGTTACAGGCTGGAAAAGGGAGAGAGCTTTTGATGGGAGAGGAATCCCCTTTGGGCTTGACGCTTGCCTGTGGCCTTAGGTGAGGTTTGCTTAGTGGTATCTGCTCAGTCTCCAGTGGACAATAGTCCGTGCCGTAAAAAGACTCCATGCATAATATGAGCGTGTTTGTTGGCCTCTGCCTTGATGAAACCCAGATGAGAGCTGTTTATATCCATCCAGGGACAATCTCCAGTAGGAAAGATAATACTCATTGGCTAACAGATATCTATGCCATTTCATTTTATTCCACCTTTCAGTCTTATTCATCTTTTTCTCCTTTTTCTTTTTTTTTTTTTTTTTTTTTTTTCCCCTCTCTTTACGTTTAACAGAATTGGGGGGAATTTCAAGGATCTATAACTTTCTTGAAAACCAAAAGGAGTGAAAATATTCATCATGCATTATAAGTTTTAATTAAATTTAATTAAAGAATGTTAAACACAATATGTACGATTGTGTCTAAATAAACAGTGTCCATAGAAATATTTCTCCTTCACGCTTTAAGTTCTCGATTCATAGGCAGAATCAGGTTATAAAAAGTTAAGAATCGACTGTAAAAATCAGATCTCAGTGAAAACATGCTGGGAAAAGAAAAAAAAAAGACAGCAAACCTGCAAAAACCCGAACAACACTAACACATTCATGCTTTCTGCCTGGCGATAGTAATCTTTTCCCTTATGATATCACACGGTGTAGGCTTACAAGGGGGTATTTCCCCGCTGCTAGGCTCAATTTAGGGTACACAAACAGGCCCACAAACACAGGCACACCCACATGTGTATCTCCTGGCAGACAGGAGAGAGTTAGTAAGAGAGAGAAAGTGTGTCACACCCTCTAAATTCAGGTGGCCTCAAGCAGCGCCATATAATCCCAACCTCAATTAAACTTTCCAAGGTCAGTGGTGTTCTACCAGGTCAGACATAAATAAGTCAGGTGAGAGTCCTAGGGCACTGAAAAGCCATATTTATTCTTTATCCACAGTTCATAGCTATCAAATGAAGCCTAACAGAGAGAGAGAGAGAGTGAGTGTGGCTCTCAAAGCTGCTCCTGTTGTAAGTACAATTCTTTAAAAAAAAAAAAGAAAAAAAAAAGAAAAAAAGACAGTGCTAGCTCACCCCTGCCTCAGAACTGCAGAAAACTTCACTGTGACTGTGGAATTTTCAGGAAGACAAAGGAAGAGATTTTTAAATCAGCAACATTATGTTTAATGACTAAACTATTCAAGTGAAAGTATCCAATACACTCAGAAGATTTTTTTTCTATCTTTTTTTAAGAGGGAGTCATCATCTTTTTAAATTTGTTTTGTCTATAGCTAAATCTTTACTACGTGGATTGTGAGACCAGATGCCAACACAAACCTCTCTTGAATTCAGATATACAGATTTCATGTCCTGATTCAGCCAGTAATGAAAACGGGCCAATATTGCACAGTCTATTGGGCTTGTAAACAGCGTATTTAATTTTCTCTTGTTTTGAGGAAGCAGAGAAAAGAGTGGGGAGAATAATGATGTCTATATCTTAGTCCTAAAGTGGTAAAGACTATGGACTTATATTGGCTTCTCTGGGTGTCAGACCCACAGGGAAGAGTTATCACATTCAGAGAAAGTAATTAAGGACAGTTGAGGTCCACTGACTTCTGTAGTATCTGAAGAACTCAGTGAATTTTCTAGGTCTCTATGACTAATAACCAAATTAATATATGTGGTTTAATAAACCAGCATACCACAGGTCTACCTTGCTGTGCTGCATAATATTTTAAAGGTAGAGTTTTGACATGTAGAGTTAGACTTTTCTCATATTATTGTTCAGTAGGAAAAATAGGAGAGAATTATTAAAAACAAGAAGGAGGAAAAAAGAAAAACCTTCTCCTAAACTCTTACTTCCCTATAGCCAAAAAAGAACCCCCCCCCAAACTGCAAGTACAGTCATGTTATAAGCAGAAAGTGTAAGTACTTTTTTCTAAGAAGGGCTCAGGGGTCTGAAACTGGTTTTGTTCTGTTGACTTAACTTGATTTACACCAGTTTACACAGCTGAGAAACTGATACATTAATGCTGCTGGGAAAGTAGTCTCATACCTTTTGTTTATTTTTCCTTATTTAATCTTTTTGTTATGATTAAGGTATGACGATCTATTAAGTACGATAAGTTATATATTTGTTTTCTAGTGACTTTCACTCTTCTGTTGAGAAATAATTCTGAAAATGCAATTGAGTAATAACAAAAATAAATTTTCAGATATCTTTGTGAATAATAGTGCCAGCTTTTATTTAGTGTATATGAGGGGATCACATCATTAATTATTGTGAATATTCAGACAGTGGATACTTGTACATGTGGTTTTGAATCACTGAATATATACAGTTTTTGTCAAGAGTAACTCTTAATCTAAGAAATATTCAAACACATGTATAATCACACATTTATCTTCCTTACAATAACTTACAGACTTCCAATCAGGCAATGGAAAAAATACTAGGTGATTAGCATGTCCAGACACATAATGATGAGTGTTGATTAGTTAAAGTGAGCCCTTTCCAAACAAAGAAATGTATTTGTCAAAACTGTTACACAATTTTGGATATATTTGCTATATTCATTGTCAAGCAGCTGTATTAGTGATTCCGATTCTGAAAATTTTAAGATAAAGTTACCGCTAAAAAGCACAGGCATTAGGGAGAGTTTATGGGGGACAAAGTGTCATAGAAAACTGTTTACAGAAATATCAGTTCTATTTGATAGGCATTCATATTAGGAATCATTTTAGTACTTGGTATCTATTAGCATATGTGTTGAGTCCTGTGTGCTTCTGCGCCTCTGGTTTTAACATCTGTAAGTATAAGGGAAAATCTTGACAAATGTTTCTGAAGGCTTTATGCAGTCTTTATCCCCGCACTGGATTGTGATCCGTGTTATGCCCACTACAATAATAGGAGAATTGGCATCAGACGACCGGTTCTACAGACTCAATGTGAAGAAAGGATGTTACAACAACACATCAGCTTCCACTTAGATTTCAGCTGTATGCCATGTTTCAGTGAGAGGACAGGAGGGGGGGAAAAAGGAAAATTTATCTTTTTGTTATATCTGCTTCCCTCATGTTTCCCCAGCTACCTCTCAAAAATGTGTCGTAGCAGTGAATACGTTACATGGCTCATTCTTGAAGGAAGGAATTAAAGCAAACCTCAAGCAATCAATGCCATAAGAAATTTCACCAATAGCTGGAACAATAGGTGATTAAATGAAACTGAATCCAAGAACACTTTTTCCCTGAGAGGAAAAGATAAAGTGTCCCTTTAAGGCTAGGTTGATATAAATGTATATAGAGTTTTTAAATATAACTCCCACCTCACCGAAGTACTCAATCTTAAATACTGGCAGGTAGCAAAGCCGTGGAAACTCCTTCAGCTGGAGGGTCCCATTCCTCACTTAACAGACTTTTTGATAACTTACAGTCATCTCCACCATGTTAAAGATACCAATTAAGGGATATGAGCCAAGTGCTTTTTCCAGGTCCAAGTTAGATTAGTTACAGCATCCAGAGTTATTAATTGGAAAGAAAGGGGGAGGACGTTAAAGAAGGCGCAGTATAGCTCAGCATTTTGTATAACATCTACGTCTTTGATTTTTCCCGTTCTCCACTTATTCAGAACAAGCACTTGAAGTCAGTGGCTGAAAAGAAAGTAAATGATCATAAAGTTGTCTTCTGAGGAGATTCTCAGCCCAGGGAAGTAGCATGGTAACAGGCAAATTGAACAGCTCTTTATCTTTCATGGATGCGAATAAAGTCAGTTCTGAGGGGAGGGGATAAAGTGGGGAAACGTGTAGTCTAACTTATGAAATGTGGCAATGCCACAAGAACAGATTTTTAGTCATCAGAAAAGGGATCTCTCAGACTTTTATTGCTGAATTCATTGTGCTGTTAAGTATGCTTTACTTCATGTCTCATTTTCCTCATCTAGCAAACATGGGTAATGATTTACGTTTGGTGCAGCTTAGAGTGAGAAAGAAATTGGCACTGAATTGCCATTTTCCACACTCTAGAGTGTTTCAGGGTCCAAAAAGTCGCAGGGGTTCATCCAGATTTGCCCTGCTGCAGAGGTCCGTGTAGGGTTTGTTCTACTGGTCAAAACCTTGCTCTAGCTTACTCTTTCCTCAGGACTTGCCCACCATCATGGGCAGGAGGACATAGTCTGTACGCACAGCAGAAATTGTTCAATACATCATCAGCCAGTCTTTGCAGCGCAACTTTTTGACTACTTGGATTACACAGTACTGGAATCAAATGGCTGTGGAAAATAAGCCACTGTCTCTAATCTGCTTTGAGATGCCCTTGGACATGGTGCTGGGGGACAAAAAGTAAATATTATTTATTATTATTTTTGTTATTTCTATAGATTTTTACACGTCCAGAGTTCACACTGGGGGAGAAAGTTATGAACCTGTTATCTTTCATGTGTTATATTATTGATCAAAGCCAATGATGATGTTAAAGTTATATAAATGTTTTGTAGATCTATAATGATTCATGACTTTCTGTACAGTAGCAATGTTCCTGATGTTGTTGCACTGTCTAGAGCTAATGTTCTGATTAATGCATGTTTTCCTTTCTGATTTAAGAAATAGCTTATGGCTAAAAATCCTTGGATGTCTCTGATTTATTGCATCTTTTTTCTTTTTTTTTTTCCTTTTTCTTCCCAGCTTTTTATTCCTATATATGTATGTGTAGTATAAATATGTGTATTTGTAAATGTGTCAGCTTTAGAGATACCCCTGATGCGGTACTCTTACAAGTTGTCTCTAAAGACTGGTATTTGTATTGAAAAATGAATTTTGTTAGACCATATCTGCTAATCTATCATCTGATGGGGTTATTCTAATCAGCGTGTGTTGTTTGTCAAAACAACACCAAACAAATGTGGCCGCATCATTTACTGGCTTGTGGGGGACAGGGGGGAGGTTACTTCTACGGTTAAAACAGCATGAAAAGTCATGGTGATCTATCATAGTTACAGTAGAGAAGTATCACATACAGAGTGCCCTCGCGCCCTGACTCTTCTTTCCCAGGCAGTGCGGATGTGTTTGGGAAGGCAGGGGGTGCGATGGGGCACACCTAGGCTAACCAGCGGAATGGTCTACAGGGAACAACCTTGAGAAACGTGACCTAGCTCGGCCCTTTGGCCCAAGTAATGCTGAGGTCTGAGCGCCAGAACCAAACCGCAGAAGGCTGGCTTAGGGTCCTCTCCTGTTTTTCATAGAGGTGATTAGGGTAGAGGACAGGCTTGTGAACTGTTGTCCAGCAATATAACTAGTTTTGTTCTTTACCGCGTCTCCTTGGGAGATGGTGTCAATGGAGAGTACTATGCTTCTACAAAGCAGTCAGTGTCTGTTTGATTTTCCTTTGAATTTTCTCATACACTGAAATCTAAGTGTTTATGATGTTCATGTTGATTTCTTCAGTCTTAACTCAGAAAGCACTGAAGTCAAGAATAGTCTTCCCAAAAAATTTTTGCTCATAGAGGTCCTTGTTGAGAACAAATGTATTTCCCCTGCTGCAGGGACGATCCTTAGATTCAATATATATGTATTTTAAGGTCTATTTACTAGGATTGGACTGTTTGCCAGTGAGCTCTCTGGTCCCTCAGCCTCAACTTGCTGGAGGAGTGGTGTGCAAAAGAGAGTACCCACTTTGTTTTTATCTACCCTGCTATAAACCACCTACTTGTGTCCTTTTGTGTCTTTTGTGAAGCCTGTTAATAGCTGTTACTGCTAATTGCTGTGCTTAGCTTGCTGTGTTCATCTATGGGCAGAAACCAGGGAGATCAAAGAGCAGTATACTCCATAAAGTTTTGCAGTGTTCATTCTGCAGCTCTAATTCACCTGCACAGGGCCAAGGGACTACACTGAGGGATGGCACAGAACATCCCAAACCAGATGGACAGGGAAAAATGGGGTTTATTTCACTCAGACTTTCAGACTGCTTTAGCTGTAGGTTCAAAATGAAGTGTTTTGCACTGCTTTGGTGCAGGACAGTGCCTTTGGAGGCTACCCCAAGGCCTCTTTGTTATCTGAAGCAGCCTATGAGGGGTGATGAGTTTTTCATCTTCTGCAAAAAACAGTTGCATAGAAACATAGGACTTGACAAAACCTCATGAATCATGAAGTTTCAGTCCTTCAGTAGATGTTTGAAACCCACAAAATGTGTGGTCTGTTCCCTCCAGACTGTAACAAGACTAAGATCTTTATTATAAGGGATGTAAAAATCTTAAAGTATATTGTTCTGCCAAATAAGAGTTGAAGGATCAAGAGCCTTCTCAGCACCCAATGCATCTGAAACACCTTGGAGGTGAAAATGCTCACCTAGTTCTACGAAGGGGTTCCAATCTGATGTTACCTCGGAAACCCTCCTTCTTCCACCTCCCGTTGACTTAGTGGGGGCCTTGACTGGCATTATGAAAATTTCAAAGGGTTGTAGATATTCTCAAACACAAAAGGCCTCCCTGAGGCTTTTCTTCAGACAATTTTTGATTTGATTTGTCTCTCTGACATGAGACACCCCAATACTATTAAGCTGCATTGTCCATGTGCAGTCTTTTGAGGGAGAAATGATTGCAAAGGGAGTGTTTTTCAACTTGAGGTGGCCTTGGCATCATCATCATTTTGGGTATGTTCTAACTTGGAATCCACCTCCTGTGGAACAGAGAACACATTTTTTTTTTTGGTATTTTGGTCCTTAAATGATCTTAGGTTCATAATATTTGTCATGCCACCAGCTTTGACAGAGCTGTGGACTCCAATAGGGTTTAAATGATGCTACTTTTTTGCTCAGTCTTCAGCAAGCTCATTAATCCTTGTAAGAAAGACTTCATTTTATGTTGTTGGGCAAAATACATTAAGAATCCAAAATTGGTGTTTCCCAGTGGTCTGTCTTGCTTTATGGTATTCACCAGATCCCTGGCACATTATTATGTGTTGCCTGCTCATGTAAACTACAGATTTTTGTCTCTGTTCCGATGGATTGTTGATATAAAATTACCAGCTGATGTTTATCCGCAGACATAGGAATAATAGTAGTATTAACTATTCCTATATATTTTGTGTCATTATGACTGTAAGGGCTTGTCTGAATAATAAAGATTCCCTTGAGTGGGACTCAGTAGGGTAAATGACTGTTTAATAAAGACAGATAATGTAGATGAATCATTTTGACTACTTAGAGGAGCAATTGTGCTAAACCTCCTAACTTACACAAAGTCCTTCTGAACACATTAGGGGGTCAAATCCTGCCCCTTGAAATCATTGTAACACTGCTGCTGAGTGGGAGAGGACTGAGGTCTCGCTTTAGGAGCAGGGACAAATTTTAGCAATGTGACTTTGATTCATTTACATGGGTGAAACTTAACTGCTGTCATTTTTTAAACTCTAAGATGGTAACTAGTATAAAAACATGCCTACATAAATGTGTATATTCCATCTTCATATGTTGAAATATATGTTTAAAATAGATTTCTGCTAAATTATATGGCTTAGTTTTCTCTCTTCTCTATGATGTGATACTTGATGTTACACTGAAAGAATAAGAATATGAGTTTATTAAGTTTACTCAGAAAACTATTCAGTCATCTGTATGAGCTCTTGGAGCTATGTCAACATTTTCTTGAAAGATATCTGAGATTATTTGATGTTTACTTTTTTAAGTACAGTATTTGTGAGTAAAAGTGCACAAGAACATTTTATTACATTTTAAATGTAATTCCTGATCCCAGGGTGCTGTCTATATAAATCTGAACAAACCTACGAAATCACTATCTATATTAGATCAGCAAATCCTCTCAGTCCCAGAACTGGTCACTGTGTTAAGAATAAGAGGCAAAAGCGAAATTCCTTGGTAATAAAACTTCTGAGCCTTGACAACTGTGAGGTAATGCCATTTCTTGCAGCATTGCCTAGACCTTTCAAAGTACACTACTCTTTATTATATGCCTTTCCTCTGCCCCTAAACCTTCACTTCTAAAGTGCACATCTCACAGGTAACTAGTATATAATGTACTTTTCAATCAGCCTCCTAATTCACTCAGTGTAGCATGAGTTTTAGATAAACCAGGAAGATGTGAAATGCAGAAGAAAAGGTTTAGGTTGTTTGATACCACTCACCTGTTTTAAATCTTTTTCTATCTGTGGAAAAATACAGAAAGAGCTCTCCTTCAGGATAATTCAGGGTGGCCCAGCTCTTCTCCCAGGCAGCGATGACACCAGCTCCCAGCATTGCTGCAAGGTCCTGCCCCTGATCTTCTGGGGGATTTACATCTTCTTTCAGCCTGTTCTGTCCGAGCCTTTTGTCAGGTCATGTGTAAGCCACAAAATGATGTCTCCCTTGGATCCACCAGCTCTGCAGGGGGAATTTTACCCTGTAAGCCCCAGTGCCTGTGGTGGTATCGAGCTGTCTTCGCTCTAACATTCTTCAGTGTTTCAACCAAGAGTGAAAGTGGGCATCACTAGAAGGGATGAGGTGGTTTTGCTTTTGAGCTGTCGTTCTCGTTTCCTGAAGGAAAAATTTCCTAAAGGTGAAACACAGAGTGAATCAGATTTCATCTGGAAAGCAGAATGAGGAGACTCGCAAGGGCCTGCCTCCTAATTACCAGATTACCCATAATTTATGTGTAAATCCCCTAAACTGAAGAACCTAAATTCAGCATTAAAATTCGTGTTGTGGTTTGTAAGCAGATCCAAGCTTTTGCAGAGTAATTGTTGGCTGCTGCTGTTGTTATTTACGCTTGCACATGCAGACTGTGGTGGGCTTGCCTCTGCTGGCAGCGTGGGTAGGTTTACATTTACTCTGATCAAGGCAAAGTACCCTGCTGAGAGGCTCAGGTTCAGCATCATGCTAATAAAGTATGTGACTTGGACAAGAGCTGCTCTCCATCTGGCAAGCCCAGAGCACAGGCTTGAGGATGATTTCAGTTGTGTGCAGAAATCCCTGTGGACATACGCAAAAGTTTTCGAGGGGCTTAATACATGAGAGAGATATATGGCAAAAATATAGTCCCGTCTCAAAAATACATGCTCCAGAGTTAACAATCGTAGAGTTCATGGAAGTACTTAAAGGTAAGGGGCAGCTAGTCATTATGTACACAGACTTGTGGGGTTTTTTTTGCTGGCCTTGAATCAGGCTAATCTTTACTGCACAAGGTAGAGCGTGGCCAATATGGAAACATCTGTGTTATGCAAATTCCTCTGAAATGGTTGAATGACAGGTAACCGATTGTATTTTGGAGCTGTTCCATGTAGAGTGAATCAACAATTTCCAGCAAGTTAGTCCAGCAAAAATCTGTGTGGTTCCTTTTGATGCACACACAGCTGTGAGCTTCTGTGTTGACTGCTTGCAGCTGAAACTAGAAATAGTTTAAAAAAAGAAAAAAAAATTTTTAGACCTTAGAGGTACTGAGAAATCTAAAAGATAGGCTGAATTCACCCTGAGATTTCCACTCCAAATTTCCAGCAAGCTTGGCTGCGATAGGTTTTCCTCCCTCTCTTCTGTAGTCCCATATTACTCCCCTTGACAGCCACAGGGAGACATTTGAGTGTGTCCTGGACCAGCTTGATCCTCTCCATGGAGACAAGTAGGGATGGAGCTCCTCATGTGAATCCAGGGCAGAATAGTGCTCCTCACTCTGTGGGCAGATCAGCGAGACCAACTGCAGGACAAGACTTCAGACCTTAGACATCAGAAACTTCCCAATCTGCTCTGTCAGAAACAGGCGATGATGAAGTTTTGTGACTGTCCTTAGCACTGGGTACCACAGCCCCCTACAACACCAGTCTAACTCTTGAAACACCAGCTCTGCAGTGTTATGGACAACAGATGAGAAGGTTTTGAGAATAAATCCTGCCAAATAGTTTTCCTATTTCAGAAAACTGTAGTGCTTCTCTTCTGGATGGGCTTGCTGCTGTCTGGCACTGGAGCTCATGGGATTAACATTTCATACCCATAGCACTGAAATAAATAGGAAACATGATTTCAGGAGAAATAAAAATGCAGTTATGCAAAGAATACCGTGATGATTTTCTTTTTAAATGGAAGCTTGGCCCAATCAGGAATCCTCATAGTTTAATTTGCACTAGTCAGAGGTAGTGACCCTTCCCTGCAAAAATATTTTATATTGAGTAGATCACATTAATTGTAAACATGCTGAAATGCTCTCTACTACTGTTGCTACCTCTGATTCACTGGTGACCAGTACAAGGAGGCAACACATGCTTATTGTTAAAAAAATAAAAAGAAGAGAAGGATCATCTATTGCGCAGATGAAAGACAGAGACAAAATAACCAATCTGTAATGCAGATTTATTAATAGTCATTCACTGGTTTTCACTGAAATACTCTTCACGTAACCTTGACTTTATTAAGTAGTCCTTAAGGTGCATTTTGAAGACAGATAATGAGTTTGGGGAATAGTCTTATCTACATCAAGCTAATCTTTAACAGCTTGGAAGGGAACTCACAGAAACTTTTCCACTTTAAGTGACATAGCCATGTTCAAATCAAACCTTTTAAAATGTCATTTTAATAGGAAGAGTTTACAGGCATTTTTAATAGCCGTACTTCATAGAGGAATATGATTTAAACAAAGGCAATAGAAAAAGTTATTGAGTTTTTAATAGTATTAATGGGGCTGGAGGGAAGTGGGGTTGGAGAAGCAGGAATACTACTGTGGTGGAGTGGCACTTAGTGTCTTGATTAACAAAGGCAAGGCAGCTCTTCCTTGGAATAAAATAGTTTCTTTTACAGCAGCTGTCCCTTTAACAAGGAGGGCCGGGGTGACGGCAGGGGTTTTGAGTGGTATTTCGATGCTGAGCCTGCACATGCCGCATTGTCCGGCTTCCACAGGCAGAAGTTTGCAAGAGCCTTCTGACCCTTTGCCGACGCAAAGCCCGGTTGTGTGCGCAAGGGAGAGAGGGATGGGGAGGGAAGAACAGAAAGAAACTTAAAAGAAAACAAACCGAGAGTCGCTATTTTAATGAGAACTCAGATTTAACCCATCTATACTTTTCCCCTCCTTTTTCATCATGTCCTTAGAAATAATTCCACTTTTCCTGCATCATGTGTAAAGCCACAGATGCGGTGGTGCACCCAGAGGCACACACCAGTCTTTCCCTCCAGCTCATATATAAATAAGTTGCTCACACCGAGGGCTGAATTTTAACCCTCTAGTACAGCCAGATGAATTACGTGAAACCCTCTTCTGCTGATGCCAGTTGGCTTAGCTCATTTTGTTTTGCTTGCTTTATTGTTTGGGCATCAAATGTCCCAGCTCTCCCAAGTGCGCTCACATTTGGTTTCTGGCTAATGCGAAGCCCCCGTCAGAGAGACAGCGTTTGTCATTTAAAATCCAGCATGTCTTCGAGTCAGGTCGTGACTCAGATACCACAAACTGTATACAGAATAGACCACAAATTCCTCCAGTAAGATTGAACAAGGCTTTCCGAGAAGCCACTTCCCCCGCTGGTTATATCCTAACCCTGACTGACAGGTAGCAAATAACCATGGTTCTCCAGTGGCTTTTTTTTCTCGACTATTTTTTGTTAAAATTTTTGTCTGTTGTGTTCATGGCTGTTTAAAATGCTGTCTTTTCGCATGCATACAGAGCAGTGCTTTTGGCTAGAAGGGTGGCTAGAGAAATTTTGGTCGGTTACATTTTTACAGAAATATGGGCGTTGATCGACATTTTGCTCCGAGGCTGGGGGGGGTTTGGGCGAACACCGAACATGGGGGCAAAACTCAGCCTGATCTGTTCGGGTTTCCTTCAGCTGCAGCTGCAGCTCTCACGTGCTTTGTGCACAAAACCCATAAATCGGCCGGGGTTTGCTCGAATGGTTCCTGAACTTTCACAAAACCTTTCGATGAACCTGTTAGGGGCTGGGGAGGGCGGGAGGGGATGGGAGCGGGGCTGCCGGAAGGTTTGCAAGGAAACCTGAAACCAGGTGAGCTCCCCAGGCTGAGCGTTTCCTCGGGCTGGAGACCCACAGACATGTCTCGTTTGGAAGCAGAATTGGAGTTAACAAATCCGTTAACGAGCCTCACACACTTGCTGACCAGTAGTAAATCCCAGCTCGATTTATTACTGAATCCAGTACTTTGGCACAGGTCTGCAGTGTCATTTTGCAAGTGGATGGGGAGTGAGTTGGGATCTTAAATCCTAGCTGGAAAACAGAGTTGTGAGAATCAGATGGGGTGCAGCTTTTTGATTTAACTTCCTTTTTTTTTTTTTTCTTATTCTGTTTTGTTTTTTTTTTTTTTTAATTAAACGAGAGAATTCATCTGCCAACGCACTATTCTGTGCTCTTTTGTCAATAGAAAAGTTGTTTTGCTAATGGTTATCTGTCTGCAAGTCCTTGACCTGCTTGTAAACACATTTCTGCAGGAAAACCCCAGGCCATGGCCTCGAGCCTTTACGTCAACAAGAAGAGATAAAGTGACCAAAACTTAACCTGATCTGGCCTGGAGTGCCCTCTACTGCCCCTTGACCAAATACTTCCCTAATCTGTGTCCTTCTGAAAGGAACAGATTGTTGTGTAAGAAGTATTACCTGGAATGAAATCAATTTTGGGAGCCTGACTTCCTCCTTATTTCTCCCGCCCATAGCCAATGCCTGTTGAATCGCTGGAGGCTAAGGAACGAGGTCTGTGTAGCTTTTGGTGGAAGGGCAGGAATTTTCTCCCAAATCACCCCCTTCCTCCTCACCCCAGGCGTCCGTCACCCGAGGACAGCCCCGATGGGGCAGCCCCAGCCGCGCTCCGTCACGCCGTGTTAAACACACCACCTTCCAAGCCCTGTAACAAATGCAGGCAAAACTGCGCTCGCCGATCAAGTTGCTTTTAAAAGCCATTTGCTGATCCCCCGGGATTTGTTCTGGATTCCCACAGCACAAGCAGAGGCTTTCATACAACCAGCATTTGGAGAGTCGCTAAACTATGAGCGTGGCCCCAAACTGCAGTGGGGTGTCCTGAGCCTGGCTGCCCCGGCAGAGAGCCGCTGTGGTGCAAGGGCATGAGCATCCCTGGTTTGGGGTGAAAGATGGCTGTAACCGAAGATGATGGGGGGGGAGAAGTGACACCAAATTGTTCCTGGAAGGAAGGATAGAGTGTGTCCGTACACTTTTTTTCATAAGAGCTGGGCTAGGAAAGTCGAGGTGCTTAATAGAGGGGAAATGTACACTGTGGAAAATCCTATGCTCAGTACGTAAATAAGAAAAGGCGAAAAGACAAGACAGCTCTAGAGATAAAATGACAAACTCCAATCGCGGTTCACAATGGGAGCATTCATTGGGCTGTGCTTCTGTTTGCACCCTGCTTAAACCGCTCGCAAGGCCACTGCACCGGGAGGTTTCATGACTAATCGGACAGCTGGTGGGTCACGTCCCTCCGGGGCAGTGGGTTTTTCCATCTCTTTAATTCCGTCACAGGTTGCTGGGCTCAGTGCCACAATGGTGGGCCAACTCCTTCAGCCAGGGTGGTTGCACTGGGCATCTCCGGAGTCGCTGCGTGGTTTAGCAGCAGAGCAAGAAAACGGTATTTGCTGCCAAACCTTTGCTGCCCCAAGGCAACCCAGGGATGTCCGCTGTGGAGCTGGGCAGCCAGGAGGGAAGGCAGCGACCCTTCCGCCGGTCCTCTATCTCTTCTATCCAGGACTCTGTGCTGCATAACGAAACATCTCCACGCTTTGTATCTCCAGAGTCAGGCGAGGTCTTGGACTGAGTATTGCACCCATTATTTTTACAATTAATTTCATGGCATTCTGCAGGAAGTGTTCCATTCTCTATAACCCTAAGATGGCACTTTTAGGAGACAATGAAAAACTTGGATAAAACTGATGGGGTTTTCTTTTGTTTTGTTTTCATAACAAAACACTCTCTGTTGAGAGAAAAAATCTTTTTTTTCTTATGACAAAAAAAACCCCACCTTTCAAAACTTTGTTTTGGGTGTTTCATAACAAAACAAAACTAAATGATCTGCAAGGGGATAACGAGATGCTACGACCACTGTGTTTCACAGCTTCTCGATGCTCATTCTCCAGTTGTTCAGACTGAACTGGGCTGTGAATAAGTCTTGAATTATCCAGCCCTGATACCACAGTTGATCACTACATGTGAAACTGCACGTGACAGACCAAAAACGCCCTCAGGGTGTAAATCTGAAGTGGGGGGGGGTGGGTAAGCAAAGCCTGAGGAAAAGGCTCAGATGAAATTATACCACTGCATATTGATGCTGAGGGGCTCTTAAACCCTGCAAATTTGTCAGGATCTAGCAGACACAGTGGAGAATGTTGTTTACCCCTAGGTAGGGTTCAGGCTGTGAAGCTGAAATCTGTGCCCAAAAGCATCTCCCAGTTCTCTGGGAGGCAGCTTTTTGCCATTTTTCCCCCCATTCAGTGGTAGGTACAGTCTCTTGGGGTCTCCTGCAGGTAGCCTACAGCCTTCTACCAAATGTTGGGAGGGGAACATGAAATCCGTCAGGTTTGAGTCCAGCTGGGTTATTTCCTTAGGATACAGCTGTTTTATAGTCTTTTGTGCATTTAACCTTGTTTATCCCTATAAGGCAGATATGGTTCCAGCCTTGCATAGTGGGATTAATTCGCAAGCTTTAATCTAAACTGGACAAAAACTTTCAACGTTAGCTTACAGGAAGTATCATTTCAGCTTTCCTGACAGAAAATCAAACTTTGNTTATAGAAGGGTCTATTTAAGGAAAAGTGATTTTTTTTTTTTATTCCCAGCAGAAAATCATTCGAAGAGAAAATTGTTCATGTCCCAAATTGAAAATGTAAATTTTAACCTTGCTCAATAATTCAAAATTATTATTCCTTTATTTTTTTTTTTCTTACAACATTTCTTTATTTCCATACTCCCAAAATTCAACAGGACTTTGAAGATGAATGCAGACCTGGTGGGCACCTATTCAGATTGAAAAGATTAGTTTTATGGTGAAGAGAACTTGTCTGCCTTGTAAAGTACGAAGCTATTTAATCAAAGGTCTGGCTGAATCTATTCAGTATTCTCAGCTACTTTCCAAACCAAACTTCTGAATACATGTTAGTTATTCTGATTAAGTCATACTCCTGAACTCCCTCCAGGCTCTGCACTGGAGATGATATTTATACAGCACTAATGGAGAAAACTTGGTGTGTTTCAAAAAATAATTCCCAAGAAAACCCAAGCTGTATTCAGCAGATGTAACACGGAAGTTTTCAGGGAACTCTGTCTCTCCTTCCTTTCTTGCTAAAGAGGGCCAGCTTCATTTTAATTCTCGCCCCCGAATATTACAAGGGAGGAAGTTTTGAAAGCGTTAAGTGACCCATTTCAATGTTGTTTATACTCCTAATCAAAAGATACACGGTCTTTTTGTTCTAAAAGCTGCCAAAATTAATTGACACGGAAGTTTCAAACTGACTTTTGGTCGTGGGGCTTTTTATCAATTTTAAAATTGTGAAAATTTTCCTGATTTGAAACTTTCATTTCAATTTGGGACGAAGGCACATTTTGACATTTCAAACCATTTTATTAGAAGGGACACAGGCTCTGGTGACTATCAACACAAAGTGAGCGCTCACTATGCCTTAAAACAAGATTAACTGTTAGCAACAGCAGTCTTCAGTTGAGATCAGCATAGTTTATACTGTAAAATATACTCATATATAGGCATTGGATGAGAGAAAGAACACACTTTTATTTGCATGTTTATGTCTGTCTTAAACCAATCAGTCCACCGCTTTATCTGTAAACCTTCCTAGCGCTGTGATTTGGTGAGCTATCAGCAATAGTAACCCTGTAAGCAAGAAACTGTACGTGTGACTTTTTCATACAGGCTCACACACTCATATATATATATCTGTGTGTCAATATATACTGGCTGACACAACAAATATATTTGTTTTTAGAAAAAGAGGATTTTCCTTGGGGACTTAAGATAGATTCAGAGGATATTCCAAGGTATCAGACTGTATTTCACTGTGATATTCATATTGTCAATAGTAGGACCTTTCTGTGGAAAATGGGGCTTTTCCTGTAAACATAATAATATTTCTGGATGGTGAAATATACAGTAAATGTTAAACAAGAAAAGAACTAAATTGCAGACTATTCCCTGGTCAGCAAAACCTGCCCATTATTTTTCAGTTTGCTGAATCTGTAGTTTTTACCATTTTTTTAAACTGTGACTTTTCAGATTCATGAGGGTAGCATAGGTAATCTTCATATTTATAAGGACACGCTGTCAACTCGCTTTTCATAATTTATAAACTCTTTTTTGTTTTTTATTATTCCCCTTCCCTGTTGGAAGCCTGAAACTGGCATGTTTCCTTAATAGAGCTGGGAAAAAACTCTGCATTTTTGCTGTGGGAGATGATTTCTCAGAAACAAGCTACCTGTGCTTCATGCGAAGGAGTAGTACCCTAGCTGGCTTAGCGGGGCTGGAATTAGTGCTGTAGGGTCTATTTTGCAAGTGTTTGCATGCTTTAGCTTTTCAAGCTGCAACTCGCATTTTGGTTTGGTGAGGGATTTGTCAATATGTTACAAACTTTACGTGGCTTTTTTGATGGGAGCTGGCTGAATGTTCATCGCTTTGTTTGGCTGGACTCTTGCCTTTATCCATCCCAACCGACCTCTTGTCCCTGTTGCCTTCTTCGCAACGCCCCTCGCCTTCCCGTCTCCTACGTTTGCTCCTGGCATGGCGAGAATAGATGTTTTTCTTCTGCCCCCACAATGAGGGACCGGCAAGGACAGGCACCCCTTATTCCAAGGTGGAGTGAAAGTAGTTTGATAGCCATTTCCTCTTCCCCTTTGTAATTTCACTGAATTACTTTTCAGTGGGGTTTACAAAAGTAAATATTTCCAGGCATTTAGATTAACCTTGTTGCTGGGCTGATGTAAACGGGCAGAAACATTTCTGTGTTTTCAGAATTGGTCCCAGAATTTGCAAGAGGCCAAGTTTGCTTTCAGAAGTAATTTAGAGTGTTGATACTGATTTATAAAGCACTATGAAATGTAGTGACTGGGTACTTTAAATGCCATCTCTTGGGCATGCTAGTCACTATTATGGCAGATAGAATCTGTTTGGAATTACTTTTAATGGTTGTTTGAATTTAAAAAGCTGGTAAAGATTGACTCAAATTGAAGGTCATGAACTCCTTTACCCATTTCCCCTTATTGGTTCAACAAGGGTCCTATTTCATGATCTTTTGGCCATGATGCAACTCATCTGTTTAGTTGAGAAGGTGCTGATATGAGTAATTAAGCTAAAATGGCATTGGGGAAGAACCTGTTAATATTTAGTAACGTATCGTTGATTCTGTCCATCCATCTGTCAGTCTGTCCCCCATAAGTTTTGAACTTGCTGGTTAGTTTCAGCGAAATTTGGCACGGGAGTAGAGGTATTTATTAGCATTATGATACTAAACGCTGTTGGAGAACTGGCAGCTGGTGGAGGGGAGAGTTTTCCTGTTGGAAGAAAAGACAACTCGGGCAGCGTGGACGTACAGATCAGATGGTTTACTGGTTGATCTGAACCAGCCATAGTGCGTTTGGCCTTTTACTGAGCCGTATAGGGAGGTGATGTGAGAAAGGTCTGAGGAACAATGGTAAGGAGAGGGAGGCAGCGGAGAGTATAGTGTCCCAGTGGTTTAGGCAATGTGTGCTTGAAGAAATTGGGCATCATTAGTTCCGCTGCTCCTAGAGCAACTTTTTTTTTTTTTTTTAAATCTTGTGAAACTTTTATCACTGAAAAGGGCCTGGACCACTTATGTGCCACTTAAGTCCATTTACAAGGTCGAACTTCCTTTGGTAATATCCCAAGGAAATAATATAGATATGGAGTCTATTATTTTTGATATTGCTTTAGGATGCTGTGCCCTGGGAGTAACTGTGAAACCTGGGAGTAAATCACTTCACGAAAAAAAGACCTGTGTGAGAGGTAATCTAAACATTTTTTTTTCGCTTGATATGCTCAGGCTGTATCATGAACTCTCCTGCAGGATTACAGCGGATCCTGACCCCATTGACCTAGTATCAACCCTTTTCTGTAAGCTGTGCACAGCAGAGAAGGAGGAGGATAGATACCGCAAATGGCTTAGAGGCTTAGATGCAGTAGGCTCTGAGTACCAGCACCAGTTCAAAGGATCAAAGAGGGTCTGTGACTCTATAGCCATGCTAATTAATGGAAGAAGCAGTATTTGGTCTTCATTATGGACTTTAAAAAAGAAAAAATAAAAGAGAAGTCAAGTGTTTCGTCCAGTGGTAAAGCACTGAAGAAGGCTGGTGAAAGTAACAGAGCTGTCTCCTTTAGGCTTTCAGCAGTGTTTCAAGAGCACGGAGCCACTTACGAAGTCACGCTTAGGCAGCACTTTCTTAAAAGTTAAATGTCTGATAAATGCTGATAGTGCCTGATCTGAATTCCTAATACACTTCTAGATAGAGCAGGCCCTTGCAAAGGTCTCCAACGCTCATGCCGTGGAAGAACCCTTTTAGTAAAGGACTCCCTGGGTTTCTCCTGTACCTTCTGCTCTGGTTGTGGGCTCCGGCCCAGCAGAGCTGGTTCTGTCTCTCACCAGACCAGGCATCGCTCCACGGTGTGCCTTTCGTTTAAATATCTGTGGTTGCTACAGGGGTTAATAGGAGGTCAATGGCTCGGGCTCAGAGCAGCAGCACAAGCGGCAACTTGGGGAGCAAAGCACTGATGGGCAGAGGGAGCAATAAGAGGGTTTTAGGGACATTCCTGCATTATATGTTTTATTAGCTCTCAAAAAGGGGAACGTAAAGCTCTCTCCTGAATCCTAAACAATCCCTTCTAATCTCTGACCCCTTTTGTAACTCATTCGGATACCACTTAAATTTGAAAGAAAATCACTGGTTACAGGAGATTTTACATTTACATGATGGGTTCACACGCTTACTGCCCACTTGTCTTTGCACCTGTCTACATATGTATATCTATACATACCTATATGATATGTATGAATATATTTATCGGGGCTCTAAAGACTGTAAAGCAGCAGTTCAAGTTCTTATTCATATAACCATGCTTTTATACTGGTAGTGCGCATGAATTTCGAGTCTGTGTGAACATATGTTCATAAATAACTAAGGATGATCAGGTTTTAACTAAACAACAACGAAAACACCATAGGAAACTTCCTGTAGAAATATCTGGTTTTACTTGAAAACTAAGAATATTTATTTTTGTTTGTGTTTTCCACAAAACTGTGCATTTTGCTAAAGGTGAGAGGTGTCCAAGAGAGGAAAATCTGATATTGACTCTAATTTACAAATATTTTTTCCTATAAGTTTCCAATGCATGTGACTTCATGCTTGCAAGTATAAGTCATGACTCTGTATTTGTGTGAGTGGTGCTTGAAGGGCTTACGCTTTGGTGTGAATATGTTCATTTTAAACTACGGTAATGGTATAGACCAAAATTGCTAACAGTATGATTTTTATCGTGGCTTCACTGTAGAACACGACAGCATGTATGATCATCGGGTATTCAAACAGTGAAATGTGTAAAGCTATTTTTCCATAATTGGTCCCAGGGCAAGGGGTTGATCTCATGTATAAAAGCCTCCAGATATGCTCTTGGTACGGTTTCTAATTAGGGAACCAGGAAAGGACTGAACTTTGGAAACTGTGATGAGTCCATGCCTTTAAAAAAAAAAAAAAAAGAAATAATCACTTTGACCTTGAACTCCAAAAGGCCCTGAAATCAACTGATTTTACTCTTTAAGCTCCTTAACAAGCATGGGGATTAGAGACGAGCTGTGTAGAACGGTTCATATTAGATATAAATGATAATGGACAATAGAAATTCATCTATGAGCTCAGCACAGGCATCCTGTGCAAATTCCATTTCCCCAAGATATGGTGATACCATGTTACAGTGTTATATATACCACTGATAACAATATGACTTCATCAGTTGGGAAGAGACAGAAGAAAACTCAACAGCAGCAGGGCAAATGCAACTTTCAGAGATGTCCAATCCTGTTCTAATCCGAGCCTGTTTAAATAACCACAACCACGTGTATCAAAAAAGGTCAAATATAACCACCTTTCTACCTTGTGCGATGAATAAATCATCTGTTTAGCTATTTATTTCAAGTATGATGAAATCACCCTCCCTGATAAAGAAGTAAAACTTATGAGAGCAATAGACTGGCTATAGACTGAGGCTGCACATTTCAGTGGCATTCCATCTGTCCACAGCTAAACAAGGAAGGATGCTGCTGTCACTTTAGAAAAAATCTTCTTTGGTAATTTCATTTTGGCAGATTTCCCCCCCCCCTTTCTTTATTGTGCTCTTCCCCCCAGAAAGGTTAAAAAAAAATTGGGTCCCCCTGAAAAAGGGGGGATCTCATCATGTCTTGAAACGGAAAAGGTCATCACATTTTCGGGAGAAAAGGAAAGAACTGAGGAAAATTCCTATATGAGGCGAGGAGTTAATATGACTGAAATTGTTGGTGGTTTGGGTTTGATAAATGTAACCCACTCAACAAACAGTTTTGCACCCTGAAGAATATACTGAATTCTTATGCAGGTCTTGAAAATCATTTCCCTTCTGAAAATCCCACCTGGTGAAAAAATAATTGTGTCTTTTAAAAAGAACCTCTTGTTAATCTTTTGTTGATATAGAGGGGTGAATGATGTGGTTAGACAGGCTACTGCCTGCCATGAAAACCAGGGAGAAATGATGTTGAACAATCCTTTCCCTCCTCCGTTTCTCAAAAATTGTTATTTTATTTCTCTTTTCCCCATTTCAGTCTGTGTGGCCTGGCAGACCTACTGGAATGACGCCTAGAACAATATTGTCTCAGTTAGCTGATAGGTGTGAG
The DNA here is from genome assembly GCA_013398815.1 of Ibidorhyncha struthersii. NCBI lineage: Eukaryota > Metazoa > Chordata > Aves > Charadriiformes > Charadriidae > Ibidorhyncha > Ibidorhyncha struthersii. The sequence continues at coordinate 956,398 of VZSZ01006766.1, read as the reverse complement.
GGCACCTGCAGGCAGATAAAACATGTTTGTTTGTATCAGAATTTGCTATGTAAAACTCAAAATTGTCATGATTTCAGGACAATCTCCAATTTCCCCTGAAAGACTTGGAAAGCGGGGAAGCAAAATTAAAAAGAAAATCAGCTCCATGCTTTTTCATCAGTTCTGGCAGCTTCCCCTAGAAACACACCCATGCTCAGCAGTACCATTCTTTATTTAGCTCCGAACAGACTGAAGGACCTTAGTGAATTCTTTCTCCCTCCCCCTTTTCAGATAATAGCAATGATGCTGCCACATATTTTGCAAAGTGCTCTTTTCTGGAGCTGAGATTGAGTTACATCCAACGCGATAGACCCCACTGGCAGCCGTGCATTCTTAGCGGAGACATTCCATTACCATGCCAAGTTATTTTTAATTCTATCTGGATTTTCTTTTTTTTTTTTTTTTAAACCAGTGCATAAAAGAAAGCTATCGAGTTGCTTAATCAATGTTAGTTTATTATTGCTTACCCAAGTGTTTAATAAACCTATCCTAACCCTGGACATAGCTTTAAATATTTCACGGACTGTAACAAAGCAGATTTTTCCTATCAGACCAAAGTGGCTCCATAAACTATAATTAAGCACTAATTATGAGCTCTACTGGTCAGATAGCAGAAGGCAAGGTCCATTGTGCAACTGGCAGAATCGGCAATTAAAGGAGATTATTGTTGTCAGAAATGGAATAAAACAAACAAAGACAAAATTTAGGAGGGGAAGATTTGCAATTGACCTGGGTAAACTTTGCTTTGTTCGTGGGTTTGAGAGATTATGACGTCATGACAAAAAAATCCCTAGGATATGATGATATAGAACAGATGTAATAAATTGTTCTGGAAAATTCACATACTTCATTAGATAACAGGTTGTAGAGTCAGGTTCTGTTTGGCTCCACTCTTACACATTGAAAGCAAATACCTTAGAGTCCAAAACGGAAGTTGTATGTTTAGAACAGAAGTATTTTCAAGGAAAATATTGTGTCAGTATTTTTTTTTTTTTTTACTCATTTTTATAGAACATTGAAAGCCAGAGAGGGCCGCGTTGCTCACGGGCTTAAGAATTAGAAAATGGAATTGAAATAGAATGAAGACTGGATTGACTCCCCGGGAAGGGGGAAAAAAGACCCTCTACAACAGGTGAAAAGGAAGTGCGGTTTTATAAATTCGTTCCAATTTGACGTGACTGGCTTCTTTTCACTTACGCCATTTTTACACTAGCTTAACTTGATTGGCTCCAGTGGAGTTTTCAATTATGCCAGATACCGCTGAAGTGTTATTAGCAGCCTGCTTGGAATTTCTCGTGAAAGTCTGAAACTGTTTCTGAGCTAACAATATACTCTTCCCCCTCTCCCCCTTTGAAATAAAATGTTCACTCTGCAGAAAACCTTGATGTCCTGCTGAAACAGGATGCTCAAACGCTAAAATGATTTGACTTTTCACATACAAATTTGAAATTTCCACGGAAAATAAGAGTTTCCAGTTACCTCCAGTGATTGGTATGCTAGTCACAGTTCATATATTCCTAGACCTGATACAGACGTTCAAGGGAGCCAAAAGTCCCTTACGCACACACACACAAGCCCATTACAGCTTCCTGGAACACTGTTTAGGCTTTCAGGTGACAGCTGGGAATGTGGCCAATATCAGAAGGTAAAGGGCAAAAGAAAGCCATGGAAATGGAAACGACAATATTTCTTAGTAGCAAGCAGGTGCCTCTACCCCTGACTCGTGATTGTGCCGAAAACTCACAGTACTGCTCTCTCCTCTCTGTTATTATTTTTTTAAAGCCATTTGCATCTTTTGAAAAAAAAAAAAAAGATTAATAAATTTCAAATGTTCCCGGTGCTTTTGTGCCAACTGGCACTGGAGGGGGCCTGTGACCTTGCCCAACTGCACTATATATAATTATTAATTAGAAAGCAACCTGGGAAGCAATGATCCTCTCCCCCAGCGTAAACCAGAGGAACTCTACTGAATTCACGGTAGGAAAGAAAATTGGTTTTCCTAGGTCACACTTGGGAGCAAACTTTATTTTACTTTGACTAGTGGTTCACTATCCAGAGCGGAATTATGGGAATTAATTGGAATAACTTGGGTGCTCATTTTATAAATCAGCTGGCAGAACTCCTGCCGTAATTAATGGGTCCGACTGGCAATCTTCCACAAATACACACCCATTTCCCAGTGATTTCCACCACGCATACATGCATTTCGCGGGAGCTCAACTTGCAAAGGGACATATTTAAGAGTTTATAACTGTCCCAATGACAGCAAGTTCTAATTTAAAACTCCTGTGTAATACTTGTTAGGAAGTTTTAATATCAAAAGGGCAGCCAAGGTCTTCCATGAGAAATTTCTAGACAGTGAAAGAAACTAATCCTTTTTAGTGATGTTTGGCTTCTCCTCTGCAGTAGCTGATCTCTGATTTCATATTTTATATCCATGGTTTGTTAATGAAATTTTCTCCTTTAAAGAGTAACCAGGCGGATAGAAAAAATTAGCTGATACTTTGCAGTAAACGTTTGAAGTGAAATTCAAGTAGCAGCCTGAGGCTCACAGTATGTAAAACCAACTACCAAAGTTTTAGGGGGGGTTTAATCTATTTTTCCTTCTCAGGGGACCTCTGCTGTATTAAATTCTTTGGTTGAAGAGAAGCAGCCAAGTTGGCATTAGAACTGACTTAGCAATTTGCCTCTTTTGAAAAGGGATTAGCAAATTTAAAATGTTCCTGGTGCCCCTATGCCAGTTGGCACAGAAAGGGGTCTGTAACCTCACCCATCTCCACCACTGCTTGCCCTGGGTCTACCCGAGAGGTGTTATGGGGCTGGTTACACCTTCTTCAAAGAGAAAGAGAACAGGAAGTTAGACAGCAGGAGCATTTTAATGTCCACACGTAGTGGCATCACTGCTGTTTATGGTACACATGGAGAAGACAGGTTTGCTCCAAACTCATCCCTGGATATGTTGTTCAGGTGTTTCTTACTTGGCACCCAGGTTGATGTTTCAATAGTGCTTTGAAATGCCTTGATATACGTGAGGCCATGTCCCTGGCCTCACAGCACCTCTAGAGTGGAAGCGCGAGCTGGACCTTACTGGAGACTCAGATCCACAAAGGTGGTTTGCACCTCTGAATTTTATCCTGATCTAAGTTAGTCTTCTAGTTCAGTCATCAGTAGTTTTGAGGGCTGTCACCTGTCTTAGGTTGCACTTACCTCCACTTCTCCAGTGACCATGGTACCAGATTGACTGTTGTCACTGGAGAAATGCAGCTATTTGTAATTTATGGGGAGGAACTGTCCTTTCAAAGTGCCAACTTTTGTCTGTGGTCTGCAGAAGGAGCCCAAACAACTTGCTTAGGCTGTGTAGGTGGCCAACTTGAAGCCCACCAGAAATCGTCACTGGGGTACAGTCTCAGATGGCTCAAACTTCATCCAAGGCCCTGCAAGTTTTATATCTTCTCTAACTATTTTCTTCTGAAGAACTTAAAAATCTTCCAGTAAGAAACATTAGGCATACAGACATGGGTAGAATTTCCATGTTTGGATGTGGTCAAAAGTTTTCCTGGCCTCCAGGGCAATGCCTACTTTCAGCAAAATATTTAGCTTTTCTTCAGTTTGTCCTCACGAAAAATCTTTTGGGTGTCACATTACATTTTTGTGTATGTTTTTATGACACTAAAGATACTCCCAGGAAGTCCAGTCTTTTGTTTTGTGGGACTTATCTTCACTTCTCTTAGGTAAATAAAAGGTATAAAAAAGGAAAAAAAACCTTGCACAAAAATTCCCCAAGTAACAGAAGAACAGGCACCTTCTAAACTGTATTCTGAAGGCAAATTATTCTGGGTGTGGGAGTATCAACCAACAAAACTGTCTGGCTATTGAAGATGCACTATTCCTTGTATCTTAAAAAGATGAGGGCACAGCACTGCCACCATTGCAGTAATGCAGGGAGAAAGACAGTCATATCCAAAATCAGATCCAGAGCCTCCCACTGTGCCCAGACGAATGGGAAACTCAGGACAGAACAAGACCGTCTCAGGACCCCATTGGGAAATATCAGTCCAACTTCATGTATCAGGCATGGGACTGGGAGCTTATGTTGTAAATGAAAATTTGATGAGTGTTTACTTGCCTCCTCCCCGTGCATGTTTTATATTTCCTATGTACATCGTCTGATATTATGTGCTTGTAAAATTTCAGCTATTTTTTTTTTTTAATAAAGGGCCACCTGTTTGCTTTACTTGTAATGCTTCTGCAACATTTGAAGCCCTATAAAAGTCTGTGGGTAGTTCTGTTGGAATAAATAAGATGGGCCAAATGCAGCCCATACTGCTCACACCAGATTTCTTATATGAGCTGGGACTGCGATAATGTGTGCACAGTAAATGAGGATCGGACACCAAATAATTGTAGGAGATTTTTTTTTTCTGCACCCCCCCAAGATTTCCCCGTTTGATTTGACCAGGCTGCCTGCCATCCGAGGTGCGTGAGGGAGGGAGCAGAGGTACGGGAAGTGCCTTGTACAAGTTAGTCACGAAAGACCTCTTTGTCCTCCTTTCTGAAGTAAAAAAAAAATAATTGTGCCAAGAACTTGATTCAGCTGCTCATTTGGATAAAACCAGACACCCTGGTGTCAAGCGAATCGGAAGCAATGGGAGGTCAACATGTCTCAGTGCCAGGGGAGAAGGGGGTGGCCAGAACTTCACAGCGATCAGACCGTGTAGATATATGCATATAGACTACGTATATCAATCATTAGACAGGACGTGCATATGACATGCGTACACACATGCAAGGCTGCTAACGTGCAGAGAGGGAAGTGGCAGCTTCCTTTCCTCTGCGTACACGCCTGCTCCCTCTGAACTGAGGAAGAAGAAAGGAAAGATTCAAATTAAACACCCCAAATTACTTGAAAGTATCCTGAATTATTAGGAAGGCAAAGCAACAGCCCAGCAGGGAGCGGAAAATGTAATAACGACAAGTTTTGTGCCTAAAGGGAAAGCAGGAATGAAATCAGAAAGATCCGATGGGGCCAGGTGAGTAAAGAGTCAGCCAAGCAAGGGAGTGCGAGATACCCGGAGGCAGTGCAATATGCTGGCGAGGAGCCACGCTGCTGGGGAGAGAGGAGGAGTGTGTGTTTGTGCGAGAGAGAGCAAAGGGGAGGGAGCGGGGGAGGGAAAACACACCTTAGTGGGCACTGGGGAGGTCCTCTGACAGCGTCAGCCCCTGTCTCCTTGGCTGTGGATGCAGGAGGAGGCACCCAGGTGCACAGAGCCCCAAGAAGGCAGGAGCCCATGCTTCCACGTTGGCCTCTCCACCGGGTCCTCATCCCTGGACACCTGGGTGAGAGCAGATGGCAGGATACCGGCGCTGCAATGCTGAAAATGTCAAAAACCTGTGATCTGCGGGAAGCCAGGGTGAGCTCCACTGCAGTGTCTGGGGAGCAGGAACCGATGCCGACTATGGCGATGTCAATTCCATTAGCCCGTGAAAGGCAACTTCAAAACCAAGGTTTATATTTGCCATTGGCTGTTTAATCGGGGATTAGTTAAAGGGAATAAACTGGCAGTAGGTTTAGATGGATGTGACTACAGGGACAAAGGCTTAACATGATGTGCCTGAAAATGACATTTGCCTGTTGCCAAGCAGATGTGGCCCGCTTGTACCTGTTGCTTTGGTACAAGGGGTGGTGGGCGATGTGAGGAGTGTGATGGAGGAGTACTCCAATGAGCCCACAGCTGGTCAAATTTCCACCGCAGCCACTGAACTGTGAATCAACCCCTTACACAAATGTGGGGAGGTGAGGGGTTTTTTTTGAGGAGTACCATTAGCAGAAGACAGATCAGCATTTTTAGGTTTCCAGAGGTGCATACACAACTCCTAAAGTCTCCTAACTTTTCTTGGCAACATGCGTGGAGTCACAGACACTTGGGTTATAAAAGCCTGACTGCTTTCCTGCCCTGATATGTTAGGTTATTCCCTGCTCTCTGCTGCTGTTTTCCTCACGCTTCCAGCACCGGCTTTCGAGAACCTCAACTTTACAAGACGTTGCTGTGGCTGTTGCTCCGCGTGCCAGTCTGTCCCTGATGAGCTAGGAGATGCACAAAGGGAACAAGAGAGCTCTTCAGCCCCTTCCCAAACCTCCGTGAGAAAGTCATGGGCCTCACTTTTAGCCAAGTGATTTTTCTTTTCGGTAGGCAGCAGGAGTGCCACTCAAGAAGAAAGAGCCAGGGCTGCCCAGGCGGAGCAAGCGACCTGCTGAAGGCAGGTTGGAGCCAGTCAGCCAAGCTGGACCTGCCTGAAAAAGAGGGTGAGAAAGCAGGGCTGGGAAGGGATTAACTGGTTTTAGAGGGTGGCATTGCCGCCTGGGATACTGTCGTAGTGCAAGCATAGCCACTTTTCGGCCCTGATGGCATCTGGTGTCTGATCACAGCTAGCTAAGGGATCTGCAGAGCAGGTTGATTGAAGGCCTTAGGACATGTCAAGGGGAACAAGCAGAGGACAGAGTGCCAGCTCGCCGGGCAAATGGCAGGAAGCCTGGCTTTATCAGGATGCTGCAGGCAGGAAATGATTTGAAGTACACAGCCTTTTCTTGTAGAGTGATTGAGGGAAGGGAGGAAAGCAAGAATAGGAGCAGCTGTAGCTGTATTTCAAAGTTGGTTTCCATCTTCTTTCTTGTGTTACTGCTCTGTCTTTCCCTACCAAAAAAAAACAACAAACAAACCCAGAAAAAAAGAAAAAAAAGCCAAAAAACTAGGCATTCCTGTTTTTTCCTGCTCCTCTTCTGTTTTTTAAAGGTACGTGCCCCAGATTTGCAATATCGCAGGTACATGGAGACCGTTGTTTTGAAGCCAATCTCAGGTCTACCTCTGGTTCTTACAGGCTGCTTAGGGTTGGCTGTGGAGTGGATTACAGCTATTTAAGGGACACTGCGAATGTCAGCGTGGCTGTATAGGGACACTGAACTGACCAAAGATTAAAACAGAGTAGCCAAACTGCTGGTATAGAAAGCCCTGAGGGAAGGTGGTGCGGGGGTCTGGCAGTGGCACCCAGACTTCCCTTCTGCAGTATTGCCCTGAAATGAGGGGGAAAGGCCCTGTACTCCACAGCTGCAAAATGCAGCTGTCTCAGGGAGCACGAGAAAGCATTTGCAGCAGCAGGGATGTGGTAGCTACGTTTGAAAAGCTGTGCTGTTATCATTACCCAGAGTGCCCAGCTGAAAAGTTGGCTTGGTTCTGTTGAACCGCAGGCACACACTCCACGCCAGAGATGAGAAACCCTCAGCCTTCGTCATTTCACTCTTCCAGCTTCTCTTCTGCTTGCCTTCCCTTTGCAATCATGTGAGAGGTTTTTCTTGGCTGTCCTTTTCCCACTTGGAGATCAAATACAGGTTTTGCAGCTGAGTTTCTGAATTTATGACAAGGACCAGCTTCTTCTAGCCTCAGTTTCCATTAACAGCTAGCTCACGGGAGCTGCATTTGGACTATTTGCTTTGTCTTTTGGCATCAGTTATTTTATGAATGAGAAACATAACAAAGGGCAAACAATCAGAAAACTGGTTCCACTGTTCTCTACCCGGTGAGAAAGTCTTTGTAGCCCTTAGGTCTGGCGTTAAAACTTACAAACCCTGCACTTGTAACTGTTGTGTAAAAAGCTGTTATTGCCCTTAAAACTAGTCATTGGAGTTGAAAGATAAATATTATTCCATATCTTATTGAATAAAATATATTATATCACAGGTGATGGAGACAGATTGTCTCAATAAATTCTGATACTGTATTCGGAGGAAAAGTGGCAATAAAAATGCTGATGACTTGACACGAGGAGAATATTGAATGTCATTAACATGTTATTTCCTCTGTTCTGATATCACTGTCATGTTCTTTCTACTGCTGTAATCTCTATCAGTTGTGGGCTTTTTTTTTTTTTTGCTTTGCTTGTTTGAATGAGAAAAATGACATTTTTTCAGTCCTTTAAATTAACCACTACTTGAGAAATGATTAGCGATATGAGGTGACATCCTCAACTATAGAAATTAAAACATGGTTTGATATTTAACACTGTGCTATGTATGGGCTGAAGAACAATCTTAAGACTGTCACTGTCATCTGATAGTTGGTTACAACAGTCATAGCCATCTGCATAGTGATAACAGCAATATCTTGCTTTTATAAAATGCTTTGAAAGCACATAATGAGGTAGTTGTTGCTGTTCATTTACAGATGGGGAAACTGAGGGATGGGGAGGTGAAGTGGGAAACTCAGGGTCATTTGCTAGTCCGGTGGCAGAGCCAGATTCCTGCGATGTGTCCTAGCTCTACCCAGTAAAGATGTATTGCCCTGCTATCGCTGTGAAACTTGATTTATTGCACGCTGCAGCCACTTTTCCCAACCCATGCTAAACCGTACCTGCTGGAGCCACAGCCCAGCAAGTTTTCAATTGTTCTTACTAGAGATACTTCTGGTTTTATTTCCTGCTCCTGTCTAGATATGGACTATCTCTCTAAATGTATATACCTCACAAGGAGGGTTGCATAGCTGAGAATGTATTTGTGTGCAGTTATGAAATGAGCCCTGTAGGAAAAATAGCAATAATCCCTCTTTTCATCCCCTTTCCCCAGACCAGAATAAACCCACTGCTTTTCAGAAAGCCTGAATCTGCCCAGGCATTCCCATTCTGTCACTCTGTGCCAGAAAGCCTGTTGTGATAGCCCTACGGGCAACTCGAATCAGCTTGTACCAAAGAGCATTTGGATCACGTGGATTGTTTGGCATCCTCATGAGAGAATATGCTGCTGGCCTTGAATGATAGCAATTAAAGGTGCAAAGAAGTCATCTGTCTATTTGCTAGGGCCAGTGTCTAGGCTGGTCTCCTACTGTAATATTGTGCTGTATCCACAACTAATTCTAAATGACTCCAGGAATAGCCACCACTTCCATTACAGGACCATTTCATGCACTGTTATAGTTTATTGTCAGATGGTTTTCAGCAATTAAATTCTAAATTGATTTCACAGTTGCACACGCTGCTTCTGTTATTTATTTCGGTCCTCACCTGTCCGAGGGAACGGGGTGCCTCCGTCTCTTCACAAGTAGATGCTGCTGCGGAGCTGAATGGAATATTTTAAGTGCCTGAAAATAGACTTTTACTTAGAAATAGCATGTGAGGCAGGTATAACAGAGTTTAATTCTCACAAAGCCTCAGCAATAATACTGATGGATTTTGAAAAGGGAAAAATACCATAGATCTTTTGCTAAGTGTCACAGTGCCTACATTTTTCTATTTGTTCTGGTGTCCTGTAGGAAGATGTGTTATTTCTCAACATAGAACAGAAGATGGAATTAGCTCCCTGGTATAGCTGCATTACTGCTCTGCTATTCACTTCTTGACTTCAGCTCAAGTGCCTACAGGTCCTATTCTGCTAAGTTAATGGGAACCTTTCTGATAAAGCAGATATGGGGCCAATAAACCATAACAAATTTATGCCTCAATTTACCCAGGTGTAAAATGGGAATAAAATTCCTCATGTTTTGTAAGGCACTACTGAAAAAGCAGAAGGAGCTAGCTGCAGAGTAAAGCTACAGAGTAAAATACTATTAGTACTTTAACCCTCATGTCTCACCTCTTTCAAACAGGCACTATCTGAGTACAAATCAGAGTCCTAATAAAGATGTCCTGTACTCAGTGTCTCCCTTTTTGCCTGGGGTGCATGCTGGAGTATTTGCAAAGCTTCTTTTTTTTCTCTCGCCCTCTTTTTTTTGTTTTTTTTTTTTTCCTTTATAACCTATACTGGGACTTCCTGGAAATGATTCCGGTTTTAGGTGATAGCATATGTCCTTTTTCTAGCAGAAAGTGTTTTCCAGGCCAAGACTGGCTGCAGGGCAGTTACTTTAGTGACAGGGAAAAAAGAGATATTCGTACCATCTTGGCACCACGTCATTATTATCATGCAAGCAGTTCCCCTTTTTTCTTAACATATAAAGAGAACAATTGAATTTTGCAAGGCAGGGCTCTTAATCTCCAGGATCAGATTCTTCACGGCAAGGAGGGGGTGTAAAAGTTTCTCTCTTGCTCTGTCTCTTCATGGCGCATGGTCCCAGCTGTATGACTCCGTTCATGAATATGCATGAAATCAGATATGACATTGCCCTGCTCCCATTAATAATCTTGTCATCTGACTTGTGCAGCATTAAGCTTCAGCCCGTGGCTCCTCATAGCGAATGCAGCCTGAAGGAAAGGGAGGGAGGGGAGGGAAAAAAAAAAGGCCGTGGCTTTTTTTATTGGGATTAAGTGCTTGAAAATTTTGGCAGGGGGTTGCCAGGAGAGTAAGGGGAGGGAGAGAAAGAGAGAGAGAGACACACAGGGACAGAGAGACGAGAAATCCTCTATGAATGCGTTGGCTTGTTAGATGCCCAAAGCGGTGGGTGTAATGGTATGCGAGCTGACCTTGAATATAGCCACTGTGGGTTGCCCCAGCTTTTTTGTAAAAGAAGCATTTGCGGCAGAGGTTTGGATTTCAGGCTTTGCAGTCATCAATCATCTCAGCCTATTCTCCTCTTTGACAGCTCTGTACAAGGCCTGACATTTGACACCCAGGACCCCAGGACTTACACAGAGGCACAAGCTGAGGCCCGAGGGAGGAGATAGGGAATTGGGGGAGGAAAAAAGAAAAATCACAACAGGANTTTTTTTTTTTTTTTTTTTAAAGAAGCTACAAAACAAATTGTAACTGTAATAGGAATTGATTTAACAGAAGAACATCGCACTGAGTTCTGTTGCTGGCGTTGCGCGGTTCATGCTGATAAGGCTGATTTGAGGAGGTGGGAGAAGAAAGGCCGGTTGAGAGGGCTTTGGGGAAGCAAGATGAGGCTCACACCTGCGTTTCTGCATACCTTGGGGTTGCCAACCTACCAAAGTTTTATTCCATTTTAATGCACTTAACCTGTGCTTGAGAAATTCCAGTTCGAGCCAAGCGGACTGCCTAGCTCCCTGAGACTCATGGACCTGTTGGAGGCCAGGAGGGACCTCAGCCAGTTGCCCAGACTAAATTTCAGCAAACCTAGTTATGAAATCAAGTCCCTGGGTTGCAGTTCTGGGGGCATGAGGAGTCTAAACAAAAAGCAGATGTGACTTGCTAAAGTAGATAAATGTTTTGGGTTAAACCTTTTTGTTCAAATCAATGCTTACTTGGGCTGACAAGTTTTAACAGTTACGGTCTTTTAAACGTAGGCTTTTTTGTCTTTAGTAATACAAATGTAACAGCATCATTCTGACCCCAGAGACTTTTTTTAGTTTGCAAGCCCACCCTTTGCGTTTGCATTAAGAAAGAAGGACGCCCAGGCCCGAATTAAACTGTTTCATTCTACCTTCACAGTCTCTGGTCCCTCGCACCCGCTTATATTTAATAGCAAGAAAGACAAGTCCTACGTAAACTTTATGTGCTGTTAAAATAGATACACCACCTATTTCTCTTGAAAGCCATCCATGACTCACTGCTACCTCCTTAGTCATAAAGAGGGTGGGATTTGGGGTTTTGCAGAGGGATTCTGTTGCAGATGAGTTTTGGCACAAAAAAATTCTTTGTGAGCTGGGGAAATCAAAGATGTGAGCACAAGTGGGCAGGAAAGGACACAGCAAAGTATTTTTCCTCGACATTTAAATCTGCAGTGGCACATGGCGTATTTAAATTGATCTAGAAACAGGTGACGATGGCTTTCCTGTTTATGCTGTGAATTCAGCCCAGAAGTATGTATCTAGCCTGTGAATTTTGCTGACACAGGAGATCAGGTTAAATAGTCTGCATGGTTTTCCAGAAATGTCCATCTGTCCCTCAAGGAGATCTTTGGTCACGGGATGGTTTATTTGAAAACGCAGCGTCCCTCTTCAGGAATTCTCCATACATTGGGTTTTGATCTCTTGTGCACTTTTTTTATCTTTCACTTTGAGTATTTGCCGTTCGTAAGCTGTGATTTCACTGCCTGAGTCGATGTGTGTATTGTGCAGCGCTGTTTCTCTTCCCTGTGTGGACGACTGAAAGGCAGAGAGATAAATGAAAAGTTTGAGTACGTAATTTCTGAGACAGACGTTCAGAGAAGCACTTCCAGAGTATTTAGCAAACTTTTGCTTTCCATAAACAAAACTGCTTGCTCCAATGAACCTTCCTGAAAAAGGGTCACAAATGATGTCAAAGTGAATTAGCGGCTTTTTATGTGAATGAATGTTTGCAAACATTGTTCTGCTGTCCTGCTTCAAACTAGTAATTACAGTTGCATAAGGAAAACCCAGGCTCACTCTGTAGGACACACGTTTACTGCCTGCAGGGGTTGCGATGAATATTTTTCCCTCCCACACCTATGGACTGAGCTAAGTGCTCTGCGGATTTTGAGGATTGCCTTTCTCTGAAGTATCAGGGTTTAGCCGCTGCTGGAGGCATGATACCAAACTTGATGGACCAATAGTCTGATTCAATATGGCAATTCTTCTGCTCCTTGTGTTTTTCAAACCGGCTTCTCTGCGCACATGCCCAAGTGGATGATTTATCGCCTACTCTGAGATATGCTCTTGCATAGAAAAGGGCAGGATCAAGCACATTTGCTGTGTTTGTGTGTGTATGTGCATATGTGTCTAGAGAGAGACAGATATGAAACAGCTGATCAGTATTGTTTTCTTTTTTTGCTCTGGAATTAACCCAATATGTGACTCTCCTCCTTTAACTGGCGGCTTTTGCATTTCCAACATTTCATTCAATGCTGCATACTTTTCCAGGCTTTCTACTTTTCCAGCTGGCATTCAGGGTAAAGGCAAGAGTTAGAGGACAAATATCCATTTTTTGGATGATTATTTCCTTCACTGCTTTTCAGGTCCAAAGAAAATCGCACCGAAACCTTTCTGGACTCCAAACCTGGCACTTGAGTTTCTTTTTTTTTTCCCTAGTTCTGCACTCAAAATGAGAAATTTGCAATATTAGAAATGAGAAGCCTTAATCTATTGGGAAATCCTTTGACCTATAAAATAAGAGTGTTGTGGGGGTTGTGGGTTTTTTTGTGGTTTTTTTTTTCCTTCTAAGTTTTTGAAAAAGGTTTATTTTAGCTTAGCGGAAAAGACCTGAAAACAGAAGTTTGAAAATGTCACCCTAGGTGGAAAAGATTTTTTTTAAAGCAATGAGTGAGGTGCCATTACAACCCATTGCCATCAATTTATTTTTGGCAAAGCTTCAGACTCCTCCGTCAGAGAGCTAAAGGCAGAAGCATGCACTGCTGGTGGTAGCACACCCATTGGCAACGTCAGGATTGTTCTCCAGGCTCTTCCACCCCTGGTTCAATTACAAAAACACACAGTGGATCATCCATCCCTTGAGGCTGCTCAAGAAAGAGGGAGTGTCTCTCATCTAAAAGTACAAGAAGAAACCACAGGCTGGTTGCAGAAATCCTGGAGCGCAGCCCTTTGGCCTCTTACGTAGCAGTGCCTCAATACCTTTCCTTCTCGTTAATCTAATATGCTTCTGATCTGCATCCAGTATCTTCACCTGATTCCTGTATTTTCATGCCCTCCTTGTCTGCAGGATTTTTAGGCTGCCATATTTGTTTGTGTAGTCCTCAGTTGCGTACTTTTTAAAATTTGGAGTTCTGGTGATAAGTTCAATGTGTGGATCCCGATCAAATCCCTAAATATCCATTGGAAGGCCACAAATAGGAAGAGGCTGTCATTGTCCATAAGCCTGTTTCGTGGTTTTATGTCCAGGCCATGAAGAACTTGACAGATTTGCTTTGAGTTTTTATGTTTGTTTTGAAATCAAAACTCCAACTGTAGATGAACAAGCAGACATGAAAAGGAAAGGAAGACAAGCAGTCCAGTGGACTGCAATGAACATCAGATGTACTGCACACAAAGAACAGGTGAAAATAATGTATGCAGTGCAAATCAAATGAGAGGAAGTGAAAAAGAGTATTACGGTCTGGAGAGTACCTGATTCTAAAGAAACTACTTTAAAAATATTAATAAAAAGTGGTAAGAATTGTCTAGCATTTAAATTCCTTTACTGAGACACAAAAGCTCAGGCAAAACACAAATAAAAGTATAACTTCTTGCCTTCGACAGAATACAATGAGAACCAATATGTTGTTATGTAGCACATCACGAATATCTAGGGATAAACACTGGAGACCAAAAGAAGAAAGGATGGATCATTTTTATTTTACCTCTTTTTTGTTGCTTTTTTTACTATTTCGGTTATGTTTTGCTCTATAAAAATGATTATTATTCTCCTCATACCGCCACTATTGATGTGAAATTATTGCATAAGTGAAGACTAAGGGATCCATTTCAGCAGAGAGGCAGCCTTGTTCTAGGTGCTACAGAGACTGGTGAATGAAGAGTCCTCAAGCTGGTGATGAGCACGGAGACAAGTATCTGTGAAACCAGACTGATAATTCATCTGCGAACAGCCCAATGTGGCTTTCCCTCTCATGCCCCCAAAATGTAATAACTGCAGCTGTGTTCAGCTTCATTCAAAACATTGCATCCTTTTCCCTCGCGCATGGGTGGGCACTTCATGATGCTAAATAAGGACATTTTGACTGCTCATATCTGTACCTTGGGGCCTACCAGATCTGAGGGCAACGCAACGCCTGCTCATTTGACTTGCACAGCTGCAAAGCTTCCAGCACAAATGCTACTCGAACGCTTCTGCGCAGGGGTTGGATGGCATGGCACATTTCTCAATTGAAGAGGAAAAATAGAGAGACAACAAACTCCCAAGCTTTAGTGGAGCGAGCCACCCTCCCCAAGCCTATGAGATTAAAGCAATGGATTTTCAAGTACTTCTTCAGAGTGACTAATTTATATGGATATCAAGGATTCAGTTGGAGAATTAAAAAAAAGTAGCTAGGGGAAAATATGATGCTCTCTAAGTCCCAGTGGTATGCCACATTCATTTTACTAGAGAGTTTATTCTTTAGTACTTTCATGGATTGACATGAGGGAGGAATTCGCATGTCAGGACAGATAAAATCTCCCTCCTGCCAAAGGAGTCTATTCAGACATGCATGTTAGTAGGTTGATAACTTATTCTGTATTGCAGAGGACTCAAAGATAGACATTTCTCCTTTTATCTCCATCTCTGCGCTCCCTGCATACTAAAGATACGGGGAAACAGCAAGATACATCTTAACTAGCCCTCTCAGAGAGGAGCGACTTTTCCTAGTCCATGCCAAGAGATGCAAACTTAAAGGAATAAGGTGTCACCCAAACTAATAGTAAATACATTAGCAGCGTTTATGCGCATAATTTGAGCCCTGTGTGAATACTGTTTAAAAAAATACAAACCCTGGACTTTGTGGTTAATTTTTTTGCCAAGAAAAAGGCACAGTATTGCAATGCTCTTGTTTCATGTTACTCTGCTAGAGGGATGGGGAGTAGGTTGAGAAAGACGGGGTATCAGAACAAGCAAAACATGTTGAAGAATCCATCTGACATGCTTTTCAAATACTAATGAAACTTTCGTGTTTTTTTTCTGGGAGATAGGCCCATTCTCCTCCTAATGACTAGGGAACTGAGTCAAACAAGTTTATTCCTTGACCAAAGCAGTAGAATTATGTCTTCTCTTCAAACTGAAATTAAAATTCAGGAATGTTTAGTCTTATGCTTAAACTGATCATCTCAATTTTCTATATTTTTGATTTTCTGGGGCTATCAAATGGCATAATTTTAGGGAAAATCTTTTTTTTAAGAGTATTAAATTATGTGCTTATCAATCCTGAGGAGTCTTGTTTAGAAAATGGGGGATGAAGATCCTCCAGAGTACAGCTCAGAGCACCCCTGAACAGAAGGACTCCTGGCAGGACTTTTTTCTCTCTCTCCTTCCCATTCCAGTGATGACAATGGGAGAGTAGCATCCTTCTCCGGGCACTGTGGGGCTAAACTTGTAGGTATGAAATAAATCAGATGTACTAGGAGTTTCTCTGAACTTTCTCTTGTCCTTCCAGCTCAGTTCCCAAAAGCGGATTCTTTTTATTTTTAAGCAGCTCATATACGTAGGTTGAGATTAAAGTGGTTTAGAAAGTGTTATATATAGTTGTGTATACATACCTCAAATATTTGCCTAGATGTATCTTATCTAAACTTCTGCATGTATCTGAATTTCCCAGGCTTGAACCATGGTTTGTGTAAATTGGTGTTGTCTCACTGTCTTTGAGTAAGATTATTTACGTCAGCTCTGGAATTAGTCCCCTGTATTCCAGCCAGCACTTAGTTACAAGAGTCAAAATAACATGGATATGTACTGTTTTCCTGTTATCTCTAGCCTCTCTAAAAACAGAAGCTCTTAGAAATATTGTGAGAAAGCTATCTTGCAAGATTTGCTCCCCACTTAAGAGTTTTAGATGGATATCTGGCGAGAATGTGCAGTTATACCAATCCCCTATCTTCAGCATTGTTTTCTTTGGCTGAGTAGTAATTCACTTTGATTTGCATTCGCTAGCTTTGAGATCTTGTAATTTCAGAGATCTTCAGACAACACTTTTTTCTTCTGCCTCACCATTTTCATATATTTCCAAGCTGCCTGAATGGAGAAATGTGACGAGAAANCCCCCCCCCCTTTTTTTTTTTTCCCTCTAGGAGATGTAATCTATACTGTAGTCCTTTCTAAAGAATGCTTAACTTCTGCTAAGGTCTAATCCAACATGCTTAATTTTGGAAGTAAAAAGTTTTTCCCAGACAAGACTTAGTGAAATAATGACTCAGAGGCATAGACAGACCAAATGGACTATTTGTTTCATATTAATAATTAATGTGGTGTTATCAATAATGATAATATATAATGACACATCTGCCAATGAATTCTCCTCTGTGTATCACTTAATATGAGAGTGATTCTCTTTAGACTATAGAAGGTGGCATCTCAGCATGGATAATTATACGCAATAAGGTAAGAAAAGGGGTAAAATTGTCACACATAAGTGACGGATTTAAGTTCAGTCATAGATCATATGACTTCCATATTTGCTTCCCACTTTCTTTATGGAATAATTTTTTCCTGTATTGTCGACCAACAAATACCTTCTTTAATGTTTTTAGAATATTTTAGACAAAGAGATTTCAGCAAGGTGAGCGCAAAACTGTGATTTCAACTTTAAATTGTTCTTGTCTATTGATCTTCCTGTGATTTACAACCCTTTCCCATCAGAAAGTTCTCTCCTGCTTTATGTCAACGAATTTTGGGGCACAGTTTCATCCTTACGGAGCGCACCTGCTTTGTGTCCCTTGTGAAGGGAGATTAATCTCTAGCTTTGAGAATGTGTTGCCCGTTGGCTATCTTCACCATAAAACCAACCAAAAGGTTCTGTGTGTTTCTAGGTAGAATTGCTTGGAGATTTGTAAAACGATTTTGATCTTGGATCAGAGCCTGCCATTAAAGCGCTTGACTTGCCTTGACCACTGTAATTTTAGAAAGCTGACCCTTCTCCCTTGCAATTTACACAGTGTTTTTAGCCTAATGCAGAATTTCCCTCTTCTGCAGCTGGGGAGAGAATATCCATCATTTCCAGATGTGGACATATGATCCAGGAGGCAATTGAAGGTATTTTGGAATCATATGGTTTGGCTTACGGGTTTGGATTGGTCAAGAGAGATTTGCCTGAAATCCTTGAGAGAGCGTGGCACCTCACTGGCTCGAGAGGCATTTTAAAATAAAACCTGAAGTTAAATGCATTTTATAGAGAGGCTTAAAACTTCTAAAATATAAATCTAAAATATTTATACGTGGGCTGCAATGGAACAGAAGTTACGACCTCATATGTGAATGTCTAGGATTTGTTTTTCCCTTCCACCGGCCCACCTGGAATGACTTTAGCTTTCAGCTTTACCTCAGGCTGTACCCAGGTTAGCTTCTAGTGACTTATGACTCCATCAATCTGCACAGATATGTGCTGTACTCCTTCAAGGGAAGTAGTTCATCTTCTATATGACTGCATCTCCACCTCTTCCAAAGTTCAAAGAACCCAGGACAATTGCTTATTCGAACAGGCTTCCACTAAGTACAGAAGATGTTCTCCCTGCCTTCCCATGTGAAGCGGGACTTTCTGGTGAACTTTGATAGAGACAAAAACTTTCAGAGTAATCCATCCCCTGTTGAACTGGAAAGACATGTGATGATGGTGGTGAAATATCAGGTGAGATTGCTCAGTAGGTTTTAGGGAGCTTTGAACTGGAAATGGATCAATTTAGAGCTCTTTTCTGAAGTCAGAGGAGCACATTTTTTACGATCCATTTCCCATGAACTAACAACTGTTCCCTATCCAGCAGACAGTTTACTTGTAGCTATTTTGACTTGCATTATTCCACTTAATGAAGATAAACATAAGTCAGACACAGGAAAGCCACAGTATGAGTATGAACGGGAAGTGTTCCAAGTATTCAGCATTTACTAGACAAAAACGGCCAGTAATTCCTTTTGCTTTTCAGTGAGGATAAAAATCCCTGAAAGATAATAATCATCATTGTTTGAACTAATACAGCACTTTTATCCAGCGATCTGAGAACACTTCCCAAACATTAACTGGACTGAGAACAGCCTTGAGACTAGATTCACATTATTTAAAATACCTGTTTTACAGAGAGACAAACTCACGGGTCACCTAGAAGTACCATGACTTCCCGTGGGTCACAGAGTCGGAAGAGTACAGAAGATTTCTGACTACCATTTCTATTATTTCAGTGACATTGCAAAGGTTGCTTAATATTGCTTATTCGAGTTGCTTAAATTATTCATATTACAGTGATTTTCGGGATGAATATTTTTTCTGCTTACGTGCAGCTTTTTTTAAAACTGATTCTTTTTTTTTTAGTAATTATTTGCATGGCTTTACACTGACACATTTCATCCTATAAACTGTTCATGTTTTTAATGCTCAGGATTGTTAATTGGCAGATGATTAGAAACTTAGGTCACATGCTACTTCTTCTTCCTCTTGATTGGGTTAGTATAACTTGCTTTGAGGCAGAGAAGAACGAACATCAAATATTAAATCCACACAAGACTACCTTTGTGGGAATATAGCCACTTCCCTGGTACGAATACCTGTTCCCCAAACCTTTATCTGAACAAAACCTACTTGCCTCTATGTTTCCATAAAGCAAATAGTAGGATGGCATGAGCATGGGTCAAAGAAATGTTCTGAATTGAGATGGGTGCTCACAGATGCTGTAGTTCACCCAGTTCCAGTGACTGTACAATTAATAGGTGACAGTGAATGGACTTACGCAGAGTAATGCACTGGGAACAAATCAATGTGCTCATGACTCCTCGTGCTTTGCTTATATGCTACTGTCTTCAGTCATCAGATGACTTCTTAGGGCAATTTTGTTTCTTTATTTGTAGGTCCATGGTTTAAAAAGTTATCTAGCCTGTGTTCCGCTAATGACAGTAAGTAGACTGTGATGTTCACACTGAAATCATTTGCCCAGACGGGCTAAATAGATCATGCCCTCCCTGAGCCTTGAGTCTATATCCTACAAACAGCACCATATGGTTAATTTTTAAGCCAACTGATCAAGTGTTTAATAAAGCAGAGGCTGGGGGGATGAGGAGGAGAAATGTCATCCCTAAAAGTCATTGTGCTGGTGGGCTTCATCTCTTAACCCTTTGTAGCGTGGCAGGAACAAATCCACGAAACGGAGCTTTGACTAATCAGACGAGGAGGAGATAAAGGTAGGCATCAACTTGTGGGCCAAATGTATCAAAAATGTTGTTTAGGTGTTACACTAGGATAATTATTGATTTATACATATAGTAGGTAGAACACTGATCTGGGGATTAGGGTATCCGGGTATTATTCATGATCCTGTCATATTTTGCTGTCTGTCCTTGAACATTTCACTTTCCCCTTCTGTTTTATCCACACAACTTTGGGCTAACGTGCCTGCAGATCACAACCTTGTTGATCAAGGAGTGTCCTGAAAATGTATTTGCACATTTTGCCTCCCTAATTTATACAAACCTTGACCTGAATCAGGACAAGCAGGTCCTTTGAATTACAGCAGCGTGCGTGTTGACGTAAAACTAGAATCATTTAATGGCGCAGGTCTCAGTGTTTTAATTAGATAGCTCAAAACTACCTCTTTATTCTTCCACATAAAGTTAGATTTCAAGCAGATGATCAAAATTTATTTATGCATGCATTCAAGCAAGACAACATTGTAACTGAGAAAGCTTAAAGTTTTGTGTTTAAAGAAAAAAAAAACGATGCTATTTGGGAAATGAAGTCATCTGCAGAAAAAATACCGACACAACAACAAAGCAGTCTTCCAATTCCTGTGTTTTTGGGTTATAGCATGCCATCTTTAGTATTTATTTCCCTAAGAGCTTCCCTTTTTTAACAGATGTATACTCCTTTCATTGGCGTTTATTTAAAATCCTGCCAATATATCTGAAATCAGCACATACTGAATGTTGATGCACCACCTTGCCTAATTGACTTAGCTGGAAAATAAACAGTGAAAGGCTATTTTAGCAGCAAACTGGTTGATAAAGCTACTCATTCCCTACCTTTATCTACGTACCACACAAGCAAACAAATACTAATGCCCGATAGCATGGACACAAGGTTGTTACATATGTGTTCTGCAGTCTTTAGCATTTTAGGGACAAACTTGGTATTGGTGCTACTGTTGCTCTTCGAATCAGAAGAATAACATTTTTATCTCTGCTGCCCTAAAACCTTGATAACATCCGTAAGCTGCCATCAGAAATATGAGAGCTTATTAAAAGTTATTATTTTAAAAACAATAGGTTTCTGAATATTCACAGTAAATAAGGATTATAAGCATTCATGCAATCTGAATAATTTGCTGCTAATAATATTGACACTCAATCTGTCTGCAAAATGTCTCTGTTAGCAGGAAACAATCACGCTGGGAGGTGTTAGGAAGACTTTGCAGTGGAGTGGCAGAATGAAGCAATTAAAAACTGATTGGAAAATGTATTTGAAGTTTGGAAAAAAAATCTGCCTTTTAATAAGAAATATTAGAAATTAAATAATAATGTATTATTAGAAAGAAAAGGTTTTTTACAGCTTTTTTTTTTATTTTCTAAAAACAAAAATATGAGTTTGTTTAGTAAAAGGGACCCAACTTGGAACATATTGGCAAAAAAGGCAGAGAAATAAAGTGCTCTCACAAAAAAAAAAAAAAAAAAGTAAAATTCTGACCATGCAGTGGTACTGATCACTCAATTGGGACATGAAGGAGCGGGTTGCAGTTTGTTAGATAGAATAGAGGAGGAAGGGCTTTAGCACAAAAGCGTAAAGGGGTCTCAATGAAATTGATAGTTCAGTTTCATGCAGGATATGCTCTTTTCACACAAATCTTAGTTCTGACATGATCTTTTGTTCAACTTTTCAGCAAATAAAATGATTATTCCTGGGAAAATATTTAGGAGATGAAAATGACCATTTTCATTTGAGTTGGGTTAGGAACTGATACATCTTTTTGAATGAATACTTTGGGGGTTTTGCATTAAAGATTTTCCATCACATATTTCAGAAGTTAATATTTATTTTTGTTAATTTAGCACAAAGGTTACTCCTCTGAAACTATTTTTGAGCTCTTATCCATCATACCAGGGTATTAAATGACCACCAATTTTTGCCATTGATATAAAAGTGTCTTAGCATATTTATGCTACGTGTGTCCTTTATTAGAATAGGATTTTTATACTATATCATTAAAAAAGAATATAAAAATAATACAATGACAAAATATGGATTTTTCATATGTCTTTGGTCAGGAGGAATTTTTAACATTAAAATAATAAATCAAAAATAGAATGCAGTAAAGAAGAGCCATTGGGTTAGACTTGATATGAAAGAACTTGACTATGTTAGAACATTTAGGATATTAAAACAAAAAAAAGGTTTCTGTGTGTGTTTGATCACAGTTCAGATTCTTTTTTCTACAATTTTCTTTTGCTTTTATTTTTTATTAACTTTGCCTGATAAAAGTTTCATTTTTCAACTCGTCATTAGGTGTACAGACAATTTAGTTTTGGGTGTTTTTTTAATAATTCTCCAGTTTGGCATATTCTGTATTTGCTTACTGTCCACTTGCTCACAGATATCATTCCTGCTATACTCTTACTACAGTGAATTATGAGATTTTTAATTGTTGTTCATGTTATATACTCTGAGAGAACATGAATTGTCAGACAAAATAAAATCCATGTCCTGGAATGTAATTTCTAAGTCATATTGATATTAGCTACTCAAATAGTTACATTTATTGTGTGTGTTACACACATGCTAAATAAAAAGGGAAGAATCAGAGGAAAAGGAAGAATTTTGCACTCTCAACATCAGTTTTCTAGTTCTAAGAATTAAAACAGTCAAGACTCAGAAAGCTTTCTAATTGTAAGCTAAAATGGGTTGAGCTAACAAGAGGAATACAAAGCTTTGCTGAACAGAATGACGCTCCTGAACAGCTTAAATTTATGATCATCACATGAGTAAATCTCCCATTGATTTGAACTGAAATAGCTCAGATCTGGTGGCTTCAGAGCCTCCGAGCTGAATGGTGGCTCTGAAGATATACCCGTGTTTAAAACTTGCTTCGAACATGTGGGCATGTTGCAGCCAGATAGGAGAAAATTGGATCCCATCAGGAAATGACCAGTGCAAGAGAAGGTTACGAGTTTATTAACCTGATGAATAAAAAAGTAAATATTTGGTGTAAAACCTGTCAGAGATTGCACTTGTAAAACTTCTAATTCAGCTATTTCCTCTTATAGCTGTCAAAATATGTCTGGGATAAGTTAATACAACATTACACGTTTCAGAAGCTTTTGCTCGAACCTGAAGTTCAATAATTTTTTTCTAGCAAGTTTTTTCCTTCCTCACCAACTTGTCTTATCGACAGCCTACCTTTTTGTCTGCAGGCTGGCTTCTCAGCTGTTTATTTGCATAGCTATAATCTTTGCTCTGTGTTTTCAAAAAGCTTTCAGACCACTTAAACCCAATTCTTGAAACAATAGCAACCTGATGGGCTGAGCGCCAGGTGGATAATTACGGATGGACCTAAGGAATCAGTTTTGCTTATGGACTGGAGTCTCGCTGGCATCTCTGCAGCCTGTCTCTGCTGCTTAATAGCATTTCTGGAGAAGTCCAGAGAGAGAATTGTGGCCCTGGTACAAATTCCAACTGAAGGAGGCAATAGGTGGAAAAGTAGAGCAAAGGAGCACCAGAGAACGGTTGCCTCCCACCTTTACTACTTCATGAGTCACATGACAGCATTTTACTATGAAAATTGAAGAAATTAGACAACCTTTGCCTACAAAATTTTCAGCACCGAGGAAAAAATAATAATAAAAAAATGCTGGAGAAGAATTTTTAATTTAAAACCAAACACACCATATTAAATGGTTCTGTACTCTCACCCTTTCTCTCACTAACTCTTTGCCCTCTAGACGAAGAAGGATTTATCTCATACATTTCAAAAAAAGTCACCTCTCTGTAACCTACAGTTCATTCAATCAAGGCTTAGCGTAAATAATCAGTATGGAAAACACCAATCGGCTTTGAAGAGCCCCTGGATTTAGGAGGAATACACTGCTCATGTCTGTGGAACTCCTCTGGGAAGCAAAGAAAGGAGAATGTGTCTTGATTTACACTGCCCTATTTCTCAGATCTGCCAGCCTCTGCTCTGTCCACTTCACTACCGTCAGATGCTGTGAGACAAGCATATGGTGTTTACTTCTCTGACTGACATCTCTCTGGTTTTCCTCACTCCTCGAGAGAATCCTCTCTTGCCAAGTCAATTTGCAAGGGCTTGGATGTAGCCATGGCCCTCTGGTCGGGTTCCAAGCTATTCCTCATTTTCCCTTGGCAAATGTCAGTAGAGGACAACCTCCCTCCTCCCCACAAAATCAGTGTGTCATGGAGGGAAACTCAAAGCCAAAGAACAGCCTGACCCTGTGTGTCCTTCTGTACCTCACTCATTTTGGGTCGTAGGAAGGTGCCACCGGAGGCTGCGGCAGCTCCTCCTGTGAGTGTGGAGCAGGGGGCTGCAGGGCAGTGGAGCAGCCTGGGTCCCAGGTGAGGGACCACTAGGAAAGCCTTGCCAAAGGGCTGTGGACAGCCACTGGCACTGCTGCTGTGGCTGATGAAGACTGAAATGAAGAAGAAGTGCCAAGCAAAGGATTTGCATTCGCTGTAGGTTGTGCAGTTTACACGGAGCTTGGCTTGGGAATGGTTTTAATATCCCAGGGAGTTCCCCTCCCCACTCAGAGACAAAAGCTGGACACGTCTGGGGGATGAAAATTAAAAAAAAAACAACGAACTCCAGTCTCTTTTAAGGTTGACTTGTTGTGCTTTACTTCTTTTCCTCCTATCTCCTCCCTCCCTCCCTCCAACACTTTGATCTGGTGGCAATGGCATCTTTACCACTCTTATCAGGTCCGATGTTCTTGGCTGTCCTTTTGAAGTGCGATTTCCTGCGTCTAGTGGTCAAGAAAGGATACTGGGCACTGCAGATTTCCTGTTGCTTTTCAGCTGTATCTACAAGTTTGCTTTGCTTTCCTTCCTGTTTTTCTGTTTCATTTGTTTGTGCTTCCCTTTGCTGTCCAAACCTGCGCCTCTCCCTCAGACAGGTTCTCCCCCACCCGTAGATCATTATCACTCATCTGTTTTACTTCTCCAGCATCTCAGAGTGGTCTTTCCCTTTTCCTATTGTGCCTCATCCTTTCTATCCTTCCTTCCTTCTTCTTTCATCTGTTTCTTAAGCTTTTTCTTCCAACTCTTTAGTTTTGACTCATATTTTCGTTTTTTTCTAAGATGTTCTTCAGACTTGGGCCCTTGACTAAACCGGAGAAAAGCCTGACAATGAACCAAATAATCCTTTGGGATTTTGTCCAAAGCATGCTGGAGTCAAAAGCAACACTGATCGTCTCAATGGGGTTTAGGGCGAACTCCTGCTCCTGCAGGTCCTGCGCATTTGCTAGTCTTTCCAGCTCTCTTCTGATGGCAG
The DNA here is from genome assembly GCA_013398815.1 of Ibidorhyncha struthersii. NCBI lineage: Eukaryota > Metazoa > Chordata > Aves > Charadriiformes > Charadriidae > Ibidorhyncha > Ibidorhyncha struthersii. The sequence continues at coordinate 931,354 of VZSZ01006766.1, read as the reverse complement.
TTTGCAATGTTTGACATGTTATTAGTTTGAAGGTAGATCTTCATAGAGAGATTTTTATTCTTTTTTATTAAGAAAAAGAAGACTCTGAAGAGATATTTAGCTTTCACAACCAGTAAATGCAATTCCATATTTCACTACAGGCTGCAAATCTGTGTTGGGATTTTCCAAATCTATGATGTATGAAATAATTCAAATGGTAAAACATTATTCAGGGGCTTCCCAATTATTCCCACAATACCTGTTTGAGAGACTGAATAGCACCGAGGCTGTTTTCTCTGCTTTTAAGCAGGTTTTTACTTTCTATGGGGAGGTGGTTGTTCAGTTAAAAAAAAACCCACAGCCATGAGTTTAGGCTTTGTCATGCACCAGCGCTATCTGAGTGCATCCAGGCACAGGAGGAGTGAGGAAAACTTAATTTCAGCCACAATGCCGATATTTGGCAAACGAGTGGTTTTACGGTGCTTCATGCAGCTCTGTTATTTATTTATTTATTCTTACAGATCCAGCACAGTGACTTAATGGGTGAGCTGGGCTATCGCATTAACTTCTCTCTCCAGCTGGGCACAGATTTGCATCCTGCTGCCACTGGGCAGGGTAGGATCGAAGCTCTCTTGCTGAGTGCAGTGTAGTTCTCATACCCAGCTGAGCTGTAGCTTACCAGGGGATACTTCCTCTCTTGGAGCTACAAATGGCAGCTGCTTTAGGCAATAGGAGATGGCCGTGGCATATCCCTGCTCTGTCAGGGAACATACTGTACTTCGCTCTCACCAGATGCTCATGGTGCGTTATCATCCCGTGTTCACTCTAGGAATCATTGGCTGAAAAAGCACTAGTAAGGCTGAGGGTGAAGTGAAAAAATATTTTATAACATGAGTTTATTGCAGCCTTTAAACTCTGATCTGAATCAATACCCTCCTATCCTAAGAAGACTTTCTTCCAAACTTTTCTCTGTTATTCCGATCCTATAAAATGACGTGCTTACCTTGAATATATCAAGTCTTCTCTTCTCCCTTATCTTTAGAAAGAAAAAAAAGAGAGGAAATAATATTGGAAAGTTTTTTCTCCTTAATTTAATTATAATTAAACTATAGAAAAACAAGTGCCAGAATAAGAAGGAAAAAAATAAAAAGGGAAATGAGAAAAAATTTTACACTGAGGATGGTGAAACACCGGCCCAGGTTGCCCAGAGAGGTGGGAGGTGCCCCATCCCTGGAAACATTCAAGGTCAGGTTGGACGGGGCTCTGAGCAATCCGATCTAGTTGAAGATGTCCCTGCTCATTGCAGGGCCGTTGGACTACGTGACCTTTAAAGGTCCCTTCCAACACAAACTATTCTATGACTCTATAAAAAAGGAACAAATAGAATAGGATCAAAACTTCTGATTTCGGCTTAAATTTCTTCCCTCCTTTGACAGTTAGCAGAGCCCACGGAGAGTCATTCTGTAAGGTAACACAGCCAGCACAGAGGAAAGCTGAAAGACTGTCTCTTTTAAACAGGAAGGTGGATTGCTGCCTGCTAAGGGTGTTTTCAGGCAGTGAGTCTTTTCTGTTGTTGTAGCTGTGTAGCAGTGCAAGACAAAAGGGGACATTGCAGCTTTCGAGCTTTCAGGACTGGGGGCTGAGGAGGGAAGGAGAGAAGAGCATGATTGATGGAGTTCTGGTTGGCTTATAAAGGGCAGCCGGGAGTGCAGGGAAATAATCAGGGAAAAGGGCGTCCCGTACTGGCTCTCTCAGAGGGGAGAAATGAATCCTGCACCTCTGCATTATTAAGTTGTCAGGCGGGCTGATGATGAAAATCTGAAGGTCAGGCATAACAAGAAGCACCTTATGGGGGGATCATGACCTTTCTGGAAGTGCTACACTCATGTTTATCTGCACCTAACCCTTATCCACAATTCTTCATTTGATAAGAACATTGGGAGAAGGGATGGGGAAGGGGGGAGGGAGAGGGAAGTCCTCATCATATGTATAAGCAGTGTGTGAAATTAGGCTTCCTGTGAAACTGATTGTGGATGTTCAATTCACAGTGAAAGATAATAAACCAAAAGGACACACGAGGGATGCAGGCAGAAATTGTTCACTACAGTGGAACTCAATAAAGGGAACAAGAGCTTTCCTAAATGACAAATTTGGTACAGCGGTGCTAAAATCAGGATTCTCCCTGGCACCAGTGCAGCAATTTGCTCTCAGCTCTACCACTTTTTATTTACTTTGGAAGTCCTAATAATGTTAGAGAGTGGCTTTTTCATCTATTTATTTATTTATTTCTCCCCAGCAATGTTTATTCTTTAACTGCTTACTTTAAACCAAAGAGTCAAGGTGAAGGACAATGAAACGTTGGATTCCAATTGATTTTTCCTCTTTAGTTTCCATATCAGAAATGAGTATAAATATAAATATATGCCAGGGTTAGACGCCTGTCCTATGCGTGCCTTATTGACTGCTTTAATAAATGTCATGACCCCTTCTGCACGCGTGTGCACACACAACCTCACACATGCTCGCAATCAAATAAGTAGAGGCATTGCTGGATAGAAATGCGGTAATGATGGCAATCACACAGAAATATTCCAAAGCTAAATCTGCTCTAAGAATGTGCTAATAAGCTTTTTATTTCACCCCAATTTACAGCATCTTGATTTTGCTTTTCAAATCCATGAAGTATTTAAAGCATGACAAAGTACGCTTGTGGAAAAGTGAAGTCAAACAAGACTTCATAATTATTGCAATATATTCACTTTTCATGCATAATCTTTTAAATTAGCAATATAATATATCACCTCTACTGCCACTAGAGGCTAATGCACCTCTATTGAAAGCTATGTTAAGGAAAATTATGTCCTATCTTGAAAAGGCACATAACCTTCCAAAATATTAAGTGACAGTAGGTTCCGATCCTGTAATTCTTGCATACTCAAGTAGCCTCATTAGCCTTGATTTTTTTACATCAATGGACAATAACCTATTAACTGTAATAGATTTACTAATATACACTGATGTGAGATCAGAATCAGTACCTTTGGGACATCTTATTTAAGGATTACCAGACCAGCAAGAAAAGAAATATAATACACAAACTAATGAATAATTTTATTAGATGAATAGTATAATACTGGAACCCATCAATTGCCTTTAAAATGACTCTTTAATGAAGAGGTGACACTGAAAAATACTGTGTTGTCGATACAGCACATAATGAACCTTCTGTATCACATGAAAATGAAAGAAAGATTTTCTATTTCTATTGTTTAAGTGATCCAGTTTATCTAATTTTCCTCTTCTGGCCTCCCATATGCTTCCTATCGCTGCAGTTTATAGACCACTTTGCTATCCTCCTAAAAAACTACAACAATTAATAACGCCTGTGTATTGTGTAGTGACTTTCGTCTTCAAATCCAGTACTGGTCCACGGTTGAGGCTGGTACAACTTATTGCTGAGGAAACTAGGGCATGGGAAACCGAGTGACCGGTCCAGAGTCACTGAGAAGACTAGTGACAGACCCTAGGTCACGTGGAATTAGATCTGGTAGCCTCCTCATTTTTAACATTTTCTTTAGGTAAAACGGTACTCTTTTAAGAGGGTGGGCTGAACCACAATTTGGGTTTCAGTCTGGGCTTTGGGACAGATTTGGTGAAGTAGAGCCGTATGCCCTTGCAGAAGTCAGCAGGAACCTTTGTAGAGCAGTTACTTGGGGTGAACAACGGCTGCAGAAGGAAGGTTGCATCTTAGCTCCATTGCAAATCCCTTTTGACTAGCAATATCTGCAGTAGGTTTTGGATGTGAAATCTCATTGGGGTGTAAAAATATACTTTTAAGGTCATCGTGAGGGGAGATTTGCCTCCAAGCAACAAAGCCTATGAACCATTTCAGCTTCTCAGCATTTCAAGGGAAGAGGCTAGGAGGTTGGCCTTTTTAGATTACTTGGTCATTCCCAAAACTTTGCCTTCCTAACCAAGCCTCTGCATCCACTTTGTTGTGATTATCAGGGGAAAATACACATATCTCAGCTCATGTGCATTCGCTCAATAGTGTACTTGTTTTATCTGTGTAATGTGAGTCTCCCAAAACATTACTTGGAAGCATAAATCCAAATACAAGGAACTGTACCGAACTGTCACAGCTTTGTCCTTTGTAGCTTCCTCACATAGATTACCTCACTCTTTTCTGTGGTGGGGGATCCAATTTAAGTCCCTTTTTGCTAACCAGCCCCCATTTCCATGAACTTAAGCGTCTGTGAGACTCGTGAGAGATTTTATTATTTTTTGAGACTTTTTTCCTCCTCCTCCTGTCATCAAAATTGAAACTGGCTGATAGATGAGACAGGGAGGCATGATCTCATAACATGGTTTGTTAGAAATGGAAGCTAACAGATAATCTGTGTAAAAACCGTTGGCCAAATCAGATTTTCTTGCAGATTTCAGAATTGCATTCTTTTATACATTTATACAATGCATTCTTGTTATGCTTACCTTAAAATATCATGCCAGATATTACTAAAAATCAGCTGTTGGTTTTGATTTGTTGTTGTTTTTTTTCTTTCTTTCTTTTGTGTTACTAGAATACATTGTAATGTTGGTATTACTTAGGAAGGGTTTGACTGTCAAGTATCCATACTGGCAGCATCTTAGGAACAAATTTGGAGCCAATAAAGCAGGTTAAGATACTGATGTTAGAAAAACCTACAACCAATCCATCCCCAAACACAAAGTGCTTGATTTTATGCAGTGCAGAGGACAAAAGTAATGAAAAAGGAAGGCTGCTTAGTAGTTGCTAGGCAGATGTGGTAAGTCCTATGGTAGATCTTAAAACTAATGAGTCTGAGCTAAGGAATAAAGAAGCCTTTTTCTTCACAGCATCTGGAAGAATGAGTGATGATTTCCAGTTGAACTCTTTTAAAATTAGATCTGGCTAGAACTCAGTGGGCAAGTTTGCCTCACATAACGGATCATTTTTAGGCCAAACGCAGCTTTCACTGAAGTAAATGGAAATATTTTCATTGACTTCAACAGATTTTGATTCAGGTGTCTCTATCTAGTAAGCTATATAAAGTTCTGGAAAATCAAGGAAAAGGCATTTATATGGTTATTTGTAGCGGCTTTGAAGCTCTTTTAGGGATCACAAAAGTGAGCTCAATTTTTTGTTCAAATCTGAGGTTTTATAGCCTGTTAGTCAATAACATGGACTGAAACTTTTTATACTGTCCAAAAAAATGCTAGATACATTTAAAAATAGCTCCTGAGAAAGGTCTGCCACCTACCATTTCCACTGTTGTTTTTCAGCTGCACAAAGCATTACTATACCGATTTAGTGATGACTGTATTTACTCTTTGTTTACAAAGTCTGCATTTTAAAGTGTGATAATCCCCTAAACTCAATGCAAATCTCAGAGGGCTGAAAGCTGGCATGGGAGATGCCAATCCAGGTGTGGTGCTCTCTTCAAAGCACGATAGAAGTCATGGCTGAGTTATAGGGTGGCAGATGCACACACATCACTTGGCCAGGCTGCAGCTAAAAATGGCTTAATATCAAAACACAACAGTTTACAAGCAGGCAGTTAATCCTTCATATGGGCCAGGTGCCTGTTGTGAATAAGGGACAAACCTGATAGAGGTTTTATTTTTCCACCCATTTCTTTCACAAAACAAATAAAGAAAAACGCCATCAATCCTTGTTTCCTCTTCTCCCTTCTTAAATCTCTTCATCTCCAGTCTTCCTATTACTCTTGCGAGTCCATTTCTTCTCTCTCATAATGCCTTCTCTTGTTGATGCTGTTTCTACCCATGCGGTTGCTGCTAGTTTAACTTTTCAAGGAGTTAGCAACTGCTGTTTGTGTTATGCTCCTCGTTACAGAGGTTCTTTATACACTGTGGTCTCAGCCTTGGAAATCTGTGGCCTTGATTCTCTTTTTGGTTGTTTTTCCTTGGTCAACAAAACTGTATAAACCCATTCAAAAGACTATTGCTATTTGTGTACAGGGTGAAATTGTATGCATTTCTGCCAGGAAAGTGAACATCAAAACTGGCAATAATTTTTTAAGCAAAAAATGTGGAAAACTGCATTGTCTTTCGAGTTTCCATGATACATAATCTCTGTTGTGCTCTTCTGTATGGAGGAAATTTTCTTTTATGGACTTGTTAGCTAGAGAAAAATTTAGACAGCTTAGATTTTCTCTTGTTTGGTTGGGGTTTTTTGTATCTGCTAAATACACATAAGTGAGGGTGACCACAGGTTGTGAATTAATAAAAGTATGTAGTTCATCCAGACACCTGTACGTTGGGCCAACGACCAGCATTTATTCTTTAGGCAGTAGCTGTTAAACCTTGGAAAATGGTTTGGTTGTTTCACCATGGTGTTCTCTTCCAACATGTGCAATCAGGACAACTGTGGTAAGGAAAACCAACAGGAAGTATTCTACTGGAGGCAACTTTCATTTAAGTTACAAATATCCTGGAAAATGCGATCTGAATATTGGACTTGCCTGGGACAATCTGAGGCATTTCAGGGAATAGTTTTGGACTTGGTGTGATAATGACTTCTGGGTTCCAGGAAGCTGAAATTGCTTCAATGGAAATGTTTTAGTAAATTGGAACCTCCTTTGTGGAGGGACCAATCCTAAGATTTTGGGAAAGCACATGTGAACAGAACTAGAGCATTAAGTTGAATAGGATTCTAACAAAAGAGATAAGTCTTACATCCCTGATGGGGAGCTTTCACCTGCATTTACCAACCCATTTGGCAGTGGGACACAGAAATCCAGTGTCAATTTTCTAAAACACTATAACTTCTATCATTTTTTCCTAACTGGTCTACAATATTAACTGTGTCATTTTTTCCTCATGCCATTTCTGAGATGAGAATTCACTCATAGCCACAGCCCGAGTTAGTGGCAGTGCTGGGATTAGCGTTTGATGCCAATGTCACAGCGAGAGTGATATAAATACCAAAGAGAGGGAATTTGGACAAGATACAAGCAAACATAAACAGAGACTATAGCAAAAACTACTCCAAAATCACACCCACTCCTTCAGAGCTTACTCATTAGAAACCTGTCTGACTTTAGCTTCTGTGGTGGAAATGAACACTGGAATTTGTACAATATTGTCTCATGGAAGAAAATTAGTTGCTGGCTATCCTTAAAGGAGTGGAATAGTTTAAGCAGCAGTTTCATTACAGTGTTTTTACTGGGCATTATTTTTACTATGGAAACTCCTGTGAAATTAATGGGAATTGATTTCAGTGGCCTTTGACATATTACTGAAAATAATACGACAAAATACAACCTTCTCCTTCTTACCGTTACCTAAAGGCTTTAACCGGGAAAGCAGTTTACAATGGTGCCCCCATGTAAGGCTTTATTCAAAAGATTTTACGCTTGATAACATCTGAGCCATAGACGCTGTATGTGGGGTTTAGCATCTTAGCAGCTGCAATTCTTAATCCTGATTCCGTTGCCTCCATATTAAAAGCTCCATGGTCACAGGACACCAGCTTTGGCCATTCTACATTGTCATTCATTCCTCCCCTCCCAACACGCGTGCCTGACCATATAGGAAAATGAGTTTACAACCAACTACGCCTATGGCACTCCCGGAGGGATACAATGTGAGAGCCTTTACTAGTGGTGGATGGTCCTCAAAAGGTTTGAAAGTTTGGTAAGTACATCCTTAACCAAACTCTTTTGACCTTTATTCAGATTTGTTTTTGGAGAAGGGCAAAGGGTTGGGCCAATTCTTGTTTAACCCAACTGGCTTGTCCATCTATAGGCTGTAATTAATCACTAAATCACTGCCATACTTTGTTTTGGAGGCTAGGTCCCAATACAGCAGGGCACTATACTTTAAGCACACGACTAATTCTTTAAAGTCAAAGGGATTACTCACGTGCTTAAAGTTAGCTGTGTATTTAAGCAGTTTGCTAGATCCGGCCTTCAGGAGTGAGGGAGTATTTATATTTATTGTACAGCAGCTCCAAGTCCCTCAGTTTGCCTTTGCATCACTTCTGCCCTCTTTGCCTGGGAATTTTCTTTACAACAGTGGCGCAAAGGGACAGTAAGGTACAGTTTGGAGCAGGATTTCATCTGCTCCTGAAGTGGGGGACTGAGAACTCAGTTTTCAGTTTTGTGGACTTCTGCAAAAAGAGGGAGGTTCAGAATCTGGCCACTTTCAAAATTAGGGGAGTTTCCTATTTATGTTTCTTCTATTTCATCTGGACTCAGAGCATGAGTAGCTTATGTTTGGTCATGCATTTATTTCTTAATGGGAAGTTGGTTTGTCATATTAAAAAATATAAAGACATATAATAATCACTATCCAAGAAAACCAACAGAAATCACTGTGTTTGGATCTTTTGCAGTAACTGATCATCTTTCTTCAAGCCTGATTTCCAGCTGAAATAGGTAGCGCTAGCAGTTTTACAGCATTTGAGGATTTGTCTCCTTAGGAACAAACAGGCCTTGCAAACATGCTTTTTGTATTGGAAAGTGCAGAGGGCGGTGAACTGAACTACATCCCACGGGCTGAAACCTCACCAGAAAATTCGCAATACTAATTTAAAAAAAAAATAAATCCTGTCTTTTTTAATGAAACTAAGACTTTCTGAGTATACGTCAAGGGTTTTATTACCGGTTCTACATAATAAAGTAATTGTGTAATTAGTAATACATTTGTCACTCCTTTACTGAGGAAAAAGTAAAACATGTACCGCTTTTGTGTAAATCCTGACAGTGGTGATTTTTTTCCTGAGAATTATACCATTATATCATAAAAGTGTCAAGGCATGAGTTTACTGTTCCTACTAATATTCTAAAATATTCTCTTAGGCTGACATCTCTGTCAATTAAAATTAAACAAAATTGCATTCTGCCATATACACTTCAAATAGGAAGCTTTCAAGTTTATGGCTCTTCTTTGAATTGATTTTTAAGATGGCATCTGTAAAACTTGGCTAGTACAAGATGAGGTAGGATGTAGTTAAGGTTCAGTCAATTTTAAAAATGTTTTAAAGATCGTAAATTGACAACTGAAATAGACTGAACATCCTTGGGATTTTGGGCTGTCAAATATAAATCCATTTTTTTAAAAAAACTGAGCTCTTGCAAAGTGAAAATTTTATGAAAACATGTTCTTCTCCCCCTTTGATATTTTTGCAATAAGTTACACAAACAAGAGGGCTTCTGGTGTTGTTTCCAGTTGCTTGGTCTCGCGGGATTTGGAATTCTTCTTCTCCTGGTGTTTCCCACAGAAATAGAGTGAGAACGTGCTTTCTCACGGGACTGTATTTCTCATGGAAAATAATAGGGTTGCCGGCAGCAAACGTTTTCTGCAGTGATACCCTGCCAATAAAGTCTTCAGGGAAATTATTGCCCTCAATAAGATGAAGACTAGTAAATTGGAACCCCCATCCCTCCTCCACAAAGATATGTCTTTAGGAAGCTTTCTCCTTCTATTATTCCCTGGAAACCCTGACCCCAAGAAAATGCTGTGTACAGTAATGCTTGGTTTACACTTAATTTTGTTCCCCAGAATAAAGATGTCAGTTAGTGTGTAAAAATAAAAAAAAAGAACAATCCCGCCTCCATAAACCCCGACCAACATATTTATGCCAGCAAAAGCCCTGGTATAGACAGTTATGCTGAGCAAAATTATCTTACAGCATAGCTTTATTTTGGTCAAGAAACTACTTCAAACTATAAGAATGATCCTTTTTGCTGTTAAATACTTCATCCTCTGAGAGGGAGGTTTCTGACACAGCAAACCCTTGTAGGTGTAAACTTGTCAAAGATGTGTTGAATGCATTCTAATATCTGGAAGCCAAAAGAAATTTGCCACATTAGGTTTTATTATTATTATTCTGAGAGGTAGAAAAACCTGGCTTTGCTATGTCTCCAATTCCACCATAACCCATAATATTGCAGATTAAAAAATGGACTGTGTTCATTTAAAGCACACATTTCTGGAAGATGATCTCCTGGCCAAAGGGAATTCAAAGTCAAGCAGTGTGCTTTCCGCTGTTGGAAACGCAACAGGTCTCTGTGTTTGGAGTGGCTAGGAAAATTTGATCATTCTTAGAGAAATATTTTCTGGAGGAGGGAAAAAAAAGAAGAAAAATGCAAAACTTCCCCCATGGAACTGTGCACTGAAAGAAATGCAGGTGTTAGCCATGCAGGAGTTCATGTCAAGAGAAATATTTCCCCAGGGTCCCATGAGAGGAAGGGGGAAAGGGGGGGACTCTGGGGTGCCTGACCCAGGGAGTAGGGAAAAAAAAAGCAGAGGCTGGTGACAGAAAGACCTTAATTCATGCACCGTGTGCTTGAGTGATGTGTTTACTTTCAACCTTCAAGTCAAATTCAAGCAGCAGCCAGGAACCACGGATCAACACATTTTTAGTACAAAGTGAAAATAGGGTCATTGGCACCCTCGGTGCTCCACCAATTTCTGAAACAACATTAAATCCATATTAATACTCCCTTTTAGTTAACCATGTCAAAGGAGATGGTAATTATGGGTAAGTAGGAAGGTTGGGATGAAACCAAATAATTGCTGTTGAAGGAGGTAACATAAGCACAATTAGTGGGAAGGGTTATTTTTAGTCTTGAAGGAGACTGTAAAGCCAGTTCTGTTCTGGTTTAAGTCACTTGTTAGCTTGAAATATGCTGGAAAAATCAGAGTCTGAAAAATCTGAATCTAACTATGTTCATCTTCATGCTAAAAAGGAAATTTATTTTTTTTTAGGCTACTATTATCATAATTATGCCTTCTGGCAGTGTTTCAGGTGTTGTAAAGCAATATGCATCCCTTGAAGTTCGGTGGATCTACACTGACTCACCCTGGCTGAGAACGTGGTTCAGCCAAGGTAGAAAGGGCCTATAGTTTTATAGAGGCAAAGTGAAGGAATCGGTTCCGCTCCAAGAAGGTAATGGCGTATTTAGCAGACTTTGGCCCTCATTGTTAGTCTGTTCCATCAGGGTGGGAAGTTGCCAGATATGGAACAATCTCAAAGCCAAACTGTTGGGGTGAAGAAGGGTGTATCAGAGAAGACTTTGTTTTACCACTGCTTGTGAATCAGTCTAAGTGCTTTCTCTAGCCCTGCTGTCTTGCTGGGTTCAGGGTCCTCAAGGCATCTCACATATTTGCTTTAGAGTGGTGGCAGCCATGCTAATGGCATCTCATCTAGGAGCAGCTTTGGGTCCTCTCAGGGGGTTGGGGAAAGAACGGGCTTTCAAGTCTGACTTTCTCCATGGACTGGAAAACCCTTCTTAGTGCCCCAAGAAGGCACTAAGCCTGAGAAGTCTGGATGAAACCTCTTCTTCAAGCAGCCAATGTTAGGTACAGAGGAGGGTAACTGTGCTCTTAGTCCATGCTGGGGCATATTGGGCTTTTAGTCAGTCAATAACCACATAGAATGGTGATGTTTATGCCACGTCCTGATGACTGACACCTGTCATAGCAAGTTTTGTTTTCAGTTTTTTTTAATTAAAAACCATAAAGTAATTCTATTACAACAGTGATCTGGCAAATAAATATATTTTCTCAGTAACTCCAATGTAGACAAAATGGACCAATGCTTAAAGAAAACAGCTATGCAAAGGTCCGTTTTTTTTGGTCTCACCTTTTCACATCTGTGCGAAGGTCTTATTTTAGTTTTATTTCTGTTGGCTCAGCCATCTGTGCATTTTATTGCCTGTTCTAAGGAACTTTGCAATGTTTTCGTGAAGAGCAGTAGGAAAGCACTGAGGAAAAAATTGAGTAGATATAAAGCCTTAGAGAAGTGACACAACAGGCAATTTCTCCGTTTGCTCCTCCAGATATTGAGCTGAGCTGGGGAAATTACTTTAAGTACATAAGGTGACACAATTACTACAGTTGGGTCTTTGTTTAATTTTCAAATAGACGGTCCAGTACACTGAATTCAAAGGTGATTGGTTATGGGCTTTCCAGCCCTTCACCTCTAGGTCATCGGGTTCAATACTGTTCCAGGTTGTAGCTCTGCACTCTATCCTTTGTGAACAATCTATCTGAGAAATTTATACCTTTATTCTGCTTGTGACTTATCTATTGACAAATTTAGACTTTTACAAATATGTTCACCATTCATAATAATTTGGCATGAGGTTTATGTGGTCTGAGTTCAGCTTGTGGACTAATCACAGACTATTCACCATGACTGTTGCTTTGAGTATTTCCTATTCACGATGCCTGATTAAGATGCATAGCTACGTTTCTCTGTCTTCATTGGATGACACCCGTATTTCAAAGAGCTTTCAACTGACCTTCTAACCCTTTTGGTGAAAATATATGTGCACGAGTGCCCACAAGGCTCTCCTGCAGCTTTTTTTTTGTGGGCAAAATTTCATGCAGACAAGTGTTAGTGAAAAGTACCTGATAAAGAACAGAAAAAATATAAAAAGATGTATGAAGTCTACTCACACTGATGTTCTGAAATGTTATTTTTGAACTGTTTCCCTAGATCTTCAAGTGAAAAAAAAAACATTGTGTGAAAACTTCCCATGTGAAATAAATGAAGAGTTTCCCTCCATTTCTTAGTGAACATTGCAAATACAGTCACAGCATCCAGCAGTAAGTGAATAACTTTGAAGCAGTCTCTACAGCAAAGTCACAGGATACTTGGCATTCAGTGATGCCCTGGCCATATTACTCCTGGGTGTAGTACAGGCATAACTAGCTGGTAATATATTAAGGCCCGTGCACTGTCATTTCAGGTGGAGTACCTTTTTACTAAGGATGTCAATCTCTACATCTATTAACCTTTAACCAATTAATTTCACTTTAATTATTTTTTTTAATTAAAAAAAAAAGAGACAACCCCAAAACCAGTACTGCCCAGAGATAAGAAATGACCAAGACTCATCTTGTAGTTCCAATGCCAAAGAGAGAACAGGGATACAGTCCAGGGCGAAAAATTGGCTCATTTAATTACACCTGCACAGTATTTCAATACTATGCCTTGGTGAGAGGGGCTTTTAAGAGTAAAGTGCTTTGAAATAAAGCTGTTAAATGCATATGGAGACATTGATCAATACACTCGAGTTATGGAGGGGAAGGAGGGAGAGGGAAGAAAAAGAAAAGGACTCTTTTCTTCTCTGTAAGAGTGGATTTGGAATCTTCAAGGGCATAAGGATGGTAAACGATTGCTAAAAGTCCAAATTAAGAGGTATTAGTCCATTGTGCGGCAGTCAGTCACATCATATTCGCATTGCTGTTTTCTTGTCGGAGGTTTTGCCTTGATCTACCCCGGACCACATTGACAAGTCACAATTGAAGCATTCTAAATAATCCACAGTGAAATAAGGCATAGGGTGTCACTCTCTAGGCTACAGAAAGCCTGAGCGCGGTGAAGTTAGAAAGGGTAGCAAAGCCCTTTTCAGTCGCGTTTCTCAGCCGATTAAACTCATTCAGGGCCAGGCTGCTGGAACGAAAACAGAAAGATCACCCCCTGTTCTCCAGTGTTTTGTTGGCAACAGCAGACAGATGTAGAAAAGTAGAAACATTTTTACTATAGCAACAAAGGGGAAAGGGGTGGGAGGCAAATAAAAAAAGCAGTTGGAATTTGGAGGCTTGTTAATGTCTCAGGTACTTTGGGACAGTACTCCAAGTTGAGAGACGCTGTCAGCATGGAGTGGAATTCAAAAGGTTCATGTGAAATGACTGTGTGGTGCAAACCTGTGTCCTCTTTTCTCCCCAAACTCCTCCACTGGTACAGTAATTAACTGTAGGAACAGATTGACACATAGAGATCCAGTTCATTAACATTTTTTTGTTTGGTTGTTTTTTTTGGCCTTTCAGAAAAACCCATTTAAGAGTGGTGCCTTCTTTAAGAGTATCCCATCCACCCATGCAGCCACGCTGATGTGACATATTGTGACACAAGATGCCACAGAAAATTAAGCTGAGCCCTCCAACTGAAGACTTGATTTAGCCATACATTCTCCGCAAGTCACCATTTAAATTAACTGTTGTAGATGCAAGCTAGTAAAACGATAATTCATCTAGTGTGAGTAGCTGTGCAGAAACAGTTTGCTGCTACTGGAAGAATAATCTGCAAACTATATCCTTAAAATAGAGTACTTTTTCATTTCTATGTACAAAGGTAAATAAATTCAGTTGCAAGAAATGCAGCACGTTATTAAAAGATCACTACAATGATTTTTTACCCGCTGCGTGTTATGCATTTGTGCTTATGCAACATACAGTCTCATCAAATGCAGATTTGCGTGTGTAAATGTGCATACACATGTACGTTCAAATATATGTAATTTAAAAGTTTTTGCTAACTTTCAATATACAAATGCCCATACATCTAGTTTTGGAATAAATGAAAAGGATTTTATTTCTGTCCAACCTAAAACCTCAACTCAAGGAAGTACAGGAATGATTCTGTAACCGTGTGATTCCGGCAGTAAAATGGTGTACCAGCCTCTCCACTAATGAAAACATTCTGTATAAAATAATAGTTGCAACAGCAATACTGAAAAAGACTTATTCCCTACCAAGGCCTGTGGTTACAGCAGTCATTTCAGATGTGGTTGACATAGATTTTGCTTCTGTAAAAAAAATGGGACAGAAAAGATTTATGCTGAAGAGTTCCTACCTCCCAAATAAATGTGCTGCTGATGAACATATTCAACCTAAAAGTTAGCCCTCACAAAGCCAAACGTTGCCTTGGAGTGTTTAGTTCCTTAGAAAATTTGGCCATTAACTTTGGTACTTGCATCAGTGTTGAGAAGATCAGGTCTTTGGAGGTGACTGTATAGTTAAACATTTCTGGAAAAAAAATTACTTCAAATTCCTAAGTCTCTTAAACATCTAAGATCCACCTATTTTCAGTTAGGTGCTTTGGAAAACCAAACCCAAAGCCAAGCACCCTCGGTCTCGAAGCAGACAGTAAGTGCAAGGCAGGACTTGGCGGTGCCTGTTGGAAGAGAGCAGGAGGATGCGTGGGGTTTCTGCACCAGCCCCCGTCGGGATAAGGAGTTCTGACCCCTCAGAAAGCAGAGGTGATTCCCCCGAGGGCATGCGAAGCAATGCCAAGCACTTTAGCAAGGAGGCTAGCCTACATCTGAAGCACTTGTGTGTTTATGAACAATGACTGCTCCAGAGCTTTTTTGTAAGCTCTTGTCTTTATGGGCTTATCCGAACTTTGATCTAATGGCTAACAGGTCCTATCATTACACACCTCCTTTTCCAATTCTCATTTCCCAAAGCCTTCGAGACTTGTCGAAGCTTTTGTGCTCTGCATTTGCAAGAACTGATCTAAAATACTGCGGTCATTTATCACTGGGCTGTGTTTTTGCCATGCTTTAAAAATTTGTGTAATATATATCAGGTGTCTATGGATTTTGGCATGGTATTGGGTCATCTAAGCGATTTGGCATTGTTTAGACTGCAAAATAACACACAGGGTCAAGAGCAGTCAATATTGGTCCTATAAATTACCGTCCAGCCTCTCATAAATTTTCCTCTAATTTGTGGCTTGAAAAAGGAAAAAAAAAAAAGAAGATATGAGAAGTCAACTCTCTTTGCCTCTGCAATGGCACCTGTTTTTTTTGGTGAAAAGGACTGTCCTTCCCAGCAGTCCGCCGAGGTGTTTGCTTCTGTTGTAAACACTGGGCCAAAGTACTAGGGACCAGAGTGACTTCTGATGGTGTGCTTCTACAGGGAAACGCGAAACTAAATCCCCAGGCAGAATTTCAGACAAACAGTCATTTTATTTACTTATATTCATCTCTTCTGGAAAAAGAAAAAAAAAAAAGGGAGAAAATAGCTTGCTTAATCCCAGTACTAACACAATATTGATTCACATTCATGTTCAGTATTTATTGACGTGCATTGCATACAATGGAGGCTATCAATTAGGCTACTCTGTTCAAGGGAAGGGGCAATCATATTAGAAAACAGATGAAGCTCATAATTTATATAGTCCTAATTTTATGTAATGTAAACCTTTCAAACCCTGGGCACATGAGAGTGAAAATGCATGTCCTGATGAAGAAGAGCAAAAAACAAATGGATTTACTCTCCAGCTAATTACTATGGGTGACTGTCCACAGAGTCACATCATTATTTCCTGAAGTTCTGTAATGAAATCAAACTTCTCTTACTACAATCTGAATTTGTGTGTATTTTACTAGCCGACATTAAATACATTTGTACAATAGCTTCGCACAAGGTTTTGTTTTGTGCGGGGGCCAGATATATGAAATTTTAGAGGTGGTGCATAATCTTACCGTATTCCTTCCGTACATTTAAGCAGGGGTTCAGCATATTGAGCCCCTATTAAAGATCAATGTCAAGGAGAGCATAACGGCATATGGGCAGTATTCAGGAGAGCGAGTTGTTGCGTGCAGAAATCAAATATAAAACACACTCTTTTTTTGCCCCTTGGACGTTTTATTGCATGGTCGCAGCTGGATTTACACTGTATTTAATAAAACATTAGTAGCCACCAGGGATTTAAATATGTAACGTAATTCTTTTTCAGTAAAATAATTCCATAAATCCAAATATGAACCTATTTTTTCTTGCAAGTGCTGTATGCCCATAATTAAATTAAACCCTATATATGCCTTTTCTTCACCATGGAATTTAATGGAAGCAAAATCCATCTGCAAAGTTGATTTTGGATACATATTCACATTTTTTGGAGCTGAAGTAGGTCTGGTGGCTAATAAGTTTTGGGGAGAAACAGGGGTGCCGGCTCTCCGTCCTGGCTGAGCTACTTTTGATACAGACCTGTGGCGAAATGAGGGTCAGTATGACTTTACAGATGTAGGTGAAGGTATGCCTAATTCTGCACTGAAAAGAAGTGCAAGGTTGGTGTCATTTTTCCCTAACTCTCTGGTCCCTGCTGGCGTCTGCACTACTAAGAGAATGAACACGACGCAGCCATACTGCCTTGGCCAGATAGCCTTTACCTTGTGCAATGACCAAGGTGACCTAGCCACATTGCCCTATATTCTTGTGTATCGCGTTCTCAGCCCTCAGAGGTTTTTGGTAAGATGGTAACTGGAAAAAGAGAGATGCAACTGTATTTCATTTAGCAAATTGCGTATTTTGGAGGTACCTTGAGTGTTTCTCATGAAAGACATGGTTGATTGTATCTTCAGTTGGATGAAACGTGTGCATTGATGTTTGCACCAGCTAAAGATGATTTCCTTGTAGGCATAGTGCTAATCATCATGAAGAAACAGGCAAAGGGAAAGGAAACAGACTGTGCAGGGAAGTAAAATAAAGGTATTATACAATGAAGTCTGATGAGATATCTTGAGAGCTCTCATTGCAGTTTGCAGAAACAAAAAGTTTGAGTATTGACAAACAGCCGTTTTGTTACTTTTTAATGAAAATAAAGATATGGAAAAAAGAGTGAATGTTCCCAAAGTCACATATTCTTGGCTATTACAACAGGGAACCATTTTCCAAGTAGAATGAAGTTTCTGTTTTGTAACAGTGACTGTGGCTAACTGTGCTAGGAAGGGAAGATGACTCCAAGTGGAATTTGGCTAGATGCATAAGGTTGCCACTTTTACACTTCTAGGTGAAACATGATCTTTAAAATTACGAGTCAACAGTCTGTGATGTCAGAACTTTTCCATAAACAACAATTTTGGCAGCAAAGTACTCATGCGGGAGGATACAGATTCAATGTCTTAGAGGAGCTCTGTGTCATTTTGTGGAATGCCTGATATTTTCTCAATTTTTTTTCTTTAGAGATCCAGTGGAACTAAATTAGTGATCCACTCTAGCACACATGACTGAGTTTGCATGGACTAATGATGCTACATGAAGCAGAATGGATGAAGGCAGCTGTAACATTTAAGCTCTGTGAGAAGTATGCGTAGGGAAACAATAATATTTGAAGTGTAAATTCTTGATTCACACTTAATACAAATTCCTTAGCTTTCCTACACATACTAAAAGCTACAGTAAAAAGGACGACCATCTCCCATCCTAACCAAGCTGTCTCTGACTAAGGCAACCTTTTTCCCCACATACTTCACATCAAATGCCTCTTACATTGAATAACTGCACCTCACTGAACTTGGACATTGGAAAACATCAGTAATATTTAAGAAAAACCCTTCACTTGGGTTTTTGCTTTCTTGAAAAACTGTAGATGAAAGCTTTAAATGTATTTTAAATTGTAAAAAGCCCCAACCCTTAAAATATACAGCTTTCTGCTTTTTAAACAGAACCGATATTTTAACTTTGTTAAACTTTTGTTCCATTGTCTTCTATTTACCCCTTTAATTCTTCCAATTGCTCATTTTCACATTGCCCCTGAAAAAGAAAGGCAAAAGAACCTATGAAGGTGTTACAAGTGTACAAAGTTACAGTTTTAAATTGTTCCATTTTTCACTTTTAGCATTTCTCATTAAGCAAGTGTGAAACTTCTGGAAAATAAAAAAAATTCGAGATCTATTTGAGTTGGGGCTAAATATTTTTTTCAGTAAAAAGCACTGACCAGATTCCCTCTTTTTGGTCTTGAATGGATGCAATAGCTTATGTTGGGTTAGGTGGGAGACCTATTTGTATTTATTTTTCTGTTTCAGTCAGCCATAGCTGAAGATTGAAGAACCTCACTTGAGATGTTCAGGACACCAATCCAGATGAACTTTTAAACACTGGGATGTGAACCAAGCTGCATTCAGACAGTGGATTCGCGTTGCCATCCAAGTGGGCTGAAAGGCATTTGCCACAAATGTCTTCAAACATGGGTCAGAAACAGATTTCGCTGTTGCTGTGTTTTGATTTATTATTTTGTTTTCTTTTGTCCTAGCAGCTCCAAAATAAGACAAGCGTTGCTAAAAGTCAGTATTTTCTTCTAGCTGCTGGTAAATACTTATCGAATCTTTCTTTGGGGTCAGTGATTTTTCATATGCTTTAGTACACAATGGAATTATTTAATTACTTTTGCTAGCAAGTTTACAGACAAGTATATCCCTATCATACTGCATATCCTCAAATAAGATTATTTACAATCCAATCTAAGGAGTGCTGACTGGTGTCATTGGAAGCTAAAGCTGCATCAGCATTTAAATTTCTACTTTTCTGGGCAAAAACCCAACTGGCTGATTCAATTAAACTCTTTATGTTATATATTATCCAGAAGTTCACAATCTGAAGTGATTCGCAGAGTCTGAAGCCATGCCTTTATGATTGCAATTTGGTAGCAAGACAATTTCCGAGGACTATTTTACTTGAACTGCAATGAAAATGTCAGGACATAACACACTTTCTGATGTGGGTTTTATGAAAGGCACTCCAAAATCAACCATTATTTCAAGCACAAGCAATAAATAACCTTCATTATTCATTAGAGTGTATATATGCATTTGTGTTTGCAAATATGGTGGTTTTCTGAGCAAAGAACCCTGTAATCAAAAGACCCTTCACTCATTTAAGGAGGTAACAAATGGGTAGGCAGGAGGCACAGAAAAAAGACGGTCTCTTTAATCGGTAATGGAGATAATCTATAGAGTTCTTGCAATACAAGTAGTCCATCTTACAGGCATAAGCTTTAGATAAGATATAGGATGTGGAAAGATTCATGCAATATTGTGAAGCTACTTTTCATAATAGTCATTTGGAGGAATTTTGTTTATGGTTTATATTGAACAAAGAGAATAGACCTTTCCCATATCACGTAAATCACAGCCCTCTTGAAGGATGTCTGGAGTGGTGCTCCGCTATTACTATTCACAAGAACATTAACACCGGGGAAATAGGCTCTGTGAATTTACTGCTATTTACCTGCTCAGATTAGGAGCTAACGCACCTCTGCAAACAGCCGACATGACATGCCAGACCCGCAGCAGTCCCTTGCATCCTCAAACACTATGTGAGAATGCTAGAAAGCAGCCTCTACACACTGATGTCATTTCTGCAAGGGCTATGATTTTGTTTCTTTAATAAGACTTTGAAGAGAGATCATATCTATGCTCAGGTACCCACCTTGATGAGTTTTGAACAGGTCAGTCAAAAACAGAGCTTGACCAAAATACACTGATTTGTCGTTGCTGTTTTCATTTTGAAATTGAAAAGGAATTTGTTCTGAAAGAAAATGAAAAATTTGAATATTTTTCTGGCAATTCAAAAGCATAAATTAAGATTTCTAGAATGGCGCTGTTTTGACAAGTTCAAAACAATTTTCAAGTGTTTTTATTTTGGGGGGTTAAAAATGAAATTGGAGAAGATTTTGAAAGAACCCAAGCCAAGTGTTCGCTGCAAAAGAGACTGATTTTCTTGTGCTTTTATACAGAAGAGCATTTGTGTAATGAGATCTGTGTTTTTTGGCGAGAGAACTGAAATTAGGGGAAAAACTGTGCCCAGTAGCGTTTCTGTAGTTATTTAAGAAAATGGAAAAAAAAAGTGGCGCCAAAACATAATGACCAACAATTTCAAATGAAGGCGTCGGGATGATGCTGCAGGATCAGCTCAAACCAATTAAAGCACTGGGGAAGGACACTGGCTCCCCAGCCCCTAGATAAGAGCTTGAAAAGGAGGGGAGGAGGAGGAGGGCTCTCTCTTTCTCTCTTCTGCCTCTCTCTTTTTCCCGCTCCTGTTTTTCATGGTGGGGGCACTAATGAACTTTTCAAGTCCCATGAAGACAACCCTTGTGTTCTGATTAGTTGCCTTACTTTTAATGAATTGTTTTAATCAAGTTTCAAAGCAGGCACTCTATGCTTCATTGCAGCAGCCCAATGACAATGAGCTGAATGTTACCAAGACAGTGCATCTGATGGACTTTAATGGATTTTATGTGACAGTGTCTAGTGGCCTCATATTAGACATAGCTTTACAACAGAGAACCCATGGGGTTGCGCTACGCATTTAATCTATACAAACTGTAAGGATAAGGGAGAGGGAAGCTGGGGAGGGGGAGAGACTCTGAACCCTGAAGACCTTCAAAAGACATGCATTTCATACTAATAAGAAACAGTCTTCGGTCATTTTATTTTTCGCAATAAGCAGGGTCCCGTTGTGTTTTCTTAGGGAATGTCACGAGTATAATATCTCCAGGGCTTTTTTGCAATAACATTCTCGAAACACAAAGTTATCTGGAAAAATTAAGCTCTCAAGGAAATCTTGGCAGTGCTGTAACATTTCCTGGATTTCAGGTAGCGATTCTGAGTTGTGATCTCTTAAGTCCGTAACAATTTGCTATTTCTAATTTATTGCTTCATTTGTGACTGCTGCTACAGCAAGGTAAATTTATTCTGATTTGCACAACCTAAGTCTTAGCTCTGACAGTGACTAATTATTACCTGAGTTAAAATAATGAAAGTGTCGGAAAGTGTCCGAATGCAATTTGTTAGGAAAACATGTGGCATGCTGTGTTACCCAAGCCCAGAAAAGCCTAAGTGATCAGAAACCATGGAGAATTAAGAATTTTTCCCCCAAAGGTTACAAATCAATGTGGAAAATTTTCAGGGAACTGGAGTGCTGAGGAGTTCCCATTCACTAGAATATAAAATGCACACCATACCTGTCTGATTTTTTCCTTAAGGAGGAAAAGTCACTTTTTTAGAAAGAATCTACAAGGATGGTAACCATGCCCAGAGAGCTTGCATCAGTTATAGATTATTATTTGATACTATTTAAAGTATACACTGGGTGAGGATTATTTTGCAGCTGTTCCTTTTCAGAAAAAAAAAAAGAAACACCCAAAAAGCAAACCCAACAAACAGAAAACAAAATCTGTTGCAAGAAACTCCAAAATGTGAAGCACCTCTCGCTGATGTAAGTAACGCGTTATTTTTTTTTTGCTGGCTCAGGGTCTGTCCTGTGTTTTGTCAATTATAGGCATGTCTCATTCGCAGAACAGCTCAGCTCCAGCTGTGTAAAATGAATCCTGAAATGAAATGGTCAAATGATGTTAATGACTCTGTCTGCTTGCGAAAGTTTCTGAGGAATGTTAGCAGCTCTGGGTTAGAATTAGAAAGCATCTGACAGCTCTGTAGTTCTGGTTGTTCAAATAGCTCTATGCAAGCAGACGGGATACCAGTAAATTAAAATAATAACACAATAATAATAAACAGCTATCTGACTGAAATAGTAAAGCAGTACACATGATTTGGGACTGCTTCATTCAGGGCATTTGTCACTCTTGTGAGCCATTTAAGCCACACTTTAAATTAAATTTATCTTAAACAGGATTTAATTTAGATTTAATAGGGCAATTGTTTTATTGTTAAGTACCAATTGGATGTCAACACATAATGCTTCCTAGAGTGATAATTCTACTGTACTCTGAAAAGGTGCTGGGACTACATAAAGGCTGATAATTTCATGGTCCATAATGATGTACCTATATTTAATATTACTTAATATGTACCTGTATTTACTGTCCGTATTTCAGGCCCTCCTACAACCTGAATGTCCTGTTGTATGCAAGATTTATACAATCTGCATCTCTGTCTATATCTCACACACCTGCTAGACCTCTAGAGAGATATGATTACATTAATTACAATATATTGATTGATTTCTACTTTACATGGACCGCCTGTATTTAATTTAAATATACAATTAAGCATATTGAGGACACAGTTTGGATTGTTACTGTGATAAATAATTGCTAATTGGGTCAAGATACATCACATATTTTAAGGCAATGTTTCTCATATGCTAGTAGCAACTGCATATACAAAATATGCTGTGAATCTGTTTTAATTATTCATATTTGTTCATGGCCAGTACTTTTCTGTTTCTCGCGTCTGGAAGGAACAATACATATCTTGGAACTTCAAAACAATTGTTGGCATAAATTTCAGGAGAGCACGTATACCTTTTCACATAGAATCCACGTACGCTTTCATGATAATGAATTGTGGAAAATATAGATGTCAGTATGTAATTCTGCTCTCTGTTTTGCTAATTTCTAGTATGTGTACAATATATCTACAGATTAGGCAATTATATCACTAATAATATTTGTACTAATTATTGCTATTAAAATCTATCAGTACTATAATATTAGTATGAGTAGTATTGCTATTGTCCAAATAGATTTAATTTGCTATTTCATGTGACAACAATAAAATTATTTTTGAATTTTCCCTACGTCTATAACAGGATTAACAACTAATTTTCCAAGAATTTTCATTCAAGGGAAAAAACCTCAACAGCATTATCTTTTCTTGCCTTCATTCCCATTTTGCGTCTGCTTTCTACAAATAAAACCAAACTTGTACAAATCAGTTTGCCGAGAGAAGTCTCCATGAAAACAGCAATTTAAAAGAAGCCTGAAGAGTATTTGCAAATTATGAATTTGTAAATACAACATTTATTATTAAAAACGTGGTTCCATGAGTCGCACTCATTTAATCAAGGAACGGAAACAACTCTGCGTGATTCACACACCCAATAAAAAAAAAATCATAAGGGACCCCAGACATATAATTTCTAATCTATGACTACACTGAAAAAACTAGCAGCTGTTCAAAGAAAATTCATGTACTGAGAAAGTGAAAAGGGTCCAGAGTTTGAAAAGCATCTCGGAAAGACAGAGCCGTTTGTCATTGAGGTCACCTGGAAATTTCCGCCTGGGCTGGGGCGCAGGCGGTGCGTGCTGACCCCCTCCTCGCGCAGAGGAGCCTGGCAGTTTCTGTGCCGTTTGGTACCTTTTCGGAGGAGCGGTGGTTGGGGTGTCGTTACACGGCCATTCCCAGAGGCACCAAGCCCAGCTGAAGAAGCTCCTGCTCTTTGTCCCCTCTGCGTGTCATTCCCACCCCTGCAGCGCATCCCAGCCCCCCAGCTGCGTATCCCTGCGGTCAGGCAATTCCTTGTGTGGCGTCTCTGTACGCTACATTATGGCAACAGTGCGAGTCAGGAACACCAAGTTTTAATTCCTTTTCCTTTTGCAGACAATCACTGGGATGAGATTTTTATGTTTTTAGGTCCAAGACAAGAACCCGATAAGATGCTTGAGGCAAAGGCTGCTCCAAAAGATGGGGGGATAAGGAGAGCCTGAAGCATCGCACATCCTATTGAACCTGCACCGGCATGTTGAGTAAAATTTAGCCACTCCAGCCTCCGAGGACTGCATTGCACAGTTGCACGGGGCCTTTTCTACCCAGCCCTGCTGCGAGGTGGTTCCCAGCTCAGGAGGGATGATGTGCACCTGAAGCAGCAGGCAGTGGCCCGGCATCCTCCGGACCAACGGCCCCAGGTGTGGGGAGGGATGCTCCGCACAGTCCAACACCCAGGGCAGACAGGGAGCGAAGCCTGAAAGGCTGCAAGCAATCTGTGCCAGTAATGAGCGGCCAATTAATTGATTACTGAAAGTATAACTGAATCCTATGCCTCGGAGAAATCTAAAATATAGTAACTGCTTACTTTATTGACAGCATTCATGCCATATTTAGTAGCTGGTATGTAAGAAGTAGCTGGACAATTTTGTTACACTTAATATGTTTCAGAACACAGCATAAAACATGTTTTAACACTATAACATCTATTGAGCAGTACCTCTGGGAACAGGCTTTATTATTAGATTACATTATACAAGATTAGACTAGTCAATAAGGGATTTCTTTCACACAGCGTGCCATCTGAAATACCTGTTTCCTTTCCTCTTTTTTTTTCTTTCTTTTTTTTTTTTAAATTACTTCAAGACCTTCTTTGTAGGATCTTAGGTACAATATACCCATGAATCATAAAACTGACAAGCCCCAGGGCTGAATGGTCTCTGTACGGGAGATACAAGGCCTAGAGATAAAGGTGCACTACAGGTATACAGTGACAGGGGTGGATTATAGATAAACAAAAGGCGCAGTTATTAGATGGGAAGTGCCAGGCAGGATTGCGCACCGAGAATGCAAATCGTAAGGACTGACTCTCAGGGACCTGATTTCGCTTGGACTGTCAGGCAACGGGCAAACAAAGACAATATATCAGTTTGGGTGCGATTCCGGGCTTTTTAGGTCTGTTTTAGCTGCTAGGTGCAGAGGGGAGAGGGGAAGTGGGCAGGGATTCAGCCAGGTTTTGGCACCTGGGTAAAGCCCTGGGGAAATCCAGGTTCCTCCTAAGGTTAATTCGAACCTTGATTTTCTGATCAAATAATTTGCTGATTAGTTAAATAATAATTAGAAAGGCAAAGAATAGGTGTATCATGACATGGCCTGAACCAGGGTGGCAAACTGATGCCTCGATTCTCCCGGGGTCCGGCACCCCAAATCCTCTCCCCACCACCCCAAATCCTCTTCCCGCCACATGAGCCTTTCCTGCTGCTGTCCAGGGGAGAGGCAGGGTGGCGGAATCCCACCGGCTCGGGTTGGGGCCGGGCAGAGCCCCCCGGGGGATTTTCAGGACAACTCCATCCCTGCTCTGACAGGAGTTCCCAGTTTGTGAGTTTGGATTTCAGACTTTGGTGCCTGCAAAGTGCTGAGGTACTATTTTGGTACCCGAACCCTTTTCGAACATATGTCTGCTTAATTACATTGCTGAAACACAGTGAGACTCAAAACACACTATTTGCTTTTTCCAAATGATATCCGGTGCTATTCACACATTTTTCCCCCTTTAAATTCCGCCTTGCATGCTGCATTGGATCTGTTGCTGGCAATCTCTCTCTTAGTCCTAAATTAAAAATCTCTACTGAACTACGCAGTTGCTGACTATGTCCATACGAGCAACTTCCATTCAAATTTCCTAGACAGAGAAGACTTGTGGCCTGCTTTGCCGTGCTAACTGAAAATGAATATGAATTGAAAGGACTATATTTAAGAGCAGTTTCCTTTTTATGCCTACAAGGATTTTTCTTCTCTTATATAACCAAATTTCCCCGCAAGATTGACATTTCGGGAAAGGGGCAGAGGCAGACAGGTGACTACAGATCAAATTGGATTTCTGCAACCTTCCATTGTAAAGGTCAGCCCTCCACAGTGGGTTTTTAGCTGGAGGTTCCTCTCTTGGTTTCAAACACAGATTAAATACTTCACATGCCCAAGTATCCTACACTCTTCTATTTTTTTTTTAATTATTATTATTACTATTAATTTGGTCTTTTCTTTCTTGGAATGCTTACTAGAGAAAAAGTTAATGATGTTGTTGGCTTTGCTGGAGGCTCTCAGTTGGCATGGCAGTGACCTCCGACCAGGTACGGTGGGAGAAGGGACAGGAGAACGGTCCCTTGCTTCGCTTGCCATCCTGAACCCGCTCAGATATGAGCAATAGTGACTGAGAAAAATTCCTGGAAGTAACAACCTGTTGCAACATTGGAAGGAAATGGAGGATCTTGAAGTCAGACACACAAGCAGGCAAGAAACTCCCCAACTAGAGGGCAACCTTGCTTCCTTTGAACAGGATTTGGCAGCGACTTTGATGAAGAAACTAGAGAAATAACTCCAGTAATTACCTTTTCCCCATATTGGCCGGTGGGTTGCCATGGACACTCTGCTCTGACCAAGATGCGGGCTCTGCTGCAGTGTTAGCAAGCTGTCGAATAACCAATTGGGTGTCAGAAATTTATAGCCGGTAATTAACTGATAGGTTTATAATTAAGCGGAGATGCCCCTGAACGGCAACGCTCGGATCTGAATTCAAATTCTGACTTTTTCCAAAATTCAGGGGCAAAAGAGAGTGACAATTTGGGTTCAGTCCCATCTTTATAATTAAACAATGATTTTTGACAGGAGGGGAATCTCCAGCAGTTAATGACTGACTGCAGGAGTTGAGGGCCTGAGGCAAAGCTGAGGGCTTTTAATCCAGGTGGTCATTAACTGCCTGGGAATGCCTGACCCTGAGGTTAATTGTTTCTATTTTAAATCATGAAAATAATACACACATACACAGACACCCACCCCATTCCTTCTTTTCTGCGGTGCATGTGTGTTACAAATATAAACATGCTGCCATTTTATGCATTGAAAAAGATCAAAGCTGAGCTGTTGGGATGCTCTCAATGTGCCAAAGAGTTCAGGTACCCAAAATATTCTCACATCAATCTGCCCTTTCCATCCAGAAAATATGACCCACAGCCCGGCCAGAAGGGAC
Source organism: Ibidorhyncha struthersii (assembly GCA_013398815.1). NCBI lineage: Eukaryota > Metazoa > Chordata > Aves > Charadriiformes > Charadriidae > Ibidorhyncha > Ibidorhyncha struthersii. Next base: position 904,342 of record VZSZ01006766.1, on the reverse strand, counting down.
CAACTGGAAAAGGCTCTGGGGTAGGGTATGCAAGGCACAGCGAGCGCTCAGCTGGGTTTTCAAAAGTATTTGGGCTGCCTCTCATTCACAGACCCCTACATCCTGGGAGCTGATTTATTTTTGATTAAAATCAGCTGATTTAATAAAACACCTCTCCCCAATTCTGCACATCCTGGGAGTGAGGCACAAAGCCACTTTTAAAAACTCTTTGTGCACCATTAAATACCCATACTTGGCTTTTGGCGCTGGCTGCTCAGCACAAGGCAGGATCGGGCCCTTAAAAAACGCAACCCTTTACTTTCCGTGCTAACTCTGGCTTGTGCAATAGAAGCCACCAGGAATTAAGTCCAGCACATAAACCCAGGGAAAGCCAGAATCTCTGAGGAGGTGACATGCAACACCACGGAGAGAGCAAACCCAACAGCCAGCGGATACCTCATCCCAACCAAAACGAGCTAACGTCGTGGTTCCTTTAAATGTATTTTCTTTCCCAAATCCTTCTCCTTCT
>VZSZ01006766.1:795942-903573 GCA_013398815.1 Ibidorhyncha struthersii | reverse complement strand
CCTTCCAGAGTGAGAAGGGGGGGGGTGGGTGAATTAAATAAATAAATAGTAGCTCTTTCCTGTAATAGGAGACTCCTGGGTTTTTCCTGTTGCCCATTCACACAGCTTAATCCTGGGATATGTGATAAGAACTTGGTAATATTTAAGAGAGGGTATTTTATTGTTGTTCCATTCACCTGAACTGGTGCGGCTGATTTTTTTTTTAATCGATGTTGCTCTCGGTAAAAGTTTCCTCTGTGACATCAGCTATAAATATAACGAGATTTCCTGAATTAAAGGAAGAACGCAATGATTTTAATTTCAATTGTTCTAATAGCCAAACATGCAGGGTTGTTGTTTTTTATTTTATTCTTTTTTCTCCCCCCAAAATTGCTTAACTGATCATTTACATCTTTTTATTGGTGAATTAAATTCTGGGCTCTGGGTCACTTTTAATATGGCAAATGCAAAGTCTGGCAAATTTATCATGATAATATCCTTTAAACTAGATACACAAAGATCTGATCGATCCATTCTAGGCAAATAGGACCTTTGGCTTTCTTCCTGAGAGAGCGTGTGAAGGTCTTCTCTCGGAAACTGTCTCTGTGATACCTCAACTGCCCTTACCACGAAGGAGCAAAACATTTCAGCTCTAGTGCCAGGCCAGGGCAGGGTGTCACCGTCACTCCACACATCTGAATTTATCTTTCAACGGAAAGAAAGAAGTTACATTTTTCTGCAAGTTAAAATCCATTCTTCTAAAACAGCTATGAAAAAGGAAAGAATTACAATACGTGACAGAAGATGGGAACATCTCCTGCTTTTCATTTGTACTTTTCAGAAGCTGGTGCACAATATAACCTTCTTCCTTTTTGGCTTTGTTAGGTGTGGACCTCCACTTCTGGAGTTTGGCTTTAGAGTTGGGCTTTGAATAAATCCAAGGTTTCAGAGCAAACTTTGGGATTAATAATGAAAACTCATTTTTTCACAAGGTATTCACTTTGATGTTAAGCAAGTTCACTGAAACGTGGTCCTGGGTCTTCAAATATTTTGATGATTGAGCCATCTTACACACTTTTCTGCTCATTCTTTGCTGTGCTTGGCTCCATAGTTTCTGACTTCCTCCTGGTGCTGTATTAAGTGATGTGACTAAAAATGTAACCAACGTCTGCCATGTGTATGTTGTCTTCTCTTTTTTTCCAGAGAGAGTCAAATGTTTTGTTTGGGATTATTAAGAAAGATTTTTAGCTTTCATTTTCACACATTTCCTTCTTATTACTGCATTTCCTTCTTATTCCTTCTTATTAATTCACTCAACTCCCGTCTGCTTCTAAGTGTCACCAATTTCCTACAAGTTCAAAACCATGAGGCAAGATGGAGGTAAAGACCATATGTAAAATTTAGCTTCCAGTCCAGTTTTCTCTAGGGCTTATGTATGATTTTATCTGAAGTTGTGTGTGTTTGCTCATCCAGATTTGCTTTCAATCATTACAAAAAATGGCAGGTCCGATCCTACATGGGAGAAATTGCAGAAGTTACTCCAAATTTACACGGATGAAACTGAGACCTTTAGCACACTTTCCAGGTCCTGTAGTCTTCTCCTCTTTGAATGAAGGAAAATTGCAGTGATGTGTGTGGAAAACTGAGACCCACAAAGCTTTGCAAAATGTTAAGGATATATTATAATTATTTTTTTTATCTTTTTTTTTTTTTTTGTCCAAGGTGCACAGCTATTCCAGGAAGAAGAGCGAGCACGTCTCAAACAGTGAAACTGTAGAAAACAGAAATATATAGACATGTTGCCCTCGAGGGTGGGAGGTGGAGGAAGTTAGTGAAAAAATATAGCACAGTAATAATATCAAAAGAACAGGACAGCAAATTATAGCTGTCCCTGGTCAGATTTAATTGGGTTTTCCTCAATACAGTGAAGAGTGGTTGAGGAATTTCTTTGCTTGCCATAAAGCTCCCAGCATTCCCCCCAGACCGCACTCAGCTCCAGTCCCATGGAAGCGAGTACATAATCTTTACCCACACATCAATACCCAGCTCCCACATCAACCAGAAGGAAGCATGCACCATTAAAGAGGTTAATTCCCATGTGTTAAAATAGACTGTATTTATTGAGGAAATGCAAGTAAGCATTTTAACAGAAAATTTAAAACTCATTGGGCCTGATTCTCCTCACATTGGTTTTAAATCTGTGCCACTCAGTTTAGTTAACCCTATGTTTTTTCCAGAGTTCGCAAAAGGATGATGCAAGTCGTTCTCCCCTCGTTCCTAAGTAAATTAATGATTTTGCTAAAACTGTTCTTGCCAACCTGGGCTACTTAAACTCAGTGAAACTCCCCAGAGCTGGTGAAACTCAAGCACTCAAGCACATCTTCCCAGTTTGGCTGGCACCTCTTGTGCGTCCTCGCTCTGTGCACAATTTACGGATAGCAATAGTTTTGCCCGTCCGCGCAACCCTCCGGTGAAAAAGCAGTACTCGTTTTTACAGACACAGGTTTTATTTTCCTGTAGCCATGCTCCAGGCAAGCTCTTTGGCATTTTCCATCTCTCCCCTAAGGAAAAATAGAGTGTGGAGGAAGGCAGGGGACGCAATGCACAGGCACGGTGAACAGGAAGTACAGCAAATGCATCCCAATTCACTTGCTGCTATATATATGTAAAGGATCAACTGTTGGGAAATTCTGTCAATATTCTGGCTATGTCAGGAAGATCAAAGGCCCTGATTTTATTTCCTTTCTTAGCTTGCGTGTTTGATTTTATATTTTCTCTCTTTTTTTTTTTCTTTTTTTTTTCCCCTTTGGAAAATGCTTGCCTACCGTGCTTCACTTCAAAGACGGGAATCTCCTCATGTTAACTTGTGCAGGGTGCCCTCAAGTTAATTAACCTGTGCCAATGGCCTCCTTTAGCTGTTAGCGATAACTGCCTCACCAAACCTTGTCCCTTAGAGGAGGGGTTCCCAAAATCCTGTTCATGGGGTGGCATGACGGGTCCTCTATATGGCAGCCAGCCTAGGGGTGCCCTGGGGCATTGAGATTCTTTCTCTTGTCTTCCCTTTCCAGTCCTCCTGGGTGCACGCCACCCTTAGGAGGGGTCCCAGCAAAGCATCCCCCTTGATGCAGCCCCCGCAGGGGCTTTTGCTGGGGCAAGGGGACAGAGGACTGGGCAGCTCCGGGGCTCTGCACCCCACCAGGGCAATGGCTCAGCCCCACGCCGCTACGCCTGGAGGAAAGGCTGCAATTGCTGTAGCATCAGCAATGAGCTGGCTGTGTTGCGAAGGGCCACAAATAAAAAGAGCCTTTGTGGCCCCTGTACAAAAGCCTCCTGGTTGCTCTTTAAGAGCTCTGCTTGAGCGTGCATTGGCCCGGCTGGCTGCATCACTGCCTCCTTGGCACGGCGTTAATGCACACAAGGGCAGCGGAGATGCTCTCAGCAGCAGGAAGAGCAACCGAAACACAGATGTTTGCAGGCGAAACGGCACGATGTACCAGTGGTGACACTGCTCTGCTGCGACAGATAATTTAGCAGGCCCAAAGAGGGCTTTCTCAGGCCCGCGAACATCATTAACTGTGACAAACAGAAAATTGTTCCCTAGCCAACAGCTTAAGTAGATTTACAAAAAGTGATTTATTTCTGTGCAGTTAGTAACATCCCCAAAGCATTATACATATATATATAAAATTAAAACCCAGAATTTGGCTCAGTTGCTGTGAGAAACAAAAAGCCTTCCCAACCACTTTGGTGAAGAGTAGATCTGGCTTTTAGCAGGCTTGCTGTGGTCAAGAGCTGTGCTTCTCCCAGACTTCAAAAGTGACGTTGAGTCCTCCGGGGAAGAGGCTGAAGCTCCTCTTGGATGGGTTCAGGACACCTTGCTGTGACTGGCGTGGGGTGATGCTGATCTCAGCACACCTCCTCCTGGTCGTGCGAAGAAGTGGTGTCGGCAACAACCTCTTAGGAAGTCAGATGTTGCTGCCAATCTGATAAGGCAAGAGGTGCCCGATGTACGCCCGGGGTTTCATAATTCACGTAAACAAAAGGAAATGGAGAGTCTGAAATGGTGGAATGAAGAAAAGAAAGCTCAAAACCGTGTCTGCGCCTCACACTTGTCACTAGAGCTTCAACACCTTCAAGGCCCAATTTGCTTTTTCCTTTATTTCTATATTCAACTTTTCTATTTATTTGCTTCGAGGCTACAAAGTGTGGGTTACTTTTTTTTAAAAAAAAAAAAAAGCTGGGGAGGCCAGGTAATCTTTTTCACAAGATATTTTTTATCTTGAAGAAAACCAAAGAGACAAGCAACTCCCCCTTAACCCAGAAGGATTTAAGTAATAATAATAATAATCAAGCAAACTCACAAACCAAAAGGACCTGAATGGATACTTATTTAGTTGGAGTTATTTATCCCTTTCTGTTAGATTCTGAGCTTTTTAGGGTACAGACTCAAGTTTTCTGTATGTAGAGTTCCTAATACAATATGGCCCGTTTTCACTTGCCCCTTTGCCACTGTAATAGCAAGCATGAAAAAATAAACAAATGTCAATTTGAGAGTAATTTTAGACTAATTTTCTTTTCTGTTCTTCCTCTTAAAATGTACTGAAAGACCGTAGATTTCCTCTGGTGCTTGGTAACCTGAAAAGAAACTTGATATAATGCAATTACTACCAAAGCACTATCACTTTGTGACATTCAGTTTCTAAGGAAATGTGGGAATGTGCAATCCATTCATGGTAATTTAAATGGATGTTTTGATTGGATTATGTAAGTATATTTGTGTTTGCATGTGCATGTGTGTGTGTGCATATATGCCATAATTTGTCAAAAGAGGTCACTCCATAAAAGTGAATTTAAACTTAATTTTACATTCTTGGTAAAAGTTCAAAGGCTAAGTTGAGTTTAACCTTGGCTCAGCAGAGCTTTTTCTTCTGATTTTCCAGGCTGATATGAAAATTGCTTGTGAAATAAAGACAAACATAGGTTCGCCTGAGAAGGTATTAATAATCCGATCCTTACATGTTTGTATAGAAGACAGGTACAATCCAGTGTTGATTGCTTCTTAGCTTCTCTTTGCTTTCACAGAAAATCCTGGGAGATAATACCAGGTCATCATAACCGTGCACTGGAGCATTGTGCACCCACAAACAAACATTGGCAACTCTGAAAGGCATAGCTAGCGATGGTTCATACGTGTGGGACTGATGTATCCAGATATACAAAAGGAATCATCGTTGCAATAAATCACTTCTGGCATTTTACAATCCATTTTCCTGAACAAATTATTTAAAGTGTATATTACATTGCATTTTTTAAATTTTGTTTTAAATAGAAGACCTTTTCCAGGATGCCTGAAAGATTATTTTATGAGATAAACTTAGTGGTGAGTTTTCCAGTCTAAGTAACTAAGAATCCCATGGGAACTAGGAATTTGGGATACATTCAAACAAACACTGTAAAGTTTTGAGAAATGCCAAGTTCTTTGGAGATCGGTGTGTCTGTGTGTACTATGTGTTTGTATAGTCAACAATCTCAGAGCAATATGGTATGCTGGTTATTAATTCTGCTCATTGCAGATGGCTTCATTATGTGTATTTAATTTCAGTACTTAAGCAAACATACAAAAGTAGGGCTTGCGAACTGCTTTAGGATACGGTGGTTATGTACAGACAAATGAAACAGAAACGAAAAGGAAAGAACTGACACTGTTTGGGCTGGAGGTAAATCTATATTGATGGGATTAAACCATTCAGAGGCATCTCTCGACTTGAATAGCCCTAAACCCACCAATCACTTTGTTTGCGGTGTTGGTGTCGAGAAGGTACTGATCACTAGAGCCTTAATTTGCCACAGCAGTTAAGTGCTCCAATTCCTCAGCGCAATAATTGCCACATGTTGAGTGTGCAGATGTCTAAACACGTGGGAGCACTTCCCTTTCCTAAAGACAAATGAAGATTTTCATTTTGTTTTGTAAACGTGTCAGGATTTATCACTTAGTCATGTGTCATGCATTAGGGTGTTTATACAATACAGCTTTCCACACCCTGGTTCTGGACTTCTATGATTTCAACAACAAGGCCATGGAGTAACGGGGGTTTGCCAAACCTTTCCCTTTTAACCCAAACCTTTGGCTGGACTAAAGAGAAGCGTGAGCTGAGAGCGCCCAGTAAATGGTAAATAGGGTTATTCCCAAGAGCGAGACAAGTGGGATTCACCTATATCCTTAAAGACTGCTTGATAAAAGAGACATCATCAGAAAGACAGGCAGACATTTAAAAAAAAGAAAAAGAAAAAGATAAAAGTAAAATTGAAATAATGATGTCCACCAGCAGTAATTATGTGCATCAGTCCATATTACACTGGCACTGTACTGAATTGCGTCTGTAGCGTCTCCTCAGCCTCCGTGTCCCACCCGAACACTGAATATCTGACTTTTCAAACTTTCCTTTCCATAGAAAGAGCTACACTTTAAAGCAATCTGTTTTGAAGTTTGAATATGCAACATCTTATCAGATATATGCCGATTGACTGTAATAATATTTCTGAAACAACTGTTGCAGAGTGGAAACAGGAACAGGCAGAAGTTGGGAAGCTCGGAGGCGTCTTGGGCACCAAGCCCAAAGTTTACTTCATTTCGGTGTGGAGTTTCAGGCTGTGTTGATGCTGCAGGTATGGAGTTGCTCTCATTAGGACCGAGGTCCAGATCTGAACACTCATATATAACGATGAGTGTGTGGTTTGGGGTCCTGGTATACAGTCCGTCTCTCAGAAAGATTTTACAAATTAAGACAGGATTAGCTGCTAAGACGTCAAAGTAGCTAACTGGTGTTTCTAATGAGCTTTTGTCTTTTCTGATCTGAAAATAAAGATGATAAAAACTGTCTCTGTTACCCTTTTGGGGGCTGATTCTCCTTTTTTGTTTGCAGAAGGGGAGGAAAAAACCCCAAACCAACAGTTATTTATCTGTTACCAGACAAAGACTGTAAAGAAATCCAAGAAGAGCATCCCAGCACAAAAGCCTGAACTCTTTGACCTCTCAGGCCTCAGGCCTGGACAATTGGCCAAGCTGGGCTTTTTCCTGAGAACTGCCCGAGGGCAAAGGCTGAGAAAAGATGCACATTGTTCCCCCCCCCCATCCATTAAATGTGAGGGCTGAAAGGCAAAAAGGATCTCACCAGGTTATAGCAGTGCTGAGAATGCAGCTCTTGACACTCATTTTCAAGGTAATGTAATAAAGGGAAAAAGTGAGTTGTAGAGATCTTAATTCTTTAAAATTTAAAAGCTAATTTTGTGTCTTTTAGTCAATTTCCTATGCAGGAAGGAAGAATTTATTAACTGACTTCTGATGTTAAATGGAGTGCTAATGGGCAAGTACAACAATTCAACAGGTGCCAAGTAGAAATATAGAGACATTATATCAATATTAATCTTAGAGCCTTACAAAAGCCTTGGTAGGGGGGTTTATTAGGCAGGTGGTGACGGCAACACCCCTGCCATCTGCAAAGTCAAAAGGGGGTTTGGGTCTCCTGCTTAAAGCATTTGAGCGCTCGCATCGCAAGGTGTTTTAATGGAAGATTATGAATTTCATGCCACTGGAAATTGCAGTTTGTTGACAGAGGTTGTCCTGAGCTGGGAGCTCCTCCTGGAAGAGGTGCCTCGGAGCGGCTGTGCTCTGTGCATGCCTCGGCCAGGGCAGGCGAGGCAGCGATGCTGGAGGGCAAAAGTGTTTCCAGCATTGAACACTCAGCTGGAAACCTGAACACCCATTATTCCTCTGGATAGAAGTCAAAAGAATAGTTGGACCCGCTAGAAATCTACACAGCCGCTATTTTACAGACTAATCTTCTGCCAGTAAACAAATGCTGACTCTAATGTACTTCTGATTTTGACCCCTGGGTTGAAAATTTTCTGTATAAACACCAGCTGATGAACAGGTCACTTTGTTTTCCAGACAAGTCTCTCAGACTTACACCCCACACAGCAGGTCCCTGATCCAGATAAAAGACTTCAAAACGTCCAGCAATAATTTTCACCAAACAATTTTTTCATTGTTCCAAGCTGTCAAATTATTAGTGGGAAAGGATTAGTGGGAAAGGGAAAGTGGTTTTGTCTAAACATCTTATTCAAGTGAAAAAGGTAATAATCCATTTTGATGTTCTCAGGTAGAAAAGTTCCACATTTTACAGACAAGGGGGTTTGAAAATTTCAAGATGTAAGCCAAGTGTAATTTTAAAAATGACAAAGCAAAATCAAAAGAGAATATTTTGATGTTTCACAGTGCAGCCTTTTTTCATCCAGCTGCACATATTTTCTGGTTGAAAGTGTGTTTTTTGCAGACTAACAACTTTTTCACTTCATACCAAAACCAAATAAAAAGGAAGACAGAAAAAATCCCTGGAATTGGAGAACAATTTGTCTGTGGCTCTGCTCCTGTTCACTAATGCATTAAAAATAACAAATGATAGGGATATCTGGCAGGACTGAAATAATAATAATAATAAAATTTTCAATGGAAAAAGGGGGACTCAGTTAACTGGAAACCTGCTTCTCAGCGTTTTGACTCCTTTGAGATTTACCATGAACCACCTTATCTGCCTGGCTCTGTTGTTTAATGATGGTTTTCAAGCAGCAGAAACAACCTTTGGTGAAATTGCCCTGCAAATTGCATAACGAATTGTGCCATCCCCAATATGGCATAAATAGGCAAGGTGATATCACAGCATCAACAGCCCCTTTTCGAAGGAAGATTTCGCTGTGTGACAGCCACGGGGAACTTCTGAGCCTGCTGCTGCATGTAGTCGGAGAATAAACTTCCCTGCTTCCAACCTTTCATGCTAGTCTCAGCTGAAGCCGCTGCGGGGATTTCACCTTCCTCCGAAAGCTCAGAGCCCCCCCGGCCCTGCCTCAGTGCTGCGCTGAGCTTCGTGCAGGAGGATGCTCTGAGCATCGGCGGCAAACGGTTTTGGGGGAGTCCATCCCGTTCCAGAGAAGCGGGAGCAATCCCAGCCCTCTGCTCAGTCCCTTTGGAGGGGATGTTGCACAATCCGGCTGCATCATGTTCTTAATCTGTCATGTCCCTTTGCGGGCGGTGTCGTAAACAGCATCTTATTCATTTCAGTGGCATGCTGCAGAGGAGACACATCGCACGGTAATCCTGCGTAGCCGGGGACAGAAAAGGAAATAAAAGCTGCGCAATGCGAATGACACAGGCTCTGGGGCTGCTTGACACCAGGCTATTTTTTTTGTGCATGTGTGTGTGAAAATCCTAACAGGCTTTATCTCACATGAAAAACTAGTTTCCTGTTCCAATAATAGTAATAGTAATCATAATAATAATAACAACAATAAAAATCCCCCAAAATCAAATGAATACTTTTTGGGTTCCAGCATCATCTAAGCATTTCCCTCACCCTCTCAACTCTCTAAATAAAAAGTAGCCCCAAAGAATTCAGCTCAGTTTTATATATGTGAAAATATGCTGAGTGGGACTGGCAGCATCTCCATCGCAAGTCCAAAATGTGATTTGAAATAAACCAAGACAATTAACCCCCCCCCCAAATCAGGGAATACCAGTGCTGGGGTGTGAGGGAGTGAGAGGGGGGAGATTCGAACGTGCAGTGCTATTGTTTAGCAAAACTTTATGCAAGAAAAATAATGATGTCAAGTTCTGTAGCTGCTAGATGTAGTGGATAATTTCTTATTCAAATATAAATATTTAAGATACTGAGAAGCTGCTTTCTCTACTCCCTTAAAAAATCTGAACTGTACAACCAGTTCCCATAAATGACTAATCTTATTTTAAATGAAGCTAATTTTTGGCTAAGTCTTGAGAAGAAAAAAATATTGGATCCGCAACAAAATCCATATTTTCCCCCCACACTGTATCTTAAAAATGCATCCAGACTAACAGCTTGTTTCCAGATGATATTGGATGCTCCTTTTACTTTCCAAAATAGGGTTTTTGAATCTACTTGTGTGACATGGAGATCGGATACGGGTTCTAGATTTTTCCCCCCTCCACTTTGCAAGGTTCAGACTGAGGTATCCGCACAAGCTGCTGGGGGGGGAAAAAAGAAGAAGAAGAAAAAAAAGAAGGTTTGCAAAATCTGGACCTGCGATTTAAAGTGGAAGAGCACAGTCCTTCCCCCCTATGGCGGGTGGATTTATTGGGTGTCACGATGACACAATGTGTCTATTGGAAGCCGAAGAAAGCCCCCTACTTAACCTTCATCGTTTTGTGTGTGCACGTACCAGAAGGCACCACACTGTTGCTGGAAAGCAAATAATTAGTGACATGTTCTGTAACACCATTGCTATTTAAAGCTAAATCAGTGGGTTAATGCTTCTCGAAATGTGACATCCATGAGGGATTCTCGCTCCAGTACTGTTAGTCACTTGGTGGTCTCCAGAGTGACAGGATCAATGCCCTGAGTTTTAAAAGTCTTGGTTGCAATAGGAAACAAGTGATTATTGGAGATTTTTTTTTGGGGGTGGGGATCCTGCAGGGGCCGACTCTTTGTCCCCAAAGAGCCCCACGGGTGATGCTGGTCTTCAGCCCTTTTGCTAACCTTCATCCCAGTGCACAACTTGCTGTGCCCCCTCTCCTTGCGGGCTGGTGGGGTAAAGGAAAAGCATGTGAGATCGACTTCTGAATTGTAAAATCCCTGAAGGCAGAGCCCAGGGCTCCCCGGGCATCTGCACAGCACTAAACACTCTGACAGGTTCCAAAGAATGAATCCCAAGAGTTTATAATTACACGCCAATGATATAGAGAGAGAGACTCTGGAGCTGATTTTGCTCAAAGAACTGAAGCAAAGCCATTCTTCATTAGGGCAAATGGCCTGAACAGGACTCTTTGCATGGGTGAGAATAAAATCCAAAAGCATTGAGGAAAGAAAAAAAAAAAAGGAAGAAATAAACCAGTCAAATCTCATTTTACTTCTTCTTACCCGGGAGATTGACACAGTAGCTTTTTTTTTTCTCCTTCCCCTTTTCCATTAAGCTGGTTCTTTAAAACACATCTGAACTTTTCCCATCCTGACGATTCCCACGGACAATTGGCAGAGAATCTAGGACAACTTGCAATACTGGGATTTTTTCCAGGCATGAGTAACTTGTTAAAAAGCCACTATTTCCCTAATACTAACAGTAAACAGAGTTCACATCCACATGAAATCCTCTGTGACCCATCGGGGAAAGTTTTTTGTATATTTATATAGAGAGATATATGAAATCATTTAATTCCTTTATCCATCAAGCACTTGGAACTCAGCATGTCCGTTTATATTTCACTTATAAAAATAAATATACACATGCATGCCAGGCTAGATTTAAAGGTATCCTTTTCCCCCAGTTGACAGCTCCATGCCTGTAGTTTTATAAGGGAAAGCTTTAGAAAGAACAGTATTTAAAATAAAGTCACTGAGCCATGTTTTATGTCACGTTGATGAAATATAACTCCATCACACCTGTGCTCCTACTGCTTTGGGTGGTGGACAACTCTGTTGAGTAGCTACTTCCCAAATTTCTGAACATTTAGAAACTTACGCTGTTGGGCAAGCAGAAATTCCAGGCAGATGTCAAAACATCCCCAGGTGATCACTACCTTTTGGGACCTATTTATGTCAGCAGGTACCTATCTAAACTAAATCTGTTTTGGAGTATGAAGGCCAAATTGTGCTAAGGTTTGAAGTCCACGCTGCGTCCGACCCACCATAGAAATGGGTTCTGCTTAGGTAGCTAAAAAAGTTGAAAACATCTAAAAATAGATATGGTCTATTTCATACTATTTAATAGTCTAAAAATATCAGGCAGCCCTTGCAAAGGGCAGCGACAACGGCATGTGGGAGCGCCGCCAAACTCAGGTTTGCTTATGGCTGAAGTGAGGGTGCTGTATGGGATGGACCGAATACGTACTATAAGCTTGAGTGCAAATGCCTGGGGGGACCTGATTCCCTTTTCAACATATGGCTGTCAAAGGCAGTGTAAATGTTCCCAGTAGGATCATGCTCACTGTAGTAACCGGCCCTGTATTTTGAGAGCTGGACAGAAACTGGGAGGCTTGTGCTCTATTCACAGCTCTGAAACTCTCCTGTTCAAATCTGTTCTCCTGGCTATGCCTCAGTTTCCCTACAGAAAAAGAAAAAAAAAAGCCACAGCAGAATGAACAGAATACTTCATAAAAGACTTTGAAATTTGTTTTATCTTAATTATAAAAATGTAATCCTAAATCATACAGCTAGAGTTAGGTGATGTGCTGACTTTTCCATGTTTTTGACCTTTTCCCATCCAAAAAGACAAAGCTGTGATTTCTTTCCAGAAAGGATTTCCAGAAATCATTGGTTTTTGAAAGAATCAAAAGAAACACACTGGCTTGGGACTGCTTTCCTCTTGGAAGGCTTTGTCAACCTCACACTCCCTGCCAGTGAAATTAGGTGTGTTTGCCCAGTATTTTACACGTAGACTTGATCTCAGCTCTTGGGCTTGTCCACAAAACACCATTCTCATTAACAAGACCCATTAACAAGCCTCTTCCATCAGGCTAGATTTCTTCAGTGGGTTGTGGTTTCTTTGTTTGTTGGCAAAGTTGACGCTTCCCTTGGGAAAATACCTCTTAAAACAAGGGAATCATCTGGCCAGAAGAGCGTTTTGGCATTCCCAATCGTGCTTTCTATTTAGTGCCGATTTAGGTAAGGAGGGCAGGCAAGGTTGACCACTGACAGCACCAGAACATTTCCCAAACAGCCCAGACCTTCCAGTTCTCCTGGCCACCTCTGAAACCGTGGGTGACACAGCACAAAGAGAGAGTGCAGCATCCACAGTGACTGAAGAAAAGACGACATCCCCCAAACCCCCCAAACCAGCCTGAAGATTTCTGGCTCCACCTCCTGCACAGGGAAGAGAAAACAGGGTCTGTGTGTTTATTCCATGTGTTCTGTCTTTGTGTCTCTAGGCATCAAGGTCATTTCCTTTGCCTTGCGCAAGAGAAACTATTTTGGATTTGGTTTTCCTTTAATGCACCCCTTCATTTAGACTCACAGGTTACTCTGGAAAGCTTTGAGAGTCTCATAACATGTTTCAGCCAAGTGATTTTGTGTTTTCCTTCAGAGTCTACGTGGCGAAATTAATATGTGATAGTTCAGTCTTCACTTCACTTCTGTTTCAGGACACCTTTTGGAATTGATTCCAGAAACATATTGCCAAAGCATATGAGGGAACGTACCTGTTTAGAAGCATCAAATTGACCACCACCTCTGCATCTGAAAATTACCATTAAATTCACAGCCAGGCTTCTATACTGGAGGAGTCATAGGGCTTCCTTTGGTATCATGCCCCTACCTACTGTTTGGTGAGAAACCCTGAAAAACAAGGCAGATCCTTCCTTGGAATTATGGTATATGAAATCTCCCATTATAATAGCGATCCAGTTATAAAACAAACCAAAACCAAACAGAATTGGTTCCATCTCTGAAGGCTTAGTATGATACATTTGCTAGAGTTTTATTAGTTATGGCATAACGGTAAGTATTCTGCATTAAAAAAAAAAAAAAAAGAACTATGGTAGTTACAGCAACAGGCTGTATTTTTGCTGTTTGCATGAAATGCTTCAGTTTTGCTGGGAATAAGCAGATCACTTTTCCCAGCTCCTCAAGAAGTCAGTGCCAATCTTGTAAACTCTTTCAGATCTCCTCAGAGTACAGCTCGGGCTAGGATCAGTTTTTTTCTATGCTGTTATATCGTCAGCTTTCCCCATGTAATGGGTATTCCTTTGACTCAGGAATAAAGTCAACCAGGCACAGAAAGTAAAAAAACTTTTTACCTAAAACCACCCACCCTTTGTGACTAAATCTGGAGAGTAGATTTAAATCCCCGCTTTTGACATTCACAATGTCCTCATCCCTCCGTAAGGTCATGTTTGAGGACTTCTATGAGAAGGAGCAGGGAGCTGTTGTGTGGGAGCTCCTTGTATTTCATTCTCATGGAGCTCAAGTCGTTTTAAAGGATGAGAAAGTTAGTGTAATGTTTTTCTCTTTATTTGTGGTATCTCAAATTATTTTTTATGAAGTTATTTGTACACATTTCGGCACTTCCTGTTTGGGAGCAGACGTGGAGGCTGAAATACCATGAGAAAAACCTCTTATCCTGATGGCAATTTAGATCTGGCTAAAAGGAGGATGCACTTAAAATCCTCACAGAACTCTCCTTTTTTATCCAAGTTCTCCCCTGATTTACAGAGAAAAGATGTATTCTGACTGGTGGACCAGATATTTTCTAATTTTTAAATCACACAAATATTGAAAGTTTGGCTCCTAACTGGACTTTGATGTTTGGAATTTCACTAGATAATATCTAACAACTAGAATGTCAGGGTGAGATCAAGTGACTTTTCTACCAGGTGGATTTTAGGCTGGTCTAATCTGAAAGTAAACCTTGCTTTAATCTGTAAAAAGGGTATATTCATTTCTACGTCCCACCAACCTATTTACAATTTGTGTTCTGTGTGCTGCAGATGTTGTAAAAACACTATTTTTTTTTAATGGTTTCTTATGTCACAGGTATTTTTATTTTGTTGGCTCAGGGCAAATGAAAGAATGCAGCATTGCCATCAACAGATGCACCACCAAACAACCCAGTTCTGTCTGACTTGGTTCTTGGCAGCTGTGTGCTATTTCTGTCAAACTCAATCAAACTGAGTGTTAATTTTTGAAGCAAAACCCCTATGATCATTTCACTTGTGATGTAAGCCAGATCTAACCTCAAGACTGTCAAAGGCCAGAAGTCAATGACCCAATTTTGCGTGCCATGCAGCACCCCTATCAGTAGCCAAAGCTTTTCCCGTTCCTCAGTCCTACTCATGTAGATTGCGCATTCTTTGTGAAATTTGTTATAGATGCCAAATACAGTATTTCTATAAAATGCAGCGGGGTCGCAACTTTAAGAAGCTTTATCTATAGCACAGTGTGGCAAATAGATCCCAGAGTGTCTGTCAGGTAAGTATAAAACCTCATCCAGACAGGAATCTAACTTTGCAAAGGGAAATATTTCCACTAAGCCTTAGTGCAACTGCAATTGAATGGTGAGAGTCCCCAGTGAAAAGCTTTAGTGAGAAATTTGTGCTTGGTTAATGCAATTACAGAGCTTTCACTAATTGCTCACTCACTTGGAATATAAAATGGAGTAATCTGAGTATTTTAGGACCTTTCTACTCTGATTATACTGTAAAGCCTAGTGGGACAAGATTTTGACCTAGATTTCTGTGTTCACCTGAGCTGAACTTGGGTTATGATGGTTCGTCAGCGTTGGTCTTTGATTTCTTTTAGCTTTTTTTTTTTTTTGCTCCTGAGGCAAGGAAGGTAAAATCCTACCAGTACAAATTTAGTTTTTGTTTTGCAAAACTAGAAAATAGTAACCGAGGTCAATGAGAGAATTTTGACAAACTGGAAAAGAGTCATGTTAAATAAAAAAAAGGGGGGAGGGGAAAGGGCAGAGTGGCTTCATACATTGATAATATCTTTCCTACCTTTCTTTTGATCAGCAGGAGCACTGTGTAATGAGGCAGGGGAATGTCTTCTCTCTGGGAATGCATTTATTCAGAGTTGGTGACAGCATGAAACCTCTGCATATTTGTTCTCCCAGTCCCACAACCTCTTCTGCTTTTGCAGACTTCATCTTCCCCCATGCATAGACTGACTTTGGGGAAACCTCTCTTTGGGGAAACCTCTTTCCTCTCTGGGGAAACAGCACGAGGTTCACAGCCATCTGTGAACCCTGTCTTGAGTGGAAAAGATGTAGAGAAGATGCAGCAAGACAGAAAAAAAATAGACTTAGTTATGTACGGAATTATAGTAAACAAATACAAGAAAGCTAAAGAAGTATTAACTGAACTGTGAAACAGTCATTGGCTGAATTTAATTTGAGTTGGTTAAAGAATGGCAAGTTAACAGAATTTCATACTGAAATTCCCTCTAAGGTGCAGGTCCCATTGAAAGTACCAAAAGAACTCAAGTACCTTATTAATGCATAAGCTATTTAGTAGAGCTGGATGTAAAAGTAAGACTAGGAAATAACTAATTTGTCCACATTTTGGTTCCTCGCCCAGTCCCATTTTCTGACAAAATTTATTTAAGCAACATATTTTTGACAGATTTGACTGCAGTAATGATCCAGACATTGTTAGTTCCCTACATATTTTCCTTTTGTTGTTATTGTGTATCCCAAATCCATATAAATGGATATTTGCTTTAGCTGGCTTGCACACAGAGCCTACAGCATGTGAAAAGTTAAAAGCAGTCAGGCTGTGACGGTGTCGGTGGTTGTTGGTCTCTGAACGTAATTCCAAATGCACAAACCTATTTTTAGAACACTACATTCCTTTTCATTTTTTTTCTTTTTAAGCCATAAACTTCATGAAAAGGCTGCGACGTACATTACAGCCACACAGGGCTGAAAAAAAAAAAAATCGCATTAGCAGTGAAACAATAATCCTGATGCCAAACGTACAAATATTCGCTAATATCTGCCACGGTCCTGCAGGCCCGGAGGAGTGCTTCATCTTATTCTTCTGGCCTGTTTTTTGACAGAGGGCTTCCCTTAAATCCGTCTGCCACTCAGCTGTTCACAGCTCTCTGATTCACCCCAGCTCAGTCTGCCTTCACGAGCGGCTCGTGCTGGGGTGGCGTTGCGCAGGGTCCCATGGCCGAGGTGATGCCGCACCACGGGGTGCTCTGGGCTTGGTGCTGCTGCTGGTCTTCATCAGAGGAGGTCAAGTGGGGCACCAGAACGGAAAGCAAAAGGTGGACAGGCTCCCATGTTTGCTTTTCCTGGGGTGGTGCTAGCTATATTTGCTTATTAAATAAACACAATGGATGCTCAGGTACACACGCAAACGCCTGGTGTTCCTCAGGTGAACCCGGCTGTGGCAGGAGACCACCGTAAACTGTGCTGCCTAGACCTAAAGGGAACATCTATGAAATTAATTGGTGCTTTCAAATAAAAGGCATTTAATGTAAAACTGATAAATCCATTAAAGGTGTATTACGACTGCCATTGCTTCATTCAAGCAAAAGATTTATTCGTGGAACAGTTTGCTATTGCCTGTGCAGTTATCAGTGAATAATGATCTGGTGGTTTCATGCCTGAATTCCAGGTAGATAATAAAAACAACAAAAAGGGATTAATGCATTTTACCTATTTCTCTTCCATTTCTATGTGTGTGACCCCCTGCAGAGCTGCAGGCATGCAAATAAGAACAGAGAGGTTGGTCTGATACTGGAACTCCTGTGTGGTGGTGTATGCAATGTGCTGATGTTTGTAAAGCTGTGGTTGTTGTATCGCTGTTAAGAGCAGAGAAATTGTGTGAACATGCAAAGTCCATCAGCAGGAGCTCAAAGCACACATTTACCAAGGTGCAGTCTTCCAAAAAGAGCCCAGGAGCCCTAAAATCAAGTCTCCGGTTGAATCTCCACCATGCACCCCACGGCTCCCCACAATGCTTTCCTTTGCCCTTTAGGTCCACAGTGTTCCTCTCCACACAAGATGCCTGTGTGGGTAAACCTTCAAAACATGCTCTTATTTTATCCACAAGTCAAGGGAGCAGCTGGGACACATTGTAGTTCTCTTTTTTTTTCCCCCCTCACATTTTTTTCTTTGTTTGCTGCCCCATCTCTGACTTGGAGGGTCAAATCCATGGCAAGTTCATTTCTGGGCCAACTCTGCCAAATTGTATGATGTGAATTAATGTCTACTAGATCTTAGAACAGCAAACTCTGATTTAAGCTCTTAGGTTGAACTTGTCTACAATTGTTGAGGTGAAAGGCCAGTTCATACCCATTAATTAACCTAATCCATCTCAATCTACTTTATTTTATACCTTTTAGGGTTTGTGACTCTAAGAAATATATTTAGATAAAGCAATGCTGTTAAAATCCAGGAACGTTGCTAAAGACACTCACCACCCACCATTGGTTTATACTAGAGATCACTTCAAGCATTTTTTAAATGCTGGGAACTACTTTAATCATATATTTGTTAGCTGGTGCCGACACACTGAGCAGTTTTTCTATCCAATTGGTTCAAATAAGCATTCCATTAATGTCAGGGTTATTTTCGATTCTGACTTTTGGTCTGTTTGTAGTAATTTCATTAATAAGCAAACATTATTGTTAGACTCCCCCTGCTTTTTCCTTCCACCTCCTCTTACTGTGGTTCTAGTGCTAAAACACGTGAAAATGAGGGAGCGCAATTACCTTGTGAAATCTGAACCTAAACACGACCCCTAAGTACAGCTTTTAGGGGCTGTTGAGTATGTAGCAGCAGGCAGAGAATATTCAGAAAGATTAGCAAGGTTCAAACTTTATCTAAAAGCATATGGGAATTTCTTAAGAGGATCTAATCTAAAAATAGGATTAAGACATATTACCAGATGTCTATCCCCTAAATATTCATTTTTAAACTGAAGATATTTAATGACTGAGTAATATTTAATAAGTTATTAGTTGACCGTAGAGGCTTCTGAAATTGAAATTCCTTGGAAATGTCTATCACGATAATAATTAATAAAGATTTTGAAACAGCATCTTCATCGGAATGGTTTTCTGCCATATTATAGAAGCCCATTTTTTAAAAAGTATGGTCTGTTTTAGATTTTGGGTTTTTTTTTTAAATAATATACAGAGAACAAAAAATCTTGTATGCCGTAACATTGAAATACCTAAAGCTACATGGAAATTAGCAGAAAGCAGTCATGAATGGCTTGAGATTTTATTTGTAAGAATGAGATAAGTATCTACATATTTATCCATTTTTATCTGGATACTTTTATCCTGGAAAACAGTCCAGAAATATAGAGCAGCAAGTGATATTTAGGGAAGATGCACTTAGTGTGTTTTGTGTGGCTGTGCCTTGCGTGTGGCCCCTATGTTATAGGATATCAGACAGCTCATTTAAGGTACAACAGATCTAATTGATCTCATCATCTATGAAAACCTGGTGCACATCTGAAAGAAAGCATTTCTCAAAGATTGAAGTTTTCTACAGATAAATGAAAAGAAACTGCAATAATGCTCATACAGGGTTTCCAGTACAGACACAAATGTGGGAGCACGCAGATAAGCCCTGATCTAGTTTTACATTTGGATTTCTATGTCAAATTTTCTTATACATATCCACACTTGAATCTTGGGTTGTGGTTTTTTTTTCTGCTAAAAGTCGTGGTAAATCTGAAATTGTGGTAAATCTGAAAGGTGGGTCCAGATGGAGGTTACCTGCTCAAAGTCACGAGGTGAGACAAAGTCAGAGTTCTTTTGAGATATTTTGTCTTTAACTCTCTTATAGGCATGATGTCTTAAGCTAAGTCAAGAATATCATCCAAGTATGTTTCTTGTGATATTTGGACACATGTTTCACAGAGGAGAGGAATATCTGAAGGATATAATAACAGAGGTTTTTTATTGGATTCCCTCCTCTCTTCCCTGTTGAAGTTTTTTAAAAGTTGTGGATAGCTATAATAAAAAAATAAATATTTTAACCACTTTTATAATTCTTAGACTTTCTCCTGAAACTGAAGGCTATATGCACCTGCAATAAATTCTAGTTGCACCAGTCCCTCACCTGGAGAAATTTGGTGTCCTTCAATGGAAAAAAGAATCTGCTGTCAGACGGAGGCGAAAATATAGGATTTGTGGAAAACCACGGAACTCCTAATAATTTCCAGGGTTTCACCCGTTGCTATAGCTAAGGAGAAGCTCTGGAATATAAGAAGGAGGAACGGTGATGGGAAGCTGGAGGAGCTGCAGTAACCTTGTAGTAACACTTGGAAACAGTGCTCCTTTCTTCCTCCCCTCCAGACCTGCGGGAGGCTGGCACGTAAAACCTGAGATGCAGCTATGTCGAGGGGAGAAATTTAGCTGACGTGTTTTACGGTTGTTGTTTTGAGTCACTGATAAAGCCAGACACCAGGGAATTGTTTGTTTGAAGTGCGTGCGTGCTCCATTCTGAGCAGGATGGGAATTATCAGTTTATACGCCAATCAGATAATGATGGTGGAGAATAACTGGCAAGTGTGATGTTGATATTTTGGCTGAGGGATGAAGAGGACTGTTTCTTCTTCCTCTTCATGTACCTAAAATTTTGGCTTCTAGCAAACTTGGGAACCCAATACACATACAGGTTTTTATTGTGCTTTATTGTGTTTTATTTTATTTTTTGTCCAGCCAGAATAATTAGTTATAGGAAAGAAAATATAGTGGAAGCAAACATTCCTGGAGAGATCTTTCCATTCTTTTTTTTTTCCCTTAATCACTTGCCAACCGCAGGCTCTGCACTTGGCTTCTCAGGCAGGAAGAGAAAAGATAAAGGGACAAAAAACTTTCTGCACCTCATGCTTGAAATATTTTTGCTTTCATTGGTGAGAGGTAGAAGATATCAACCTAGGACTGGAATGGATACAAACACTACGTGTACTCTGTGGGTCTCAGCGCCCTAATATTCAGCAATAGTATCCCTCAAATAAGTTAACTAAAAACAAAAATTACGGCTAGTCCAGCAATTAATGTGCTAGTCTGAACTTGATAAATGTGAATTCAGATCCTTGTTCTTGTCATTTGCATATTGCGCCATAAAGTTACCTGTTTGAGATCAGATGCACAAAGATACTTACGAACCCAGATTTACATTGAAATTACAACTGGGACATTTTATTAGTGATGGAACATGCATGCCTGGTTTTCAGTGTGGACCTGGCCTCTACTCTCTTGTTACTTGTCTGAGTGCAAATTGCCCTTTTCCATACCAAAGCAGTGCTTTAAAGAAAAATAAATTAAAGATTACACAAGTATTACAGTAAAAGTGACAGAAGTTCAGCATTCCTGAGTGCCAGGTCACATGTTAGAAAGACTTATTTTTCCTCCCCCCCCCCCCCCCCCCCCCCATATGTATGTATATTTATGAAATATGTAGCAGATTATTTTTTTAGGCAACCTTAGTCCACAGTCAAGCAGTTGAAATGTGGCCATTTGTACTGTATTTCAACTTTTATAGTCACCTGGAGAGGCAGAGAAGTTTTGCAATACGCGTAATGCACGCTACGTGACAGAATGGCAGCGGCAATGACTATAGCGGTACCACACACACACTGCAAAAGTTTGGAAAGGAAGAAATGTAATAAAATTCTCCCATTCATTGGAAGCCTAGAGTAACTGAGTTTTCTGAGCTAGGAAATTGCTCTTAGAGCTCACAGCAAACCTCCAAACGTAGATCCTTGAGTATATGCGGACTTCAAGTCTCTTCATGCTCGAGGAGACAGTCTACATAGTAGATATCCATGCCTGTAGGCTGCTTATCAGCCAAATCCTTTCTACCCCTTGAAAAGTTTCCTTCACTGGTCTTCGTGAAGACACTCTCCTCCCCAATGACCACAGCTCTGTGGCTTCACTTGCAGTTTTGCAGGCCTTGATTTCTCATGAATTAGACTCTTTTCTAGATGTGATACTCAGACGGCACAAACTAGCAAGGAGCGGTGGATTCTGACTAGGTTATTATTTTATAAAACAATACCCTGCTCCAAGGTTAGCATGTCTGGGTGTGTAGATATGTCTGCTTGTGTGTACGCTCAGAGGGTGATTCTGATCAAAGCTACCACTTCTTGGCCTGTATCTTCATGCTGACGCAATTTTGTCATGGTTAAGAGGATGTTCTGGTATGGGAAATAAAAGCATAGAATAAAAAGGCTTTATTTGCTCTCCAGATTCCATACAATTTTGCCTTACACATTCTTTACTCTGGCCCTCTTTTTTCCATCGGTTGCCAAACTAAAGTTTTGTACCGGGCCATTAAAGAAAAAGTGAAAACAAAACTTTTATTGACATGAACACTTTTTTTCTCTCTCTCTCTCTTCGCCATTGGGGCCTCAGCTAAAGTGACCTGAGGCTAAATAGGCTCTCAAAGAAAGCTTTCTTGCCAAAGAAATGTCATTGCTGTTAAACAGTACTAATGAATGCATAGATTTAGAACCTTATTTACATTGAAATTTGTTTAGTAAGCCAAGTTAGGTCTGAAAATTGGGACAAACTGTTTCTTCAATAATTTAATAACTCCAAAGACCTCGTCCATTTGGAAAAGGCAGAGCCTCACCATCCACTTACAAATGCAAAGTCACGTTTCCCAAAATTGAATAAAATGCTAATAATACAGCAGATCCACAGATCAGCAAGTAAAGTGGCTTTTAGCTCTGAGTTCAGCTGGAGGCAGAGTGAATAACAACAGTCAGCTTACTCTGTCCTAAGCAAAATGGTTTTATTCCATCAATTGCCTGTGTTTCAAGTGTTTTGAAGGGTTCACATTTATTTTCGTAACCTCACTGAATTTGGCACCCTTGCCAGTAGTGCTGGAACTTTCAAATCGGGAGCTTTTCATTGAAACAGGCCAATTAACTCACTAGGGTCACATTCCCTATATGAACTGCTTTTAATGGTGAGCCGTACCACCCATTTTGTGGCAAACAAAAATCCATAAAGAAAAAACAAATTAATTCCTTTCAGTGAGTGCTTTCCAGGGGAAAGCACATATCAGCTGGTTGACCAAATATGGGATACTTGGACAAATAAATAAAATGTCCCTCCATCACACACCTCCCCGAAAGTTATTGTGTCAGCTTTATGGAAACCATAACACTTATTCCTACATCTTATGGATGAGTATTTCTGCAAAATCTGGTTTTGGTCTTCCCAGTCACATAGCCTCAGTGCAGAAGCTTGAATTTTATCTGGGTAGAAACTCCCCTACAACATGGGAAGTGTGGAAACTAATTTATACCCTCAGTGTGGGCTGAATTACAGAGTAGTTTTCTGCTCTGTTCTTTAGCAACAGAACTGAGTTTTCTAGAATAAAGACAACAGTTGCTATCTAAAGCATAAGTTGGAGGTAGCATTGAATTGGGAATTTATTCTCAGATGAAAGTTGAATACTCAATATATTATGAAACACGCAGGTCCCTGCGAAACATAAAGGTACCTATGCACACCCTATATTCCACTGTCATAGAGCAGGTATAAGAAACCCCACCACAGAGGCAGATGCCACAGAGGTCAGACTTTGATGTCAAAGCTTGGACAGACACCCATCATTTGGGGGTTTGTGCTTTTTCCACTAGACTACACTTACTATGCTGAATTCCAGTCCCAAAATTTATTCATAGTCCACCGCTACTATAATTTAAAATAGTATTTTAAATGGAAATAAACAAATGCAACCAGGTCATTATAACTCTTGACCTGAAACTGGAGCAGCAAGTAAACAAGAGAGACACCAGTAATGTCTAAATATTTGAAATATGTCTGAAAAAAGATATGCCGCTTCCATTCAGCAAACATTTTGTGGAACATGGCAGGTCTCAGTCAAACTAAGAGCCCCCAAACAAATCTACCTTTCTTCAGTACAAACTGTTAGGAAATACATTTTTGAAGCTGAGCCTCTATCAGAATATGATATTACATGACACTGTAACCTTTTTCCCTCCAGAAAACCACCCTTTATGAATAAAACATAGGTGACCTTTAAAAACTTAGCAGTTGTACTAGGTGATTGCATATTAACAAGCTTTTTGAGGAACTAGGACAGGCACTGTACGTTTCAGTTAAGGGCAGATAATAGAACTATTCAAATAATTTATTATTTTATACAATATAGGGAAATGTAAGAAAACTACCTCAACAAGAGTCTGCTTAAATTTTTGTGAGTATAATTTTATGTAGCTCCCCCCATTCATCTAAATTATACAGTCACTGCTAAATGAAAGACTTCCTTTTAAAGGACAACTCTGATTCTCCTTTGCTTGAAGTTTATGAACAGCTTTGGTTTGAGGCCACAGGATCGGAGAAGTTGCAGTGACTACTAGGCATTTTTCATATGCCATCAAAGGTGTCTAAAGCTTTCTGTCCTTCCTTTGCCAGGATAAAGGGTTTGGAGACAAGGCCTTGAGCTGATTTAAATAAGTAGAAATGCTGGGATATCAAGGCATATACAGCAATATATGTGGGCAAAGAAGACTCAGTCCTTTGGCTGACTTCCTCTATCTGAGAAAGGCTCTTGACTTTATTTGATCATCTCTATTGAAGCCAAGTGAGGAAAAGAGACAGTAGGTTCACACCAAAGGACATTTCTACCAAAGGGATCACTTTGGAAATTCATTACGTTTATAAGTTTGAATAATAACACTAAATCTCATCTTCTTGCATGGGTTTTCCTTCTTTCCAGCTGCCCTCACTAGTTCCAGAGCCGGCTTATCAGTAGCAATTTAGGGTGGTATTCTGATGCCCTCCAGCTCTTGATTGGTCCATCATATTGGCATTTCTCTTTAATTATGCATTCAGTACATGGGGACCTGACAGATAAGAAAAGTAAATTCCTCAGCACTTTTTCTCAAGATATTTTTGTCTACCTAAAGTACAACCCCATTGCATGTGAGCAAGATTCCTTCTTCTGCTTAAGGATGTAATGGTCCAATACCTCATACCATGTAAGGAGTGAATTCCCCGGTTTAGCAAAGACGAAATAGCAGATTAGACATTGCAGAAGTCCAAATGATTATTTTAAAACCCAATACCCATTGCGTTACTCTCCCTGAATTTATCAGCTGGAATCCTGCAAGACTAAATTCAAATGAAAATGCTGATAAAACATGCCCCATTGTTTGTTTTCTTTGCACTAACTCAGGTATAATCGCCTTAAGGTGACTAGACGGTTACTTCAACCTTTTGCTACATAAGCTGCTTCCTCCAAGTATTAGAACTATATCCAGGCGCCAAAGAGTAAACTTCACTGACATTCGTCATTTTAGCGTTTATGCTCCTTAGGTTGGCTGAAAAGTTTCCAAGCGGGAGTCCTGGGGGTGTTGAGTGTGTAACTTTCCCTCGTGTAGGCAGAGCACACAGCGGTTTATCCTTTGAGCCGGTGGGAGAAAGGAAAGGGAAAAATGTTCCACCAGGCCAACCTGATAGGTTTTCTCCAATGTGTCATTACTGTGTTTCAGAGCATCTGTGTTGCTGCCATATGAACTGGATAGGAACACAAAGTAATCAATTTCAGTTGAGAGCACTAATTTATCACCTTGCCATCTTTTATTGCAAGGTAGAGAATCTCTCTCTCTCTGTTTCTCTTCTACTTTCTAAATGCAAAATCAGGACAATAAAGAGACACACACCCCCTCCCGTCTTCCCCCATCTCTTCCCTTTCCCTATTCGTTTATAAGCCCTTGTAATTAAAATAAATGCTTTGAGAAGCGGAAATGTACATGATCATCCTCCATTATTGCCTGTTAAAGGGCAAGAGCCATGCTGGTTCTTACTGAAAAATATACAGGAAAAGTCCAAATTTTAGCCACTTCTGCATTACTAAGAACTTCCTCCAGAATCAGTTATTCTCTAAACCATGGCAGAGGCAGAAAACAAGTACCATTTAATTCTTTCCTATGAACATGGAAAAAAAACGGTTTTGTTGTCCTTGGCATAAATACGCTCTATCAAGACCTGAAAAAACAATGGTCAGTATGATGGACCCAGGCTTTGGGTGTCAGAGGCAGCCTGCACTTTGCAGTCTTACTCAAGAACGATCCTCAAAGAGGGCATGAAAGAAGGGCAGAAGCTTCCCTAATGGTATGTCTACATGGCCTTTTGCAGGCAGACGTGAGCTGACTCTGTATGACTCCAGATGACCAGGAGCCGTTGGACTGCAATACCACAGAACCAAGCCTGAGTATGCCACCATTCACAGACACTTGGCTTCTAGCTTGTCGGTGTTCAAACTATGGGTTGAGCCAAGCCCCTGTCTGCATGCAAAAGACTGTATGGTTCTGGTTTAGCCCTTGTGTTATATATTCTTCCTAATACCCATAAGTACCCAGCACAGTACTGAAAGAAGGCATACAAAGTCCATGGGTGTGGTTGGTTTGGTTTTCTTTTGGCATTTCTCTCAAACCTGAACTTCCCAAATCACCACCTATTTTTAATATAGCTTTTAAATCATATTTGCAACCTTCCCAAGAGTTTTTCTAGCCATCAGTGAAGTGAGGCTGTCTAATTAAAACCAAGCAGGTTTTGGGTGCGCACACGTACGTGTGGATAGATGTTATTTCAGGACTGTTAGACATATATACAGTAACTGCAGGTGCTAAGGGCAACCTGAACATAGGGAAACACCTAATATCCCATCCAAGGTACTATGTTTTACCCTCACTTGTTTTTCACATTGTCTTTAAATGCTATTTACCTGAAGTACTATTAGCTAACTAGTTCTATTTGCATTCGCACACTTACTACTTTCTTTCTTTCTATTCTCTCTGTCTTAGAACCTTTACTGTAGATGCTGAAGTCTTTCATCACCATTTTCCTTAGAAAAAACACCCCAGTTTATGCACACACATGGATATGTATATATATTCGTGG
Source organism: Ibidorhyncha struthersii (assembly GCA_013398815.1). Lineage (NCBI taxonomy): Eukaryota > Metazoa > Chordata > Aves > Charadriiformes > Charadriidae > Ibidorhyncha > Ibidorhyncha struthersii. Next base: position 877,162 of record VZSZ01006766.1, on the reverse strand, counting down.
AACCTGACATTCCTCTGCCACTCCCAATATATCTTTCTAGGCCCCAATTTCCTAAGCAAAAGCACATTACAGTTCTGATGCTTTCCACAGCCTAGTAGCACATCAATAAACTAAAGATTATTGTGCTTTGTCAGGTTTTATTTTGTAACATTATGGGAAATTCTCTGCTGCTTTGGATGAGTGCATAAACTCTTATTGCTTGACAATTAACAGAGCTAGTAATAGAAAATGCAATGTAATTTACCTTAGTACAAGGGATTTTGGTTAACAAAAATTAAACTATTGAACTCTCCTCTTGTAGGAGAAGGACATTGTCTCATTATGTGTGCCATTTTTTTTGGGGGCGGTTAAATAATTAAAAAACCCCTCTACACAACAGCAAGTGGGTGCTGGGCCTTGGGCAGATTTATTATGAAGGCTATGTGGAATTCTTCTAATGTGCTTGCTTTGGAACTGGACAAAATGATCCCTTTGCAAAATAAGCATGCGGTAGCCTTTTGTGTGATACAGAGAGAGTTCACCCAAATAAATAATGTTGAAGGGGGAGTTCCCTTATGTGCTGTGTAATTTCATGTCCTGGAGACTTCTTATCCCTGTTGCTGAATTAGGAAGGTCAGAATTCAATTCTCTCCCCCAGCAGCTACATACTATAAATGCTGAGGGGCCACCACATTACTCTGAGGACCAGTCAGTCTTTTCAGGTCGTCCTCCAAAGAGGTGGCTTGTGCGTTTTTGGACTCCATGGTCTAGGAAGGTTGTGTTTCTCTTCCTCTTCCCTCCCCCCTGCCCCCTGGAATAAGAAGGAAACTATATCAAAGGACAATGAATTGAAGGTTGGCATTTTCCCCACCAACTGGAAATTTAAACCTGTTGAAAAAGAAATGGCAGGTAAATGAAGCCATAAGAGAAAGAGGCCGAAGAGCTGGGGTGTGGGGCTGGCCTTGAGGGTTCAAAACACAGCCTTACTTTCCACAGTGCCTAGCGTGAACCTGGACAAATCCATGGAGAGTTTGCTTTGTGTAGAAAATGGGAACAGAGAGTTTTGCATTGTCTATGTTTTCCTGAGCATACCTAAAGAAAAGCCTCAGTAAGAAAATATAACTCATCACTGCAAGTTTTATCTCTGTCTCTTAAAAAAAAGTTAATTCTTATATTTTAAAAGGCATGCTTTGACCCATTGCTATTTTCAGGCCAAAGAAATGATCTAATAAAATTTAAGGACATAATGATTAATTCTTTATGACCTCCTCATTTTGCATAGTTTATAGTGAAACTTATATCTGAGTCTTAAATGAGCGAGGGGGGAAGGTTAGTGTTTGTCTGTGCCTACCTGTCCTCCTGTCCATCCCTTAAGGCTTCCAGCCAGAGGCTGGATCACAGTACTCAGTAAATTTTCCTTCACTGACAGCAAACCAAAGTTTGATTCAAATATGAGGGTGAGGTTTGCCCTTTAAAAGGTTTGAGAGGGTAATTTAGTTAAGACATTGCATGTCTATTTCCTACCACACTTCACTGGGTTTTATATTCTTGATTTTGGAGGCAATTTAGGTAATCCCAGCCTAAGGTAAGAGTACTGGTCTTTCCTGTAATCATAAGTGTGCACATGGGTGAAAAAGTCAGAACGGATTCAACAATGGACCAGTCCAGTTGAACGTGGCCTTTTCTGGGAACTGGGTGTATTTGAACAGTGGGCTTTGTAAGCAAGGCAATAATAGCCTCACATGGACAGATAATGATGGATGTTATGGAATTGTGAATCGGGGTTTAAAATTGTGCCCTCCTGCCCTCAAACCTCCTTACACATACAAACAAAACAAAGCTGAGTTTGAGATGGAAGCATTAGACTGGATTGGCTGAAAAGCTTTCCTTTTACTGGAGGAGGTAAGCCTGTATCAGATAGTGTTGAAATCGCCTACTTGACCCTTGTCTAACCTTCAATCCAGAACGTACAAAGTAGGACAGAGCTAATCCCAACAAGTAGGTTTAAGCAAACAGACTAACAATTTACTACCACTCAGAGAATGTCGCTTTCGGAACTTTTTGCTCACGCATGATTTTGGAAACAAGAGCCATTTAAAGCAGAGATGCATTACAGGCAGAATCTGAACCTCCACTTCAAATCCAGTGAAAGCTCCTCACTCTTAACCAGCACTGAAGAAGACACCTGTGTCTTTACTGGTATGCATGGTGGAACATACATGACGGTGAACATACAATATAGTGATTCTGCAACAGGTTTTCTCACTTTTGTCATTTACCTGAAAGACATAAGGTCTCCCAGCAAGCTATTTGCCGTGATGTGTAGCATTGTCAATAGCATAAATAAAAGTAATTACATAAAATATGTGTGTGTGATGTTATTGACATTTATGAAGATTTTCTTCTTATACAACTGCTTATGGAGGAGTTATTTTAGGCTGGAAACCTCTAGACATACATCACCTTGGAGCACAGATGAAGACTGAGAAAAATGAAATGTGACAATTCTTCAAACCTACCCTGCCAATTGGAAAAGTTTGTTCATTGTTTTGTCAAGGCCAGACTGTGCTGACGCTCGCTAGGTTGAACTGTCCCTTACTTTCCAGTTAGTTCTGACAATTTAAATGGCTTTATCACGTGGGAAGGGTACAACACAAATCAAGAAGGAAAGTACTATTCAAATTGGGCAAAAATGCAGGATCATACTCATTATGGAATGGACTCTGACCTTCAAATATTACTTTTGCATGTCTCACTGAGTCAAATCATGATGACCTTTTTTAATGGGATTTTTTTCCTTTTCTTTCAGTAGAACAACCTGTGAGATTATCTTTTGTCACTCGTGCACAGAAAATTTATATGGTTCTGAATATAAATAGTAACCGTGTGGCTGAGTTCAACACCTCAGCTTTCTGGTTACCAACACCAAAATCCTCTCAACTTTTAGGCGAGTCTGGATCTGATTCCACTGCAGGACACTGTGGCTTAGGTTCATTTTTGATGTTCCTTATAACCAATATGACATTGTGATGACAGAGATTATATACAATGTGGATAGACACCGACATGGAGAAATTACAATGTCAGGGTTGTTTGAGAAGTTTTTTTCTACTGTGAGGCAAATATCATATTCCTTATGTATTTTTTCCTTGAGATTCCTGACTATAAGTTTGCCCTAAAAAAAAGAACAAGAACTTTGTTAGGAGGTTCATCTAGGTCAGAAACAATTTTGTTTAAGACATAAACTATATTCAAAGGCAAAAGAAGTGCAAAATTAGCAGGCACTGCCATAAATTAGTGGCAAAACCCAAAGTGTAGCTATGCAATTCTTTGTTTGCCTTTTTTTATCGTTTGTTACAGCATAAGACTCTCTTTTTTAAAGAGAGAGCTAGTGAAATACCGCCAGCCTGAAGCAGGAATGAGGAGATTGAATATTTCCCACTGAAATATACAGTGAACTCATTAAAAATACAGTCAATTTTTTTAATAGTAAAATCATTTTAAGTTTGCTTATATGGTGCACATAAATCTGAAAGCCTGAGTTATTGAGTGCTATGAAGCCTGATGCCTTGAATCCTGCACTATTGTTCCCTCTGCACTTTCAAAGGCAATGCTTAGCTGCCCACAATCCCCAGGAACAGACTTTCCCTCTCAAATATGTGTGCCAAAGCCACCAAGACCCTTCCTGAGTTCCTCATCCTTTACTCAGTCCTTTCCTGGATTTCACCCAGCATTTGCAGATGAGGTCAGGTTATGAAGAAGATCCCAGAGAAAAGAAGGGGAGCAAAATCAAGCCTGTAAAAGAACGAGTGGAGCGTGGAAAACCCAAGAGTTTGGATCTCCTCTTATCTGACTCCTCCCACTCCGCTTCGTGCTGAATCTACTGTCTTATCTGTTTCTCATTTTTGGTATGTGATTTTGTTGGCACTAGCAGGGGTTTTTTTCTCCTCTCATTCTGGAAGACATACCAAAGAGTGCACAGAAAGCTCATATGACAGTCTTTTAATGGTATATGTAAAAGAATGAGGAATTTAAAAGGAAGAAGGAACATACTTGCAATTAAAATCACATGCTACATCTTGTAAATAGACTGTCACTGAGAGAGTCACATCTCAGGCACGTGCTGCAACAGTTTCTGCACATGGCTTCAACTGTCATGAAATTACTTGCTGGTAAAATATTTACACTTTCTCAGGTTGTATACAGAGGACACCTTCTTGTGAAGCAATGGCAGGGAGGGAACTCAGTGGACTCTAATTCCTCTATATAATCTAAGCACTTTACTGTAAATGAAAGCCAAAACAACCCTAACATTTTTTCAGTTGACAGATTAAGTTAGTAGCATCATGTTTCTGAATTTGTGATGCAGTCTTCCACGCTCACACTTGCACAGAAGTCTGCCCACATGCATGGGCGCACTCCCCCATTTCCTTTCTGCATCCTGCTGATTCCGGATCAAATCTGCAGCTGAGGACTGGACTTGGCATACACACCCAATTTGCTTTTGCAGCACAGCTATTTTTAGCTGAAGCAATAAGCTGGAGCCATCACAATCAGGTAGTTACAAGCAGCACCAGTCCCATGGCTCAGAACTTTCCACCCGTTCTGTTCCAGGAATGACAAAACCTCATCCCACTGACATTGGTTGGTTTGCAGTTGATGTTTACTTCCTTAAAAATGTGAGTTCCTCCTTCATGTAGCACTGGCAGGCATTTCTTACTCCTCCAGACAGCACAGCAAGCATGAGTGTGTTCCTGCAAGGTTGGCTGAACATGTAGGCTTGCGCGTCTAGATCTTCTCAGAGTGACTGAACAGCTTTGCAGTGGGGTTTGTTTTAACCATAGCTTCCCTGGGTTATGCTGCCACAAAGTTTTCTCTAGAGTTAATGCTGAAGAAATGCTGATTTTTTTTTTTTTTGTAAAGTTAAAGCAATCATATGTAACTTTGCCATAAATGGGTTGGCTTTCTAGAGACATTGTTTTTAAGTGGTCTCTGAGATTTGTTACCAAATCATAGGATGATCAGGCTTATGTTTGTCCTGGAACGTGAACTATTTTGAAGCTTTACGTTGTCCATATAAAAGATGGTTAAAAGGATATTTTCTCACTCATTTTATGACGTTTAGTAGGTTAGCTGAGGTAAGGTTTAGCATTAAGGCTAAAGAAGCTACTCTCACATGTTGTAGGGAGCATCAGAAATAACACCCCATCCATCTTCCTTCACAGTTATTTTTTATCTTCTGTGTCTCAGACACTTATCCCGAATTTTCAGGTCTTTGTCCTTCACTGAGATCTTTATCAGTTGGAAAAGTACACCAGTCTTGAAGCTTTAACATTAAGCACATTTCCACAAGAAAGTATTGCTTTAACAAGGGTGGAAAATGCTCTCCTTAGAAGAGCAATTATCATTAAAGATTCATTATCAAAAGAATAGTTACCTAAAGCAGAAAAGTATGAACAGTCCCACTGATTCATTCCCCTGACAGAGTGTGACAGCAATCCCAAGATGAATATATTTCAAAGACTAGTACAAATTTGGTCTGTCTGTCTATGCGTATAATATGGCTATTGCTATATTACCACATTGAGCACATCTGTAACTGATGCCAACAGGCTGATACCTTTAATGATGACATGCTGTTTTACACTGTGTGGAGACCTGTTCGTATATTTTGAACCAGTGGCTGAATTTTCTCTTTGGTTTTCTACTCCAGGTCATCTTCTCAAAAGGTTCAACTTCTCCAATGTCTTAGAACTCGAAGTGAGCCTTCAACTTTCACCATAGGCTCACGTGCCTTCAAACTGATATTCAAGCACTGTTAATCCGTAGGCACATGTGGCACAAACTGTGATTTGCTTAAGTCTTTATCATGAATCATTTACATTCCCCTGCACCATACAAAGCATTCTAGTTAGAGGTGGCCCACACTTGCTTTGTGTATGGTAAGGATTTATTCACTCCCTAGCTGGGACCTTGGGAAAAGGAATTTTTTTCATAATTGGTTTACTCCACAGGAGATCCGGGAGGAGCTACACATTAAGATTTAGAGCAGTCTTAAGATTTTTAATTTAAGATAAAATAGACATGCATATCTTTTAGAATATATATCTGTACACACACATTAAACTCTAATATGTAGACTTATGTTTATCACCTTTAAATGATAAATTTGGCTGATTTTAGTAGAAACTGAATGCAGTAGACTGAATATTTATTAGTATTATTACATTAAGTCACAATGTACCTTCTAATGTGAAAATAATAACAAAAAGAAATTCCACTTTGCCAAGAAAAACAATATAATGACAGTAACCAACTGTGTTGGCTTTTTCTCATGTCAGAGTTGGGCAGGAATGCCAGGCCAAATTATAAAGTCCTTCACCAGACACAAAACTCTCGACGAAATCAATGGGAGTTTGTTCAAATATAGATTTAATTAAATCCATAGAATCTGGCCAGTTATCAGCAACTTTGGTCAGGATGAGAATCTTAAGGAGACAGTTGAATCTTTCCCATCTCTGCCATTATATAAATGTTATTTTTGCTAGAATATCTTCCTTCACCCCCACCCCCCAAGCAGTTCAGAGACAATAAAACACCAGGAATCCCTGAAGAGTGGTAAAATGCTGACATGATTTAAGGAGGAAGACTCTGATAAGAAGATAAAAATCTAATAAACAGAGTCTGGAGGACCTTGGCAAGTCTCAGCTGCTTGCCAGTGTAAGCAAAGCCCCTCCCAAGGAAAACAAAGGGAACCTTAATCTCAAGGACATTCCACTCACAAACCATCTGAAGGAGAAAGTCAAGGCCATGACCTCTGCAGTCTGAAGTTATGAGCATACTGACAAGAAAATATTTGACTTGGTTCAAGAAGCAAAATCAGTCATTGGATTTTTTAATATCTTTTTTCTTCAATAAGAGACAAAATAATGCAGTGCTGTATTATGTGTAAATGTATATATATACCCGCCTCTTCTCACTATTAAATGGAAGGGATATTCACATGCACATGATACTTGTGTATTATTATTATGCATGATACATACGTTGAATCAAATATCTACACCCCAAGATGTCCGAGATAAGTAAGTTAGTTGTATATGACTGCTGTATTTTTGACCAGACAAGATACAATGTCAACAGATTAAAGCGTTGCCTTTGTGTCTTACTGTATGTAACTTTAGGCCACTTAAAAGCTTCTAAAGGATAGCTAGGCTGTAATTAGTTACAAGGAGTCTAAATTGGTTCAGATAAATCAAATGGAAATACAAAATGACATCTAATGGCAAAGTTTTCTCAGGCTGCAAAGATTCATTGTCTCCTATGGTCACCATCTACTTACCCTTAACACTCACTCTCCTGCCCTTCTGTGGATGCTTTACATGTTTTTAGCATCGGCAATGATGAAAACATCAGCAACATTTGGAAAGCAGGGTCCTCAGACTGCCCCACAGCACTTTTCTGAAATTTCTGCTCTGATTTGAAAGGTTGTTAAGGTTTAGGCACTAAAGGTACACAGAAAGTTATGGAAACTTCTCAGCTTTCTGGATGGTGTGGACTTTGCTCTTGATAGTCATCACATCTTGTCATTCAAGTTCAAATTTAAGAAATACAGATGATTTTTCTGTGAAGCTGGCTCTTCTAATCAGGACAGCACCATAAAAACTCTTTCCTTTTCTACCTATTGCAGTTTATTCATAGGAATCTGTGTAAACTTTCCTTATCTTGGGTGAAATTTTCCGCTGGTGCAGAGGATTAGGACTTGGCGTGTCACACTCCACTCACTATGAGAAGATCTCCAGCTAAATATTTCATACAGATTTTTAATGCCCCATTTGTTTCTAGATGCTGGTAACTTTATTAAGGTTAATTGTACTGCCCTGAAACACAGCTATGAAGCACATTATTCACACACATTGCTGCAGCTCACTAACCCTTTGGGTTCCCTTACCAGTACCAAACACTTTGATTTCATCACATGCTTTGCCAGTGGGGACCAGCAGAAGCGTCTTGAGGTGCCAAATCACTAAGACATAATGATGTCAGATATAAGTAACCCTCTGCATATTCGGAAAGGGTCCAGACTGACCCCGTCTCCTCTTAGAGAAATAAATAATGCAATCCACTGAGAAGAAAAATTATTTTTGTCAGTGCTCCACCAGAAGCTGGGAATTTGAATTTTGAGCTGTGAGGGAGTAAGTTGTACAACATAAAGAGAAGCAAGGATGATCTGTTAGAGAGATAAGCCTGACAAGCAGAATTTGGGTTCAGTCTGGAACTAGGCTAGCATCCGTCAGAAGCCTGAACTAATCTGAACTGAACCCTGCCCCTCCAATAACCTGCCTTGTTGTTGTGGCACCTGATGACATTTTCTGCCGTGTTGTGTAATGACTTAAGGGCTGTAATGGGTTGCATGCTGTTAAATGTCATCAAATGCCATGAATCATAAACAATCCTGGCTTCTAAACCAGAGATTAGGGATATTTATGAAGTTTAGTCTCAGTTTGGGTTTTCCAGACTCTTGAAGTTCAGAGGGTTCCTTTTATTCTTCTTCTTTTATTTTTTTTTTTATTTTTATTGCACAGACTGCTTCCTGCTGCCGTGATTGACCCTGCTGCTAATATACCCAAACTGCAGAGCTTGATGTTAATCCAAAGGAGTTGAATGCCTGAACTGATTGCCTGCTGACAGCCAGTGTAAAACTCAAAAGCATGACTGCAGATATTGAGATTAGATATTGGAAGACCAAAAAAAAAAAGAAAGAAAGAAAAAAAAAAAAGATGCAACTGTTTATTCTCTGCAGAAGCATCAGGAAACAATCCCTATTACCCCACTACTGAAGTGCAATTTCTGGTTTCCAAAACTTTGCAATGTTACAAACCTTTTATTGATCCTATAAGAATGAAAGCAGATACAACAAAGAAGCCATAAAGCACAAAGATAAAAGAGGAATAAAAGGGACAAGGCACTTACTGTTGTTTGTTATAGTCTTAAAAGGAATTAAGTTAAAACAAAAAAAAGGAAAGAAATAAAGATAAGCACCATAAAAAGTAGTGAGGGGGTGCAAAAACCAAATCTGGCTGTAACTTGCCATATGTACACTGATTAATATTGCCATGCTTGTATAGGAAGATGCTCCATGGGACAGTTCTCTAGATCTTCACTCTTGTTTTACTTTCTATGAATTTGATGGAGAAAGGACTGAGGATTAAATTTATATTCAGTGCTGTTCACTTGTGGCTTTACTGGAAGAGACAAGGGAGTTACACACACGCACATACATGCACACATGTTCTCCACAGACATTGAGTGACTCTTCTGGTCCTGCTGTGTTGCTGTGTTTGATACTTGTGCACATACCTTACTGATCCCATTTGGATTTGTTCTCCCCATCCTTATTAATAGTCATCAGATAAAGATTATCTATCTATAAGTAACAAAGATCTCATGTTGTCTGCCAGGTCATCTGATGCTGTTCAAGACAAGTGTTCATAAGTATCATTTGAAAGCTCTTTTGAGCCAAATGGAAGCACTTTGTTGAAACGCCTAAGAAAAAAACTAATTTAACTGCTCTGTAAAAGGCCTGATTCTGCCCAAACCTTCAGCTGGGGAACTAACCTTCTTATACATTTATTACGGCAAGCAGCACTGACACTGAACAAGTGTAAATATTCATTAATAATGACAAATCATTCTGAATGCTGCACACAAGCAATAAAGGAAGGGGCTCCTGCATAAATAAACAAGCAGGTGTGTCTGAAGGTTTAAGACATTATTCTGGTATTTCCAAAGCACCTTAATGATGTGGATGTTCCAGCCTCAACCTTTGGACCCATTTGGAAATCCTGTACTTGGGCAAGTTGCAAACATCCGAAAGCCTCTGCTTGAAACCCAGGGTTAAAAGCAAACAGTTTGTGCTTATATGCTACTCTACTGCTGAGCTGAGCTCTTAGAAACATAGGCAACCATCCATTCCTCTTCAGCTCTCCCTCCCCAGCACTCCCTAAACTTGTATTAGGACTTGAGGAAGAAGTCAGAGGTGGTTATTGTGCACAAATCATCTGCTGGCTGAAGTTTTTGGTGGCAGCCAAGAGAGAAGAAGGAAAAAAAATTAGAAAAATTTCAATTTCAGGACCATTATTATTTTCATTAATCATAAGAGGCGCTGTCACCCCTGTCCTTATTCTTTAGAGGGAGATCTATTATACGGTCCATTTAGTCCAAGCCATATTACCTCATATGTTTTCCTGGCTGACCAAATAAGACTTAAGAGATAAAACAATTTACTGTTCATTATGATCCGTGTCACTGGAATCAATCTATTAACCTACATTAACTGGATATGTGACGATAGCTCACATACACGCTTCTCCGATTTAAAAAAAAGAAAGAGAGGATAAGGGAGGGGCTGAAGGGAGGGGGGTGGAAAGGGAAAGGGAGAGAGAGGGGAAAGGAAATCAAGGCCCATAAAGCGCAGCAGACGTATAATTTGCCAAGCGAATACAACTTCATTTTCCAGCGGCCACTGCTGCGCCCTCCACATCTTCACGCAGCCCCTGACCTGTGAAGAATTCTAACAAATTGGCTTCTATTGTGAAGCCAAAAGGTGCCATCAATGAAGGGACGGTTCGCTGGTCCTAAAGTATGATGGGAAATCGCAGGCTGGAATAAAGAGCTGCAGTTTTATGAAGTTAACCCATTGAGGTTAAATCCAAGCGGGGAGGCTGGAGCAGGCTTTTGCCCCTTCTGATGACTCAAGAGGGAGAAGAGGATTTATTCAGATGTGTTGCCCAAATGTGGGGAAATATCCCTTGCCGAGCAAGGCAGAAAGAAGAGTTTCTCTCTGACATGCAGATGAAGCAACTTCTGCTGTGCCACAGTGCAGATTCATTCTCTCTCTTTTGCTCTCTTGCTCCCCATGCTTGATAGATTGTAAGTGTCTAGAGGGAAGAAAGCGAATCAATAGGTGGTCTTCCTGACGTTCGTTTGCACAGCACAATAACTTTTGAGTAAACAGCCAATGAGTCAAAGTAGTGCCACCTCTACACAGCTCCATCAGCCTATTTACTCTGGATTTGCACTTGCTTGTAAAGAGCTCCTCTGGGTGCAGCTCCTTTTTTTGTTACACCCTCCTCCAACAGAGAATCACAGAATCGTGTCGGTTGGAAGGGATCTTTAAGATCATTGAGTCCAACCATCAACCTAACGCTGCCAAAACCACCACTAGACCATGTCCCTAACGTGCTGGGATCCTGCTGGCAGCTGATAACTGGGAGATGTTCGCTTCATGCTGACTGCCTCGATGCTTTCTGACCCAGCCATGCTTGCACAGAGAAGGCTGTGTGCACCCAGGACCTGGCAGGGACTCTGCCCTGCTCCAGTCACTCTCTCTGCTCCTGGGCTCCAGATTCACAGGCTGAATGTACTGCGGAGAGGTGGGACTGGTGTTGGTCCCATTTCCCAAGGAGTTTTAATATGCTTTTTGCAAGTATTAATGTGACAAGTGCTAAACTTCATATTGTTACTGCAGCTGTTTGAGTTGGATACTGGAGGTTCTTTGCTTGGAAACCAGCAGTTTGAGACCCACCTCATTCATGCTGGTGCTCCTCTCTCAGTTTGCACATGACTCACTCTTATGCAGTTATCAGCCTTGAGTTACTCCACTTTGTCCTCGACATACAGCCCCTGTGGCGATGACACTGGATTTCTCTGAAGTGACGGAGCTGCTTCTGTCCCCTGCTGTGCTTGATGGCTCTGTCCTTGTGCAGGCCAGTGAAGTGTGGGCATCCAGGAGTATGTAGCCTCTCCATAGGCCTGGCCCATCTTCACTGACTCTAGCAGGAACTCTATCAAATTGGACTAACTTTCTCCCCCTAGAGATTAGGTGGGCTTTAATAGCAGGGACTAGTGGGGTCATAGTCACACCCATGTAACACTTATCTGCCTTAACTATTCCTTCCAGCCCAGCAGATTATAAATACATAGCTACAAACCCTGTGTATCACCCAGGACTTGTTTTCTTGTTCTTCTGTAAAAACAAGAATGAAGGACTGCAAGGGTGCTTACAGTGAATGTAATGAATAGTAGAATAAAAATAATATTATGGCTGTACCTCAGAGTTTTTGCTCTGTGCAGTAAGCCATCATGCTAGGAACTGGACTAACATTTTGCAGAGGCTGTCACTGCCCCACTGTGCCTTCAGGCAAAAAAAGAGACTGTAAATTAACAGTCTGAGGCAGAAAAAAGACAAAAGGACTTGCCAGAGGCCATCCCAGAAACTACGTGGTAGATCCAAAGATAGAATCAAAGCTACCTGCTTTGCCCATTTGACCACATCTTGCTTAATCTTTTAAATGATCCCATTCATTGCAAAATATAAAATACTTGATCATAACTTCAGGGGGTTGAGAGGAGGCTGGGAACATGGTCCTTAACAAGGTCTCAGATTGGTCACTCGTCCATGCTGTGTTGAGTCAGACACTGGGCCATGGATCTGGCCTCTGGTCAGTCGTGTTCCCTCCTCAGCCACGTGGCCTCCAGCACTTCAGATCTTCATACCTCAGATTTCCCACTTGCAGCAGGAGGCTAAAAATACTTTGTTCAAGTCAACGAAACAGTCTGAGGTGATCCTGGAAAACTGCAGGGCATGAAGTTCACTGGGGTCAAAAAAATCAGAGTCACTGATGCCGGCTAGATCCAGACTCCTCAAAGAGAAAAGAAGGATTATAGATGTTACAGAAACTATTTCCTCATCCTCAAAGGCACATTCTTTAGAAAAGTGGAAAAAAACCCCTGCACTGAAAAACATGATTTATTCTTAAGACACTTTTGCAAAATCTGTGCTCTTCCCTGTGGTGGAACAAACAAGGGAATAAATTTTCCAAGGCTGTTAATCCAGGACCGCAATTCTTCAATTAAAAAGAATCAAACAAAACAACAGAAAACTAAAATGATACAGCAAACCAACCTTGTGGCAGTTCTATACCGAAGAATCTGTAAGGGCAGAACTTGTAACACCCAGTTAAAGGAATTCAATGTTTATCTCACTGTAGGTAAAAATCAGTGATAAGTGAGTTAGGCAGAAAAAGGGAGTAGTGAAGACACACATATCTCTCCTTGAGAGGCTGGAGGCCTCAAGAAAAGCAGGGAAATTAATGTACTGGAGGTCTAGTCACAGTTGGCGAAGGAAATAAAAGTTGGGAGTGTATTAATGTCATGGTCCCAGACTTTATTCCCTCTCCAGAGCACACACCATTGCGACCTCAAAATCTGAAAATTAAACTGAAAGGAAATGTTTGTTCTTACAAAATAGCAATTCATTACTGGGAATGGAGATATTTAACCAACAAATGATTGCTTAATGGCCCATAGGACCTTTTCTGCAGTTACAAAAACACTGCATGTTTTTAAACAGCCAAGGATACCTCTTGAAAAATACCATGCTTACAAATAACATGAGGGTTTATTTGCTGCTTGATAAATGTACATAAACAGATACTCCCCGAGTGCCCTGGCATAACAGAGCACTGAGGATCACGGTGGGGTGGAAGAGAGGATGGGGGGAGTTGAGATAGAAGAAAATACGTCTGACTTCAGTTACACACCTCCGCAATGACTTATAGCTTGCTCAGTCTGTCTGTCTCTCTGATGACTTCTATCTTATGATGGGCGTCTCAGTGTTGAGCGAAGGGGAACAGAACCTGTAACTTTCCCCAAAATACAGAAGCTCTTTTGGGAAAGGAATGTCACCATAAGACTATATTTTCTGCTGCAGAAATGATCTGACTGAAGTTTTTATGGCTGTTGTAAAACTTTTCTCTATTTCTCGTGAGAAGTCCAAGTTCACCAGTAACCACAACCTCAGCTTTTCCTGCTGAGCAGTGGAGTAAGCGCTGAGCGTTAATATGGGTCCTGGCTTCCTGCAGGCGCTTCCAAGCAGTGGTTGTGACTGAGGAGATGACAAGGTCTGCTGCTCAGTACAGCATTATAAGATCCAGTAGTTCTGCTGGTCCCAGCTATCTCTGCTTAACCCTGGGCATGTCCAGCATGACAACTGCAGTAGGAATTAACTTAACCCCTAATGCCATATGAACATGGAGTCACAGAGCCTGGAGCAGCAACTGCACATGTAACTCATCAGAGTCATTAACAGTGATATAAATGACTTGTGGCATTTGAAAATGAAGAGTGTGTGTGAGTGCGTGTATACACATGTGTGTGTGCGTAAACAAAACATCTGAGTTCAGAGCTTCCAGTGAGATGATTTTCACTCCTCGTTCATCCCAGGGCACTGTTAGAGCTTCCTAATTAGAAACACTCTCCTTCATTAGTATTCTCTTCCTCAGCCAATGCTGGCACGGATGAATATCCTGAGATATTTTAGTTTGTCATTTAGGCAGCTGATTTTTGTACTTCTCCCCATTCAAGAATCTAAGTNAGAGGAGAGGAGAGGAGAGGAGAGGAGAGGAGAGGAGAGGAGAGGAGAATTTTGCTTGGATGGGACGTACAGTGATCATCTAGTCCAACTAACTGACCACTTCAGGGCTGACAAATCAAACTGCGGGGACTGAAGATCCTGGTTCCTTCACCAGCTGATCAGTAATGTGGAGAGATCTTCAAGGGCCATGTGGTTCTCTTGGCTGCAGCTGCAGACATACCCCTAAGGATGTGACTATATGGTAAAGGAACGGAAGCTCAAGAGCTCAGTTTGGATCTTTTATAAAGATCCAGTCATTCTATGAAAGTCAACGGAGTCATCCTTAATGCAATTAAGAGAAGATTTCTGTCACAGATATTCACTAGCTATGTATTAGTACAAGTAGATTTGAATAGTGCGAGCAGATTTGACTATTACCAATTGAATTAGTGATTATTTAGTTATCATTTCATTACAGGCAAGCAGAATTGATTAATTTGATGATACAATGAGGTCTGAGTCCAGTAATGCCATTCCACTGCCCAAATGTCCTCCCTTGGGGAGAGGACAGAAGAGCAGACAGGTATGAGGTAGATGATAGTCATGTTGCTAACTGGAAAGTGTTCAGATGCAATGGTAAGGACAGTATGGGAACATACACAGAACAGAACAAATCCCCAGAATAAAGACTGTGGAAACTTTTTTTCCTTAGAAAAACATGATAGGCTAAAAAGATACAAGAAGGTGACAGCAGGGCTAGAAAAAGAAGTGGTGGGGTTATCCTGGGGACAGCAATGCTGACAGTTAAGTCCTACATCTACAAATTGAGTCATGTAGGTACATGTTAAAGAATGGGGCAAAAAGGTATTCTGCCATATACCCCCCAAACTGACCTTTTGTTCTATGGATATAGGGAGAAGAGGTTAACCCTGTGGTCAGGTAACTGCACTACCTCTTTACTGCCTCATTCGGAGCAACACTATAGCACAGAGAACATGTTCCTTAATGAGTCCTATGTGGGACAACCGATGTGTGCTGACAGTCACAGCTATCATAGACCTGAACCTTTGTGGCTAGGAATTTCTTCCCTTTTCCCCCTGCTATAGTATTGAACTTCCAGTGGAGAAAAAGCATGTAAAGGAAAGAAAAAGCTGTCTACTGGAAGCTCTTTAGAGCAAGCCCACAGGAGACATTTGAAGCTCCAATGAGGCATCAGGTTCTCATTTACTGAGACACACCTTTTAACATGCCCAGGAGCTGACTTGCTGACATGCTCTGAAGAGTATATGACTTGCCAAGGTCTGCTGGCATCAAGCCTAAATGTTTCGCCTTTTTGTGCTCAGGTCTGCCATTTGGCATCGGATGATGTCATGGTGCCAATGTCAGTCCACCTGGACTGCAAACAATGCTTCCATTCACTTCCCAGCATTTAATCAGTAACCAATATCACTAGTATTTTCATTCAGGACTGTTTCCTTTAACTTTAGCTCCAGGTGCCCTGGAACAACCACTGATAACAAGGGAGCAGTCAATTTACTTGCTGTAAGGACATACCATACGATATTCTCAGCAGCAGCACAAGGCAGGAGGTTTGTAAGGCAGCTCTGATTTGTTGTACCTGCCAATGGATTGAGCAGACGATACAGCAGACTTGACCAATTAGCAGAGTCACCCATCGGCTGGCCGGACTTGCAGTCTATGCATCTCGCTTGTTACTGCAGCTGAAACTCTTCCCAGTCTCCTGGCCTAGAAGTCTTGGATATAAGCTAAAGGGAGCACCCTGCCCAGTGGACTTTATTCTGGTGGAAAGCCCACATTTCCTCTTTGTGCTTAGTTGCATCTCAGTACTATCAAACTTAAACTCTTTGCTTCTTTTATAAGGGCAAAGCTCTCATGCATCAATGCTCGAGAAGGCTGTATGCTGGGCTATAACTTTAAATTGGCATCAAAGATGACTTAACATGTCAAACCTTCTGCCGACTCTTCAGGAAGGTCAGAAAGAAACAAAGAACTGGATTTGTCCTTAGCATACTTTCCTGCTTTTAATAGAGTTATGCCAGGGCCTGAAATGTCCATCAGAAAGGAGGGTTAAGTTGTCTCCAGCTAACGAAGATGAAAAGAATAATTTAATGGAGGTGGGAGCCAGAATGCAGTGTAGGGATGAAAGGACGAGCAGTAACTGAGACTGAATTTAAACAACTCTGGAGAATAAAACGATCCTTTAAAAAAAAAAGATAATTATGTCTTACAACAATTACCCTGGCTATGAAGCAAAATTAGCATAGTCCTTTCTAATTTAAATGTGTTGAAAGTGCCTGAGCATGACAGCAGAAAATTACAAGGTTTACGACACGGGCTTTGGTTAAAGTGATGGCAATCGGATTATTGTAGCTTTTTGTCTGTTGATAGTAATGATTGCAAAGTTACCTATAAATATTAACTATTTAGTACTGGGAGACTTTTGGTTTAGATGATTAAGATAAGCCTCTTCTAGATGCTCCAAGGCATAAAGTTTTTGCACAGAAAACTCTTTCCATTTAAAATCATGTTTGTTTACATCCGATTCATCCGTCTGTTTTTCTAATATAATTCCATGAAGAGGAAGATCCTGGATTATGATTTAAGTCTGTTGTTAAAATGATAAAAATTATAACATCCATTTTATAACAACTTCATGCTTTTTCTTCAGCTTCCTCATGCAATCCTCATTCAAAGAGGATATTTAGAGTCTGGATCAAAAATATTGTTATCTACGAATTGAAAGAACCAAACTTGACCCTGTGGAGATGTTTCTCTTTGGTTTTGTTTGGTTTCCAAAGATTCTTTCAAAGCATATTGTTAGTTTCCCATATCAAGTCTGCCATCCAATTAAGCAGAAGATTTATTAAAAGAAATCAAAAGTCAGTAGTAAATCATGATTTGCACTTACACAGTAACATCAGTCTGGTAGTGGTAAATTAAAATGTGGATAGACTCACCTGTGTTTTGGCCTGGACTGATCATAGACACATTAATGCTCTGTATTGCCCACACTTTGTTTACATGTGTTCTACCTTGGTTGCACTACTCATGATCACTTTTTACTTCGACATCTCAAAGTACTAACAGTGTTATAACCAGGTTCTTTGTGCAAAAGACCTTTTTTTTCCCCCGAGCTATAACAGGAAAACAATGCTGGGCAATACTCATATGGACTAAGCTGAGCTAGAAGTAATTCCTGGGCAAGACAAGATGTGCAGCGCAGGGTGTGACACGCCACAGTCCAGTTGCACGTTGTACCCAAAGTTCATCCTACACTTCCATAAATAATCTGTGGCAGAGTCTGTCCCTGCTCCATGTGAATTCAAACTCCACGATTTATATTTGTACTAAGAAGGTCAGTTGCTCAAATACTTCCATTTATTAAATTAGCTCTGCAGTAAATTAATATGATTTTCTTAAACAACTTTACAACTTGGGAGGTTTGGAAAACAGAATTGAGCTCAGCTGTTTCCTGTGGAATCTTGTTTTCATAACCTCACTGAATCTTCTTTGCTTGACTTGAGATATAACTGTATGTCTATATATAGATAGATATAAATTTTAGTGTACATAGAGCAAAAACCATGTGAAGATTAGAATTTAGTTTTGAGTCTACTTGATTTGTGCATAAACTGATTTGTTTTTTTCATTTTTGAGTCTGACATTCAGATTAACTTAGATTCTTCTCTTCCCAAGTTTAATAAAAGCTTTCTCTCAGTTTTCTTTTCTTGGCAGGATTCTGGGAAAGAAATTCCATGGAATGGTGGCTTATTAAATTAATACAATTACATAAAGAAGCTGTGTTATATTTCAAGTAGATCTCTGATAAGACGCTTTGCTCTGAATACTAAAAAGAATTTGGTCTCCCTCTATGTCTGATTCAAATGATTATCAAAGGCATTTATTTTTTGTATGTGACATGTTGTTAAATATGTTAATTTCCTAGAAGCACAGTGTAAGAAGTGCAAGAGCAGCTGTGTAGGACAGTGAGCTTAAAAATAACAAGGCTGAGCTCTTCTTGGGAATTAGTGTGGTCGAATGGGTAGGCAAGTAGCCTACAATTCCAGACACCTGGGTTCTGCTCCGAAATCTGCCACTGACCTACTATTTTCCACTGGGCAAATCATTTCACCCTTTCCTTTTCTGTTCTTATCCATAAAATGATCAGGAGTAAAATGATATTTACCTTAGAAACACTTTTGTATTATTGTAGTATGCTAGAGTTTGATATGTGGAAGTGCCTGAGTAGTAAAATCTTAACATTATTCACAGATAATCGATGCCTGTTAGCACCCTTATCTTTAAGGAAGAAGTAGGAAGCCAGACTGCATCTAGATACAAACTCGGGGTAAAACTCAAAGGCTTGGCAGATAGAGCAATGGTGGACACATGTTTTAAACGAATAAATGGTGTCAACTTGCATAGTAGTTCCATTTAATTTGTGGTGATGATGGGCAGGGATATTTAATTGAGATAATAATTGATTTTGATGATATTACCTGCTCGAGTGAAGGATATATGCTGCAAAAAGAACCACTGTGCTGTGGCAGGCAGAGAACCTGTGATATTCATAGGCCAAAAAGGAATTGATAAGGGACTTGGTTCTGCTGTTAACCTGCTTTGTAAATTTGAGTTAGTCACTTCATTCCTTCCCATAAATATTGTAATAATAGCCTTTTTCCTTTAAGCTAGAAGAAGATAGGATGGGTGAGTGCAACCTCATGCACATTACAGGGAAAAATTTTGAGCCGGTGATGTTGTATTCCTCCCAAGCAGCTTCTTTCTACTCCTCCGAGTGGTGAAGGTATAGCCCCGGCTCCGTCATGGTATGTGTTCACAGCAGGTACTTCTGTCTGTCTCTGGACTCAAAGACTGGACAGCTCATGAGGAAGGTAAGTTTTGGATCTTCCATTTCTAGGTGGGTCTGTGTTCAAGGGCATGATTTAGCCCATAACCATTCCTGAGACTTTATCTGTGCATTTCATATCTCTGAAGAATACAGGGTTAGACCACAGTTCACCTGAGACTTCACCTGCATTGTTCCTGCTGTTCCAGAATAGGGGTCTCATTTTATTATTTTCATATTTTAGGTTTTAGTTTCAGCCCAGGTTGGAGGAACCTGGAACTGTAGAAGCAAAAGACTTGATAAACCACTTTCTTGGTCAGTCCATTTGTCCAGCTATCTCACTGTGTCTTGCAGGTCCTTTTCCAATTCCACTATAAATATCCTAAACAGGAGGACTCCTCCAACTTCCATTTGGACGTTAAACCATACTTAAATTCATCTTGTTTTCAGAAATGGCTTTCCAACTATGCATTTCTCCATGCTCTCTTCTACATGTTTCTCACCCCTTTTCACCAGCCTTTGTTCTGCTAGCGCAAATACCCTGAGCAGGAGTTAGCAACCAGTGCTCCTGTTTGGTGCCCAGCACTCCCTGAGATCTCTACACTGAGATCCCTCGGCAGCAGAAAGCGTTTCTGCCCTTGGAGAAAATATTCACCTTCTTCCAGCGTCGGATCACTTAGCTGGAAATATCAATACCAAAGCATCGTCAGTAATCAGGATCTGCCTCTCGCTATAATTCATATAAAGCCCACTATTCTTTCACACTGAGGCCTTTTACAGACCCCTAGAAACAGCAAGGGGGAAAAAAAATCTTAACGGGGATGTAAATGTGACTATAGGCTTTTTAAAAGCCCCTTTGTACTACAAGACTATTATATAGGTATCTTAGTGTTAAGTGACACTCAAGCCAGTAAAATTTTCAGATGGTCTTACTGTTGCCACTTCTGCCCGAAATCCACATCAGAAATCCAGAAACAATATTAACGACAAACAAACAGGATCTCCCTCTTAATCAAAATAATTAAGGTGGAAAGAATTTTCTAGGGATCTGAGGACAAATTATTGGGAAATACGTTCTGAGGGTGATTTTTGTTTCAGTTTCTGTTCATTTTATCACTGAGTTTTATGTTTGCACTTATTTAAGCTGTCTGGGAAAAGAGGCTGTACATAAAAGACGATTAGTTTTTAAAGCACTCCAGGGTTGGTTTCAGGGAGAGTTCTTTGTTTTGTTTTGTTTTAACTTGTTGTTGTTGGGTTTGCTGCCTTTTTTTTTTTGCCCCTTAGATAGAAGACATAAACTGTAGCTTTTAAATAGATGAATGCTGAGAATAAAATTACCAAAGACTTCTTTTTAGAAAGGAAAGCAAAACAAGAAAAGAATAAGGAAAAATAATCCATGTCCGATAGCAGTCATGCAATAATACTGAAATACCAGGCCAAACTCTCAGTGGGTGGAAATCAATATACCTCCGGTGAAGTCCACGAAGCAACATTACTTTGCACGAGCTGAGGGTCTGATAGCTACATATATATTTTATCTATCTGTATGCAGCACTGAAAGGAAAAAAAGGGAAAGAAAAGAAAAGATAAAAGCACTCTTGAAAGTGAATGAAGTTGATTCTTAAAATAAAAAGTGGGTTTTAGATGTTGAATATTTAATTCACTGATAAAAGGACCCTGATTTCCTGCATATAACCACCACAAATAAGAAAGGAAAAAAAAAAAAGAAAAAAAAAAAAGGAAAAGAAAAGCACATCTTAAAAGGGAAGCAATGAGCAGAAACTGACCTTTCTGTGAGCAAGCAGATGAGAGAAGGTATTTGGCTAATCCCAGCTGTCGCTGATTGGTCAGACAGAACCGTGTTGAAAATGTCTCCATCTGGGCTAATCTGCTCTCAGTTGGATGAGCTGAGGCCTTCAGAGTTAACCTGACATTTAACAATAATTACCCTTTCGGATGACCCCGGCCCAATCTCCTGCTCTCTTAGAAATCTCTCTTTTTTGTGTGTGTGCTCCCAAACCCCTTGACTCTTGTGTTAGAGATAGCTGAAAAGTGATGATACGATAATGAGGTATACTGTACAAACATCCATCCACACGTGCACGCGCGCACACACACAGGTATGCACGCGAGCTCACATTTAAATATGCAGCGCGCCGCGATTGCTCCCGCACCATTTATCAGATCCCTGTGGCATGCAGGAGGGGAGATATTTTAAAAATCAAGGAGGGATAATTTCCCAAATTAAAGAGTAGCCAGGCTTGCTTGCTAACCTTTGTGTGAAAGCTCTAAGTTTCTTTCTGGCACTTGGAAGTCTCTTATCTGTGGTGAGGAGAAATGGTGCATGGAAATAGGTTCAGATAGAAAAGCAGAGTTCAGAGGTCACAAAGGCTAACCGTAGATGAAATGTGGCTATTTCTTTTTACCTGAGGCTGGCTTCATCTTTTCTCTGAAAGGTCATTGCGATAAAACAAAAACACATTTCAGGAGAGGAATCATTTATCTCTGGTCAGGTTCTCCTTTCCATTCTGGTACTTTATTTATTTTTCTCATCTTTTGACCACATTTCTCCCAGTGTCACCTCCTTCCTGAATGAAGTGAAGTCCAATGCTGAGTTTTGAATGTCGGTAGAAGTTTGGCCTCATTATACTTATTGTCTCTGTTTTAGTTGGAAATCACGTCCAGAAACCTGGATGATTCCCCAAATCACTTTAATCTGTTGGTGATGAGCTGAAAAGTTTGAGAAAATAGCCATGTTAATGGAAAAAGAACAAGGACAAGTCTATATGATAGGAAGCTCATTTCCAGTGCCTGATTTATTTCATATCTCCATTGTGACCACACATAAATCTTGTCTCTACCTCAGTTTCTTTATTTGTCCAACTAAGATTATAATAGTCATTTCACAAAAGTGCTATGAGATCAAATTTAAAGCACCTTGAAATTCTTAAATAGAAGACAATTAAGAGGAACTATATATTTATACATGGTATATCCTCTTACATCTTGGGTTGGATCCAATAACTAGCCTTAATTACAATAATTATGCCTCTGGTCACTGCCAGAAGCTGGGAGTGAAGTGAAGGAAATCAGGAAAAATGTTTAAACAATGCCTTAAGCAAAACTTCCTTATAGAAGTCTTGTTTTCTCAATTTCTAAACAGTTCTCAGCTGAAAATTCAGGTCCAAGTTTGTGTCTTGACTTTGGACCAGCAAACAGCAGTTGCATTTGGAATTGGGGTTACAGGCAAGGATTTTTTTCAGTTATTTACTGTATAGTTCTTTGTTTTAAGTTCATTTCTTATCCAGAGGATGGATCCCTCAGTATTTGTGTCAACATTCCTTTGACTATGAAAATGCTGGGGATTATCTGACCTGCAAGTGAAATCCAGTTCTGAATATTTTCATGACCCAAGTGAGCAGTCGATCTCACTGAACAATGTTCAAATAGTCATCACTTGGCAAAATCTCTGCTTATGCTTTTGCCAGCTAAGCAAACTACGGCTGTTTACTTGCCCCCCACCCTATGGTGTCTGTGGTGGCATGTGGACAAGCTCAAGTTCAGAGACTATCAATCTCAGATTTTAGCAGTCTATACATGTGAGAGTTCCAGCAATTTTCTGGAGTGTCCAGATTAATTGAGGCATGAGATAATATTTTTTTTTTTTTTTAAACTTTGTTGCAGCCTGTTGTCTTTCCACGAGTATTCAGAAGGGTACGTAGTGTGGAATTCTTCCCTTGTGAGTAACTCATTAAGAATAGTAATTTGTATTTTATTTTCCTCTGTGTTTCACAATAAAGCCTATGTCCTGGGCTGTTGCCCTCTAAAATCAGCCATAAATTTTCCCTGCATATGTGGTAAAATAATCTCTCAGCTCTTCATATATTTTCTTAGATCAAGGTGTGTTTCTTGTTTTCTCTCAGAGAAAATATAACTATTTTCCCATATCCAAAAGAAGAGTCTCTAAGAAACAAATAAAAAAATCCCTGCATTTCTTCTGGATGAAGATGCTGTCTCCTACAGCAGCCTGTGCTACAAACTTTCTAGAAAGGTCTAGGTCGTCTTTAGAAAGGGCAAAAGCCTTTTTTTTTGTCATTTTACATTTCTTCCTGGCTGCAGCTGCTGATAACGTTATGCCCTTTGACGTGTTGAGGTAAGGACACTTGCTGCAACCTTGGCCCTTTACACTGTCATATCAAAGCTGAACTTTCTATGGGAGATTGTGTTTGATTTGGGAGGTATAAAACAATCTCACACATGGGCATCTGCTCACCTGTATATCTAATGATCTGCTCTACAAAGTAATTTAACATAACGCCCAGCCGACATTTTCTACCCTTATCCTCAAGACCAAAGTCCAATTAATTTGTGTGGTGAATGATCAGAAAGTTAACTGCACATGTGCTAGAAGAAACTTCTTTTTTTTCTTTTTTTTTAATCCAGGCTGAAGAAACAACTAACCATATCAGGATAATTAACAGATGCCAAAACTTTTCCTCAGTGATGAGAAAGTGTGCAGCTTTATTTTCCCAGCTGTCAAGAAGATAAGTCCATAGCGTGCTTTAGCCAGAGTAAATTGTTGTTTAATAGTCTCACCCATATCTGATCATCCAGCTCTTGCCCTTACCAAATATTCTCAATAATTAGGGTTCAGTGGGGATAGTCTAAGCACCATGAGAACCTATTTAAGCTACGTACATTTGGATTCTTACAGTTTATGTACGTGTCCTTTAGGGTCTTTGGAAGATGTCATCAATTATTACACAGTAAAAAAACACATTCAGAGGTGCATGGACACTGAATACATAAGCAGACTCTCTTCTTTATTCATATCAGGCAATGCTTTACGTCCTGAATAAACCAATGAAGGGAATGGAATGAGAGAGTTTTGTTCAACCTAAGAAAGAGGAACACAATTTAGCCCTTTGATTTAACATCAGGGACAAAATTGACTGTCCTATTCTCAGTGAATGACATGGTACCCTCAGCTGGACAGGGGAAGTTGCTAACCCTCGTGAGCAAGGGTGCTGGGGTGTTATCCAGACCAAATATGTAACACTCATTCCTTACAGCAATAGAAGCTCATCATGGTTTATTTTAGTTAGGTCATGTCAGTGCTGGCTTTTATTAATTCACATGATTCTCACATCTGAAATAGAACGATAATATCAGTGATACGTAGTAGTGGATTGGCTCCTTTAAGTGTTTACCTCTTTGTCGTACAGGAGCTATATCCCTTGACAGTGTAATTGAACCAATGTTTTGCTTCAGCTGATTTCCATCCACAAACTATTCTGGAGTTCAGAGAAGAGATCACCTTAAACCACTGAATTCTCCACTTTCACAGTCAATTAGTGATGGCTGCCAATATGGAGGAGGGCAAGGGATATGGGCTGCCCTTGAGAAAATGTCATACTGTGCTGATGTCATAAAATAATAATACTACATACTAGGCGTCATTACTTTCACTAGTACATAAAGGCAGCCAAGCACCAGAGCTACTTGGCTGTACTGTTTACACAGGCTGGGTCAGGTAAAACTGTGCTGCTGGAAACGCAAGTTGAACAGCCTGTGCCACTTGGACAAACTGAAATCTAGTACCACAAGGGTAGAGTTTACAGCATTAGTCTTCCTATTATCCAGTCCTGATTCTCAGCCTGTGTAAACTGGCCCAACTGCTTTGAAATCAATAGAGGTACGTGGACGCATGGCGTTTTCTCATTTTATACCCTGCGAGAATCTGGACAACCATTCCTCTGTACGTCATTCAAACGCGGATGTATATACGCCTATTAATAGCCTATTGAGCTACTCCAAACCTTGTAACAGCCTCTATATTCCCAAGCCCTTAGGAAAATCTGCCTAATCATCATACAGGCAATAATTAAACCCAATAATACTCAGGCAGACAGAATCATAAACACAAAATCCTCCATACAGAATTTTCTCGGCGTTCTCTGAGCAGGATGAAACACATGAACCACTGGTTGGCCCTTGCCTCTGTACTATTTTTTTCTGTAACACGATCAAACTAATTAGCTAGATCACACTCTGACACTTATCGAGCTGGAAAGGGGAAATACATATTTTGGTAAAGGCAAAGCAGTGTATGTACCCAGACAGATGGTGAACGTGTATCAGTTTCACCGTCTCCTCTTTAGGATTTTTTTCCTTTTGGTTTAAGTCACCCAGACCTTGTCTTTTCAGTAATGTCATAATCAGCAAGCTGAAGGCAAGGCTGCTGATAATTGTTCTTTATGTTGCTCTTTGTTTAGTATCTGATTCAATACATCTGCGTGGACACCATTCCATCACCTTCTTAGTAACAAAGGTGAAAAAAATCAATGGCAATCAGATTACCTTGTTAACAGAAAGGCTAAAGGGCCAGTGTGTTAAGTTCACAGTGCATCACCTTTCATTTAAAACATCTCACTTCTGGGGTTTCTGTTTTATTTTTTTATTATTTACCCTTTATTATTATTTATAGCACTGAGGGTTCCTCAGTATTTCGTGACATAATTGCATTAGTCTTCCCCTAGGTTAGGCTGGACAGCTGTGACATCTTTTCTGAGGGATGCAATGTTAGTTTTGATGAGGCAGCTCTGTCTGCAGGTCCTTGTTTCGCACATGGTTCATAAGAAAATCCAGGAAAGTCTGAAAATTTTGTATAATTGTATGTTGGGTATTCTTCCTGTTCACCTTCTTCTTTGCCCTTATTCACTGGGATAGACTTGGAGGCATAGTGTGACTTACAAGATGTGCTGGATAGAAGGGCACCCGCTTTTTATTGAAGGAAACTAGAGATTTTTAGGAAACAGGAAAAACAAAACAAAACCAACAACAAATAATTGCAGGATACAGTGCTGGCAGCCTGTGATTTCGTGAGCACCCTAGTTTTAGGATTTAGGGCTATGACTGCAATCTAGTCTAAAGAATCGCTCTGTAGTTCATAAGCTTGCTGTGTTTCTTTTAAATGACTGAAAAGATTTATTAGAACCGTTCTTCTGACCAGCCAAAGTTTGCACGATTACCTTATGCTTTCCTATATAACTCAGTTGTGCTCCCCCCTGTGCTTCCAAGTCCTTTCTTATTGCTGTCAGTAAATATGGGTGAATTCTGTTTCTGAATCAGCCATATCTCTGCTATGGATAAAGTAATTACTGTGTATTTGCTGGAGACTCTGGCTGGTTAAATCTGTTGGAATCCTTTCTGAGGGATATAGAGCAGCACAAACTTTATTAATCAGGCTGGGATATCACAATTTGCTGTTATAAATCTGAATGAGCAGGGAATGTCTCTTGCAAAGAGCTTTATAACTATCACGAGTCATTCTCATGAGCTAAGAAACATTTTAGCGTGGTTTGGAGTTAGGCTTTTTAACGATACTGACTTTTCCACAGTTTAAATAACAAAACAACTAGTCTTGTATCTGTTATTTCATCTGTCTTCCAAAGCTAAAGCTGTGCTTAGGCAGGTACTTTGTGTACATCAGCTGGCAAAGAACTACGTCCAGCAAATCCCTGAGGGAAAACAAGTGGCAGGATAAAAAAAAGCAGACGACTGATTAAATTCAACAGGGTCTCTATTTTTCATTCCTTGAAAAATGTTGTTCAAGTATCTTTTAGCTCTAACTGAATTCCAGGTCGAATTGCATGTAACTATTAGAGACCTCTTCACCACAGATTCCCACAGCTAGAGTCATTTCAATTAATTAAGTGTTGCAGAGGTTAGTAACGATTTTAAGTTGTGGAATGAAATTACCTTAAGAGATAGCAAATTCCTCGTGTGTTTTCTCCTCCTTCTTTCGGGTTACAGCTATCAAAATCATAATTTTGACAATGGATTAAAACCAGCCACATATCTAACAGGCTGCAGTCAAAATCCAGTCCTTCGTTTTTAAGGGAAGACGCAAAAGGAAAGTAATTCAGAACTAGCTGGGATGAAATGTTTGTTTCTGCAAGTTTTGTAAGTGCTCTAAGTCTGCAAACCACATAGAAGACAAAATTTCCTATATCAAAAATACTAGAGGAAATAAGGACTAACCAGACATTCAGGAGCGATGAGTGATTTCTGATACCTAGTGCAGGCAAACATCTCCTCCTCTCTGGGATCCCAAGCCAGTAGCATTTACTGGGTCCCAGCTCCAATTTCCCCAGTATTTTTCCAGTTGTGAGTTTTGAAGGCCTGAGATATATTCCCGACCAGAGACAAGCATGCTGCATCAAGGTCAGGAGGAGGAACGGCTTTAATCTGGCAAAGAAACCAGGCAGCTTCAGTGCTCAACTCCTCAAGCAGACAGCAGAGAATTTACAACCTCAGCCTGCTCCAACCTCCCCATAATTACACACGCAACCCTACACCCCTGATAATTACCAGCCAGGCAACAAGTTACCCTATGGTCCCACATAAGGAGGTCTATTTTGTACCCAGAGTTTTCAAATGGAAAAAATCCCAGCTCTGGTGGGATTTCAGGTTACCCTCCTGTGCAGAGTGGTAACGTCCATGTCTGGTTTGAGTGTAGCAGAGTGGAAGCAGGAGGGGGGGAGACAAAAAGAGGGAATACAGGTAAAAAAAAATGAAAAAAAGGCTCTGATCCTGCAAAGGGGAATCTGTGTGGCTACAAGGAGCTGCCTGTGCTGCACAGGGTCAGATTCTCAGCTTGGGTGAATGGTGATCATCAGCTGCGTAAACCAGAATAACTCCTCAAAAAGTTCTTAGCACATTACATGGTACT
Organism: Ibidorhyncha struthersii; assembly: GCA_013398815.1. Classification (NCBI taxonomy): domain Eukaryota; kingdom Metazoa; phylum Chordata; class Aves; order Charadriiformes; family Charadriidae; genus Ibidorhyncha; species Ibidorhyncha struthersii. Next base: position 849,166 of record VZSZ01006766.1, on the reverse strand, counting down.
TCTGCAACCGATATAGAATTTCACACCTGTTGTACACATTATCCAGCCACCAAAGACAAGAGCAAGGTGTTTAAGACATCTATCGAGGCTGCAATATCTGAGCTTTACACATTTTCTTCACTTGTTTCATAGAAGAAGCTTCATTGTAAAGTACCGGGCGCTTTCAGGAACCCACGGAGAAATGTAGGGTGAATAAAAGGCGCCCCTTCCACAACACAGTCTTTCAGGGACAGAGTTGGTTTCTCTATCAATGAAGCTTTGAAAGGAACTTAGGATTCATAAAGCGCACTGATGGCGAAAGCAGTACTGTCCGCAGGAGTCTGATTTTCTGGCTCAGGGAACCAGGCCCTCCAGAGGCCCTAAATGCCTCATGCCAAAAGCCTGGAACAAAAGGACACGTTTCTGTGTGAAATCTGTCTCTTCCCACGCTTCATGCTTGCTAAGATGCAGCCTTACAACAGGGAAGTGAAAAACACATGTATTTTACTAATTAACATAAACTACATCAACCTGGGAGGGTTTGCAGGTGTGGGAAATGCAGCTTGTAGGCGACTGGTGTTTCTGATTACACCAGGTGAGATATATCGAGGGCTGAAGCAAGTGGTTGCCTTTTTTCTTTTTTTCCTCTTGCTGTGATAAGGCTGTTAGCTGGGGAGCTAGAAGTAAAGGCTGTTACGGTGAAAGGAAGGTGGAAAAGTTTCTGTGACAGTGCAACAAAAGCTGGATGAGGATTACCTCGGAAGGTGTGTCTTTGAGTGGTTTTTCTAGGAAATCAGAAATGAATAGCTCTTGTAGAGGGAGACTGTAGCTGTGGAACCTGGGTCACCAAGCTGCGTGACAGCCTGAGCTATAAAGTTGCCTTAAATAGGGCTCTCCAGCCCGGGAAGGAGAAGGCTTGGTGCTCTCCATGGGGAGTGCATGTGCCAATACACTATGAAAATTAGATTTATGGCTCTTGCTGGCTGAGCCTGGATTATTCATGCTCAGGAGACGGTTCATGGTGCTCCTGGGGTGGAGAGGGCTATTGGAGATGAGGACTGTGGTATATTCCTGTATGCGTCTAGTGCCCTGGGCAGCCCCAATCACTGCAATAGCTGCCTACAGTCTTGATGCCTCGCCAAGTTCTGTCCTCACTTACACAATGGCAATTTAGATTTCGACCAAAGATTTAGTTTATTATTAAGGCCATATGTTTCTCATAACTATGACTTTTGTCAGAACCCATGAGCGTTAGGGGTTTTTTGTCGAGAGTAGCACAAAATTCCCATTGAGCAGGATTCTGCTATGCGCTGCCATTAACTTAGCTCCATATATCTTCAAGGGTGTGGAGAGGGAGGGTTTTAAATATTTTTAAACAATTCATTTAAACTCATTTAAAAAACTTTTTTCTTCCCTTAACTCTTCTCATTACAACTTGATATTAAACTAAATAGTTTCATGAAAATTTGTTCTTCAAAATAAAATTAATATGCTTCCATTTTTACAACCAAGCCACAAATTTTTATATTTTTGGAGCTGAGAAAGTGCCAAAATGTATTTACTTAAAAAAATACAAACCAAAGTTAAAAACAGAAACGGGCTGGGATAGCCTATATTTAAACAGTAACACAAATTCAAAAACAGTGATGGTGAAAGTGTAATGATTACCGTGTGTGATTCAACCAGGAATCTGTGCAGGGAGAAATGAGGAAGAAAAAAATCAAGAGTTTGAGGCATTTCCCTCCAGTAAAGGGTGATACTGCTGTGGAATTTCAGTAGCTGGTGATGATGTTTGAGGCAGAAAAGGCTTCAGTTGTTTCTGTTGCAGGTTTGTTGCAGTAGTAGGTTAACTAGAAAAAGCCTTGAAGATGTATTACTATCAAGAAGGAGATGGAAGCCACTCCTAGTCACTGTTCTGGTCACAAGGGTACTTTGATAACGGTTTAAAAGCTTGCTTCATAGTATAACCCGGGTATTATGTACTTCTAACTGGGGTAGCAGGTCGCTCAAGGTAACGAGACCTCCATAGAGGCAATGTGAACCAAGGTCCCACAAAAGCCTAATGAAACCAGATGTAATTGGAAGACTTAGTTGGTGAACCAAGTAAAATCCTTTAACCGTAAGTGGTAATATGGGGGCTGGGGTTCTGCCCACAAGTAATTGTTTAATGGTGTAAAGCATTGCAGAGAAAAGCCAAAGTCATATTTTTGCTATTAGAGCAGACAGAAATCGGTTCGCTTGCTTTCTTGTTTGGATATTCTATGCGTTTAAGAGATTAAATTAATAACAGTCTAAACTGAATATGTTGCGGGTAGGCTAATCTTTAAATATGTTATGGCAGAGTAGACCTGCATCTTAATGTGGGTTTCAGCTTTTTTTTTACGTAATGGAAATACTCAAAGTCTGGAAAGCCACAAAACCAGCATTGGGATTTATTCCGTCTGAATAATATGATGTTTTCTGCCCTCCTCTTGAGGGCTATAGTACCCTTATATTTCTGTCATACTACTTTTCAACAGGTACTGTTGCTGCAGATAAAGGGACTCCACATTACATAGTTTCACAAAATCGTAATCCTCAAATGTTGTGCCTCGGCCATGCTTGGCTTGGCACCTTTTCAGACACTGGGTGCCCTTGGAGGATGTGTGCTATCTTTATCAAAGAGGATGCTTTCTCTGGGATGGGGGATTATCTGCACGCACCTTCTGTCTGACACGAAGAGCCAAACACACATACTTGTCTGGCTGGTGACCCAGAAGCAGTTTTAGGGTAGACCCATGGCAAGCTCTGCAGCCTATTCTTTATGTTTTCCACGCATTTCTGTTCATATATTGCTGACATAAAACACCCTCCTCTGTACTTGTGCCATTTCTTCTGTCTGCATGCTGACTCGTGCCTTCTGCCTCTTCTGTCAGCTCATTTCTGGAGGGGGAAAAAAACCAACCCTCTCTAAAATCACATCGAAAATTTATTTTAATAAGGTGTTTTGTGGAAAGGACTTTGAGATCATTTATTGCAAGGCATCATGAAGTGCACGTACTTTGAGGAGATGTTTAACTTGCTACCCGTATTAGCTTGTTGGTGTGATGTTTTTCGGTGGGAATGTTTCTCCGTAGTAGGAGATGACATGTTCATACTCAGAGTAGATGCATAAAATAAAAAAATAATTTTATTTGCAACAAACAACAGAAGGCATTGACACTAAACTTCTCTTTTTCTTTCTCTCTACAGTGTATATGAGCATACTCTTTGCTACCTCTTCTGAGGAGGAAAAAATGCGCTTATGAGAGTACCTAAGGTGTCACCTTCTTCGTATACTGGCAACAATGAGATAAGGCAGAAGGTTTCAGCCTGATGGCAAGGATTAAAAAAATCCATGTAAGTTATGAACGTTTAAAGCTCACACAAGCACGTATCTATTGTGACTGGCCTAATAGCAGCCAGGGAAGCTCACGTGAACACCGCGACAGCTCCTGCTCCCTTGGTTTAAGCGCTCTCTCAAAGGCTCACCACCATGCTAAACAGGTTGCTGTAAGAGAATAATGATATTTCAACTGTCAAAATTGAACAGAGGGTGGGTTTTTTTGTTTATAATTTAGACTTTTTTTTCCATGTAAGATCCCTGACTACCCCTGCGTGTGTACGCGTGTCTCTGAAGCTGCCATATTGCACAATGTATTATCATGGTAGGTCAGATTAGAGCTACGTTGCCAATACTATTCCAGTAAGAGAGCTGGCATGAAGAAAAGATGACTGAATTAGTGGCCAATTGGGACATTTTCTGACCTACTCTTTAGGAACCAAGTCCTCTGAACTTTCCCATTATCCTTCGGCTTCATCCTTTTAATAGGACCAAATCTCCATTAACAATTGAACACCGACAATAAGTGCCATCAGGAAAAGGAAATTCAATTTTAGTGGGGGATGACAGCCTTACCTTTTCGCGCTTAATTGGCCGTATTGTCTCCAAAAGTTAATTGGTTACTTAGTCCAGGTAGTTAGTAAAATGTTTAGCTGCGTCAAAAAGCCCAGGCTCCTACTGTTAATGGGGCATGAAATGGAATGTTTGATACTGCAAATAAAATCAGTGATATTCAAGGATGTTATGGTAGGTAATGCGTTGAAACTGCCATTTAATGGGTCCTGGAAGATTAGGGTAGTGTCAGCTGGAACCGCCCGGTCTCTTTTCTGACATTGTTAGTTGCCTCTTCATTTACTTAACGGCTGTCTGCACTGATTACATAGGCATAAAACTCCCTACAAAAAAACAACAGAGACACGCTCTATTAGCAGTCCAATTAGAACTATTTGCATATTACAGTTCATTTCTGCTTAAGTGAATCCCTAATACAACTTTAGGAAAAAAAAAATCCTATTGTCACTTAAAAAAAAAAAAAAGACAAGAAAAGAAAGGGAAAGCCTTAAAGGTGATCTCTTCTCTACCTCTTCTTTCTCTCTGGATAAATTCGGTAAGGGTCCATAAAAAAGACGTGCTTGGACAGTCTAAAAGGAGGAGATTCCTGTTGCAGCCTTACATGATGATGACTTTTTTTAATATACCAGTGAATTAGTGCTAACTTTTTTTCCTTGGCCATTGCAAAGGGTTTTTCCTAGATTGTTTTCCATTTTTTTTTTTTTTTAAGTTTTCTTTCAATTATGCTAAGGTAGATGTTAGATCAATCTTAACCTTGGGTTTCTTGAGCTAAATAACTAACATGTCTGGGAATGGGCCTCAGGAGGAAGCACACTTGATGCTGTGCGGTTCACCTACCCTATTTAGTGGTAAACGATCCCCCCCCTTCTTCTCCCAACCCTCTCCTGCACCCTTAGAGGCTGAGCTGATAGGGAGGTAACGCAGCCTTTCTGCTCCTCTTGAAAACAATGCTGCCTACATTTTAACCTGTTGTCACACAGAAAAAGCAATTCGGTAATGAACTGGGACAGGTGAGAGCAAATTCCTCCAAACTTTCAGAACTTCAGAGGAGTCTTCTCCCGCAGGGAATAAGAGGATTGAGCCAGAAGTGGTGGTGGGCGTTTGCTGGAGCCCTCTTTTAACCCATCTGCAGAATGGGAAGAAGAGCAGCCGTATGGCCAGGTCGCCGTGGGGCTTTTGCCTAAGTGGTAGCAGCGCTTTGAGATCCGCAGGCGCAGCTGCAATAGCAGCGATGGCACTCATACGAACAGCAAGCGAGCTCATGGTTTTTAACGCAGTGCCCCTCAGGACTTTAAGGCGACCGCCTCTTTAAAAAAATAACAATATCACTAGTAAGAGAAGAAAACCATTTCTAGTGTCCCTTTTAATTTCAGCTTTCACGTAGTCTGCTGAGCCTGGTGAATTTAAAGGCCTCTTTCTAAGATGGTAATTACAATTTGTGCATAGTCTTGCCCATGAGGTGGATAGGCTGTTTCTCCCGTGAAATAAAAATGCTGTGGCTTTTTTTTGTTTTTATTTCCCCCCCCCCCCATCTTCTGTTAGCACGTTTCCCGGGGCCCCTCTCTCATGAAAACCTGGGGACTGACAACCGGCGAGAAGCTTCCCACCTGCCTCTTGGTTGGCTGGGATACATCTCCGAGGGTCTCCAAGCCGGGCTGGCTGGGTGGAAAAGCTGAGTTGCTTGATTGGTACTTGGATTAGAGGCACCTAGAGGAGCCCAGGGGACATCTTTGATGTTCAAATGCTAATGTAAATACCGACAGAGTTATTTCCAAAGCTCGCACAGCTCAATTCCTTTTTACATGCAGACCTAATTTCACAGGTCAGCCAACCCACCTCCGCTATTATCTGGATTTAGCGATTAATAGAGGATTTCAGTAGTTGACTGTGACAAATAGTGACTAGGGAAAGGAGGGAGTGAAAAACTGTTCTTAAACAAGGAAGGTTTTTAACGGGTCCTTCTCCCCAAATCCATTATTTTTATGCTGACACGTAAACAATTGCAAACAAACCCAGAACCAAGAAAATCTCTCAATGCAAAGAGTGAAATTCTCTATTTCTCCCTCCTTCGATTCCTGCCTCGCCCAGGAGAGGAGTCACAGTGTGCAGTATGCATTGTTTTTTATGCCCTGTTGGGTCCTTTGTATCCAGCCTCCCGCTTTATATCTAACACTCGTTCCCACTTACCAGAGATGAGTATTGTCAGACAAAACTCTGGCAATGAAATTCCCGCTGCCTTCCCGGGCTGGGCAGCCACGGAGGACGCAGCCGTTGGGGGNGGGGGGGGGGGGGGGAGGGACACCGGCAGCGGGACACGGCCCTCTGCCCCCACAAATACTCTGTGCTCCCTGCCAAGAAAATGGCTTTCTGGAAAAGGACTGCCTGCTAATAAAATGGACCTAAATCAGTAAGCAGTGATTAAGGATCGGGCAGTGCTTTCTGCTGCTGTTACTTGAGTACACACTTTTCTCTCAGGCGCTTAAAAAAAAAAAAAAAAGAAGAAAAAAAACCCTCCAAGTTATTTTAAGGTGTAGTTTCTTGCAGATGAGGTGAACGAATGAGAAAAGTAAAAGTAAAAAAAGGATTGGCAACCAAAATTACCTTTTTAAATAAAACATCAGCCCAAGAATGCAAACTCTACTCTGTTTATATTCCACCTCTACTCTGTTTTATTTTTTTTTCCCCCAATTCAATGTCATGCCTAGTGGAATAGCAATTCGCAGAAAACGTGGGATAAATCATTAGTTCCAGTTTATTCTAGTTTTTTATTTACAGCAAGAATTTCTTTACTGCTGAATTGATTGCTGGCATGGGATTATTTAATTATTAGTGTGGGACTACTTGGGCACCGCTGTGCTTTGTGGGGGAAGGTGGTGGTTTTGGGCGCAGAGGGATTGCACAAAGGCCTGATGGGTGGCGTGGGAACGCCTGATTTTTTCTAAGGGTTATTCTGCAGATAACTCCAGATTCAGGAGACCCTTTTACCTCTTCTCTTCCATTAATGTTTTTAATGTGAATTAGGAGAGACATTGTCTGTTTTAAAAACTCTGCCGGGTTATTAGTCACTTGCAAAAAAACATCTACTGGGTTATTTGTTAATCACAGTGGTGTTTTTATTTTGTCTCACTTTTGGTGAGAGGGGGAGTCAGGTTGCCAGTTGCACTTTGCATTTGCGATTAGATTCTCTTACTCATCCTCCTGGGATTTCCAGGAGGGATTTTTTCTGCTTTTGTTTGTGTATTTTTTTTAAACAGGACCATTTTAAAAAATCTAAAATTTTGCACTGAAAATATTCGCCAGAGAGTTAAAAAAAAAAAAAGTTAATTTTTGTTACCAGCTAGAAATTTGCCTCACAAACTCTGGTGAACTTCAGCTGTATGCTGATGACCAGTGTGCTTGTGAGCCAAGAAATTTGCCCAGTAAAGGGAATATGTAGGCTGAGCAGCTCCAGGGTCAGCTGGAGCCGGGAAATGCAGTGTCACAAGAAAAACAATTTTCACGACGCCTGCAAATGTAAATGGTCGTATTGACATCCCCAGGCCTGAGTCGAAATCTGAGGGTGGGTTATCCTATTCTATTTTCGTGCCTGTCTTTTAGGGAAAATCAGAGCTGTTTCTTTTTGTGTGTGTGTGTGTGTGTGTGTGTGTAATTGAAAGTCATCTTTTCCCAGTCTTCCTTTGCCCGTGTGGGACTGGAGTTTGACTCTGCAGCCCTGGCTCTAAAGCACCCTTGTCCTGACCTGGCGTTCAGCAGAAGGATCACATTACTAATGAGTGCATGTTTGAGCGCAAATAAAATAAATACATTTTACAAAACTCAGGCCAGTTTCAAATATTCAGGCAGCTGTCTCTGTCAGTCACCTGCCAGTTTACTGCTTCAAGTCCTTTCCTCTAACTTAAAATCCTCTCAGCCCCTGCTCAGGAATAAATGACTTTTGTTGTTCCTTTTTGTTTACTGCTTTGGCTGCACACAGAACCCTTCTTGGAAATCTCTTCTTTCCCAAGTATGGTACTTTGGCACATTAAATAATTTGGCTTTACAAAAAAAGCCCCCAAAAACCCCACAACATTTCCAGTATTTCTGTCCCACTGGAAAGAAAAAAAAAGCCTGGTTTCCTCACTTGTTGAAGAACTGGCAGAACAAATCTGTTCATTAAAGAGAACACAGGGTTGGGGGAAAGGTGATATTTTGAACTCATTTTCATATTTGGGTACCTCCTTCAGGACCTTTCCCAATACTGTTAGGGAGAAGGGGGGAAAAAAAAGGATTTTTTTTTTTGTTTTTCTTTTTCCTTTTGCTCTTTTTGCTTTACATCCAGGCTCCTGACCACAGCGTGTTCCTTACTTCCACAGCTCTTCTCTCCTGTAGTAACTTCAGTTCCCTTTCTACCTAACAACCTGTTCTAATATGTGCACACTCATATAAATAAATACATTCCCTATCCTTCATAATTGCATTAGTAATTTCCAAACTTGTTGAAACACAGGCTCGTTGTTAGCTCCCTGGGTTGACTGTGAACAACTGTGTTTTCATGAGCCATCCTAAATCTTTATCATCGAACTGGCGATGGAGACAATGCTGCCATTGACCACGTTGAGTACTCTCTGAACTTCACAGACCATTTGAGTATGTCTTCCAGCCACGCTCCTCTGTTTTTGCCTTTTTAAGTCACAGTGGATGCTTATGCTCTCTTCAGTTTTATGACAATTCCCCCGTGTCCTGTGATCTTTTTTGCACTTCCCTGGGCTCCGTCCAGTGCTCGCATGTGTCTCTGCTAATGTGGTGTCCAGCACACATCACAGAATTGTAGGTACCCTTACAACACAGTTTTGGCAGACAGAGCTCTTTGAAGCCAACGGCAATTTCATGCACACACATCTGAAGGCATAATTTGACCCCAAGGAAGCCTGCAGTTAGATATGGATAGCAAGCATTTGATTACCTGTGTGCACCTTTAATTATATCAAGGTGCATGTAATTAAAAATGAAGTGCCTGATTCACCGCTAAGTTACTCCATTTCATGCTGGAATAGTTGAAATGAGCAGGATTGTGCCCTGGTGGAAGCGGTGTAAAACTGCAGTGAGAGTGGCATAAAGGTATTCTTCAGTAAGTTTTGGTAGAGTTGGTGAGTCAGAGAGTCACACCTTGCGGGGAGGTTATCTTTCTATATAGCCAACAGAAATCCATAGAATGAGCACACACACAAACACACGCTATGTTTTCATCATTGATTAACGGTCTCATGACCTTTTCAGCGAGAGAAATAATTGGCAGTTTTAACTAACAATAAATTGATCCCATTATTCAGTATAGAATATTCCACTGATCTCAAAAGGGACGCTTATTAAAGAGGCCAGCTTCTTTCTATCAGTGTCATGCATATGTAAGCAAGCAGGGCGATTATATGCCATCTATGACAATGGCAGGACAAGTCATAAACACAAACGTTCGCACACAGCCAGGTCTCCAAAGCTTCTGTTTGCCAATTACAGTAATGCTGATGACATATCTAGTTTAACGCGCACGGCATTAAAATAGTCCCCCCTTTTCTAGGAAAATCTAATTACACCAAGCCCAAGCACTCAATCAAACCTGTTATTCTGTGGCTAAACAGCCCAGTGTTAATGCAATTTAAGGAGATCCAGGCCGTGACTGGGAACGTCATGTATTAACAATATCTAATGGGAGCTCCCGTAGGTAAATGAATATGCTAACAAGCAAGGTCGCTGCTAAATCTAATATCTTTAAGCTGTTTAATTCCAAACAGTCCCTTAATAAATCAATTGACCGGGAGAGCTGATGCCCCTATCAATTATTCAAGAGGGCAAATAAATATTTCAGATGATTTGATAGGAAGGCTAGTGCTGGTCTTACAGAAAGCTTTGCATTTCATTAGCCTCTTGCTAAAAGTTTTATAATGTGCGGAACAGTGGTGGTTTTCCCTAATCTAGAAACCCTAAGTGTGGGGAAGAAGAGACTGAGGTATCCTGCTTCAGCTGTGTAGCCTGCCAGGGACTCGATGACAGCTGACAGGGGAAGAGGTGGGAATAGTGTCAGCCTTCCTAGTGACAACTTCTCCACCCCAACAAATGACGAGGGGAAAACCAGAGCACATTTTCATTTCTGGGGAATCCGAAAGAAAAAGTAATCTGAAGAAGCTAGGATTAGTGGTTAATACCATGTGCCGTGCTGCCTTTTGTAAATGGGGGAAGTCATTTGTGTTTGCATTGGATTATTTGTGTGTTTATGTTAACGCTGAGCCATGATTCAGGTTTGCCAAATGCAATTCCCTTGAAGGAAAAGCAGAGTTATTAAAAGAGGTGCTGCCTGTAATTGATCTGCATTAAGTAAGTGAAGCTTGCAAAGTGCTTGAGATACTTGGATGGAAGATGCCAGGAGTGCAAAATATTATTCTGTAAGAGCAAAGTATTATCGTTGTATCTGAAAAATTGCTGATCATTGAAACATGTGGTTTATTATAAAATCAATAAAGATAAAGTTACAAGAGAAAGGGAGAGAAAATGTACCTGTCGCTGGAGAACAAAGAAGAGGGAAGTCCCTGAGGAAGCTTCTTGTTTAAGTGTGTGTAAATTTGCTTGCCTCTGTCCAATCCATTTATACCACTAATACAGATTAAAAGTCAATGATTACTTACATAAGCATTTCAGTTTATGAAAAGGAACCTGTGCCATAAAAAAATAGTCTACTGTTCTGCAACACATCGCTTGAGCAGAATATGGAGCTGTGTCTCCCTGCGACGACAAGTCAGGGTCTCCGTTCTTGCCATAGCTCTCCCACCCAAAGTGTCTCTTCCATAGAGAGTCCCCTGTAGGAACAGGGCGAAGAAATAAGCTTAAGGATGTAAGTGTGTTGGCACCAAAGTCATCAACACTCAGCCTGAAGCCTCCCACTGAGTCTCATCGGTATGGAGAACATAAAAAATGAGATTCTTGGAACAACGGCGAGCAAGGGAGTGCAAAGTCCCCAGTAGTCCCCTCCACGTGGCCTGGGTTCACGTGCTGCTGAGGAGGGAGACTCAAATCCTGTTCCCTCCAGAATTATAGACTGGATGAAATTCCCTGAAGGATGGTTTACAATCTCCTCCCCATTAATGCAGCCCTGCATAAGGGATTCTCTACTGCGTGCAGGAGAGGCATTCCAGCTACAAAAGTCCTGTTGCTAGGAAGGCGGTTTAAAAATTAGATGTGAGGGAAGTTTTTAAATCATTTTGGACATGTAAGAAAACACAACACTTTCAGAAGCTCAACTAGAAAAGCATTTGACACTCCAGACTGGGTCCTCAGCAGAAATAGTCTGATTTACACCTCCTCTAGAACAGGCTCTTGGTTTCTTCTGCTTCTTCTCCCTAAATAGCAAGATCCATATAAAAATCACTGAATGAGGATCTTCTATGGCAGCAGTTTTACATTGCAAATTACTCAATGAGGTATGAAAGAGACATCTCAGCTGCGCAAAATCATAATTTAAATGTTAGGTTTGGTTTATTTTCAGCTTCATGACTCAATGGAGTAGATCCTCTATATGGCATTGAAAGTAAAATTTGGTCAAGTTTAAAATCAGATTCAGGGATTTTAACTCATCATTAAGTATCCTTTTTCTTCGTCTCAAAATACCATGTTATCATGTGCATGCTGAAGCTGAGACTGCGTGCCACAGAAAATTGCATGGCAAAGTGGGAAGGGGAATTACTCTGCATGTGAAAAATATAAAAGTAGTTTAGGATATTAAGACACAGTGTAATTTTTAACTAAACATAAAACTTGCATCCTAAAATGCTTTTTTATTTTAAATCCACTTTCTACTTGTTCTTTTTTTTTTAAAAAAACACCTTTCAGGAGCAAAATCTTTGCTTGCATGAGAATATATGGCTCACATAAACACATGTAAGAGTGTGTCAGTATTCCTGTTTTCAAGGGGGAACACTTTTTTAACCTTTTGGAAAAGCCATTTCTTTTGGAGGTGACAGCAACCCTAGCGATTTCTTGGAAAAATAGGGGTAAAGCCATATGGGAAATTGGTGGAATAGAGTTTTTTATTTTTATTTTTCTGTTTTCCATTAAAATATGAATTCTCAAAACATTTTCTTTGGTTTTAATTCATGACAGGTCTTTGAGATTCAGTTAGCCTTGGGATTTTATGAAAATGTTGGTGCAGAAAATCATGCGAAGTTGTTTATTGCATTGAATCTTGTGTGTCTGGATAAGGCTGTGGAGCAAATCCATGAAAATCAGGTCTACTGATTACTGAAGTCTTCATGTTTCTTTTGCTCTGATAATTTTAGACTTCCATGAAGCATAGGGTCTGTACTAGTGGGATTATCCACTTATGCTTTTCTACTTATGGGCTAAATATACTCATCTATGCTGATTTGTCAGCAAAGCTGCTATTGTTATGAGAGTTGTTTTGAAAATGTGGCCCCTCGCAGAAGTACATGGAGAGGCTGTTGATGTCACTTTTGTCCTTTTGTTCCTTTTTCTTTTTTTTTTCAAAAAAAAGAAATATATAGAGAATAATAATGAGAAAGTGTTCATCTAACTCATTCACAAGGTTCTACCTGTCATCCCTTATGCTCAATGAGTATGTGAGGGCACTGTTAGGCATATGTGCATGTAAATTACCTCTAACTGCACATCTCTATTATAGGCAATTACACTAATGTGCTGGAATGATACATTTAGTGTCTTCAGAAGATAGAAGCTGGGTGGAGGGCAGACTGATTTGAAGATCAATCTGGATGAAACAAAGAATGGTATTTATTTGGCAGACCACTGGGGAGAGCTGGCTAAAACTGCAGAATGAGATAACATTAGCCATTTGATAAGTGAAGCTTGCAATTTAGGAGTCTTATTTGCTTTTAATTTAAAAAAAAGAAAGATATCTGTGGATTTCTAGTCTAAGATTGGGAACGAGTACTGTCTGTCTCTATAACAGCTATCTCAAGCAGTATGAATTGGCAACCAGGAAATGTGCCAGATATTTGTGATCTATCCAGTCTATACCTGTATTCAGGTGTCAAAATTTGGGTTCCCTTGGTCACGCATGCAAGGCAGAGCCCCTGCGGTGACTACCTGTGAGCAAGAAAAAGCGATGCCATCATTGTCTACGTGGTTGCCAGCAAACCTCCGAAGCGTCTCTCTTTGGACAAGGGGAATTCAATGTGCTTGCCTGTCTGGGCCTTCCCTACCGAGAGTTTAAACTCCTGAAATGCTCTTTGCTGGCTGTTTCTTGGCTGAAATGAAAAAAAGCTGACCTCATAACAACAACACTTTTTGGTGGCGTTTGTTCCGCCCTGGCTGCCTTTCAGTGCTGGGCACAATTCAGGGGACTTTATATTGGTGCTTGAATCTCAAATGCTTTACTTCACAACTCTGGGAGGCAAATTTTCTCTTCTGGCAACACAGAGCCCTGAGGTGCAGAGAGGGAAATTTCTAGATTAAAAGCACCAGCTATTCCCATGACTTTCCCTTCCACAGTACCACCATGACTACGGGCTACTTCTGCTACTTGTTCGTGTTTTAGCCTCTTGCTTTCATTTGGGAAGAAATAGAGGAAAGTTGCATAAGTTAGCTGTGAGGGTTAAGCGAGTGACCTGTCAGGAGTTATCACTGCCTGATATTGAAAATATCACGAGTTCTCTGTTTTTGTAATTACTTTGCGTGTGGTATGTCTTACAGCAGGCTTGGGACAGAGAGATTTCATACTATTGGTTTCTATTTCAAATACGCAAACGTAAGATGGCTGTGACATACTAAAGATTATTATCCGATAATATGAAATATCTTGATCGGAACAACCTATGCAGGTAATTTGTCCCATTGAAACCAGTGAACAAGTCTGAGTACAGAAAATGGGCTCGTATAGATGCTTAGTGAGTGAGGGAAAAGAAAACAGGAAGAAGTAAGCAACTTAGTTGTCTTCTACCTCTATATTACAACAAAAGATTATCACTAGTTTCCATGGCAGCTTAGAGAAATCCTGCCCTCTACAACTTAACGCAGGACGCCTTGAGTGTGCTGTGATGGTCAGAAGTGATGATTATCGTGATGGTGTTTTAATAACAAAACGTTTGACAATCCTGACTGCCTGGGGTGACAAAATGAGCACACTTCAGAGGGACGCTAGCCAGTGTGATGTTACAGCAGCACAGGGCACAAGGCACAAGATCAAACGGTGAAACAAGGTTGTGTGTGTTTGTGGGTTGCAGTGAGAAAAGGAAAAGGGTGGATGGAGGGAAAAGAAAGACAACTCTTATTATTCACAAATCCCATTGTGAATAAAAGGCTAAATATCTTTATATGCTTTTTGAAGAACTTAGTAAATTTTATACCAAGGACCTGCTTTTCACAGGGATTTGCTTTGCATCCTACGGGCTGCTTAAAGAGTTTTCACGTTTTGTCTTTGGCTGCACCATGAGGGGATTACTTCCTGATGCTTAATAAATGCAGAAAAGAGATTCGAAGGGCCACGCATGCGCACCCACGCACACATGCATGCAACTTAGATGTCCAGCAGATAAGTGCAGTATTTTGTTTACAAGGAGATATTACACTGGAAATCCTATTAGCAATCAGACAGTCTGCTGGCTGGATTTAATAAACTTCAACCAAAGGAGTTATTCAAACGGGCATATTAACCCTCTAAAGGTTTGGTTTTACATAGTAGGTGCACCCTTAACTTCTACCTGCACCGCATAGCGTGGAGGTGGATGCACTGTGTGCACACGCTGGCTTTTGCCAGTCAGACTGTTTAAAATCAAGAAATTCATGGAGACTCCAGATAGGATGATTTTATTGCACTTACATCTGCAACGTAGGGATGCTGGTGCATCTTAATGCCTCATCATAACGAAATCTCCCCCCCCGTCCCGCCCTAGGTCTTAGTCCCATGGAGGCTGGCACTGTGAGAAGGATGGAGGGACATATCCCTTTCCTGGAGAGCACGGCTGTGATTCGGAAAAGGGATATGGACAGACGGACTCCATCCCCTCAGCGTCTGCCTGCGTAAGCCTCGCTGCAGCATCGTAGCTTAAAAAGACAACAAGCAGATGGAGAGCAGGGAAGCAGGATGCAACATACACAAATTAAAAAGTCGCAGATGTGGTAGACGCATATCCTATTAGTTTTGCCTACAGTTGGTTGAAAAATGCAAGGGATAAAAATTCAAATGGTTGCTGAAAAAAATAGTGTTGAGATACGTAATCTTTTTAACATCCTTCTAGCTTTACCCTGTGCCATTTCATTCCCTTCAAGAATGAAGATGTACATAGATGAAAGTGAGAGTTTGGGGGAAGAAAATGTTAAAGTAACTAGAGTGTTTGTATATATGAATCTCCAATGTGTGGGATTTTTTAAGAAGTTACTGGGATGCTTACATCCTAAAACCTGTTGAGTATTTGTGCTCTTAGGTAATGTCTTCAAAGAGCACGAAATATGTAATCAGATTGGAGATTTTTATCTTTATTACTGTCAGGGATTCATCAGGCTAACTGATAATTTAGGCTCTGATCCTGAACAAGAAAATTCAGATCTGAATTTTGCTTTGGTCAAGTGTTATCACAGGATCAGAAAATCCTGAAATGATGCAATGACTTAGGATATTTTCTTTTACTTTTTAAACTCTCTTTTCAGCTTTTATCTGTCATGAATTTTGAGCTATTAGCAGTGATTACACTCACAGTTTATGACTCTCTCTCAGCTTTTTTAAACTCAGCCCTCTCCCAGTCTGCATTTCTAACTGTATGTCTTTTCCTGACGATGAATCATTTAGCACCACTGCTCCGATTTTCACTTTCCTTCATTCTCTATGAATTGAGTTTGTTTGACAAATTCTGATCCTTTCTGAAAATACCTGGCTTAGTTTTATAATATTATTTATTTTTATAGCCAAAAGCCCAGCAGGTGAAGAAAAAAATGAAGACAATTTGGTAAATAATGAACACAGGGATGACATATTGTTTTCCTGCAATGAGGAATACATGCACTTTATTAAGTGACCTTTCCTCTAGTGGCTGCCAAGAAATTGGAGATAATAAAGCTCTTACTTGCAGAGGATTTTAGTTCAGAGGGGGTATTGCTTAAAAAAAGGTCCATTCCTTTATTAAACCCTTGTTGCAGCAACATCTATGTTGGCCAAAGTGTGTTATTGAGACTATTTGTGTTGTGGTTTTGTCTTTCTTTTAATTTATTTATCCTTGTAAATCCTCTGATTCAATTACTGTTGCAAATGAGAGTTTAATTCCCCACTCTGATACTTTTCTGATTTGCCAATGTTTATCCTGGGTCTTACTTTACTCTTCCATGCCTTTTCAGAAGGCGTAGCGTGCTTGCTGTGAATTGCACCGGGGCTGGTGTGCGCGTGTGAGTGCCAGCTGCCTGTGTTTAGCCTTTGATTCCATGTATGATCATAAGCAACTTAATCAGCTTTGCATCTAAAGGAGTTACTGTGACTGATGACCAACGGGAATCTTTCCACTGGTTTCAGTGTATTAGCGGCCTAATCCAAAGCAGGAGGGATGGCTGGGAGAGGACGAGGGGCTCTATGCATGTGCGGTGTGCAGGGTAATGTCCACTGTGCATGAGGGTGAGGGAGATGCTGAAGCTTTGGGGTGGGTGTTTTCTAGGAAGGAGTTATCCCTCTTGTAGGGTGTGCCCAGAGTGACTGCACCATTTATGCACACCTATAGCCATTGTATGTTTGTGGGTTTTAAAGGTTTTATGTGGCAGGCAGGAGATTCAGCTCAAGGACAAGTTTTCTTCAGGTACAGTTGCATTATCTTCCCTGAGAAGACAGAAAGTATTTGACCCAACAACTCTACAGATACTCTCGGGCTTGACAGAATGGATTCTCTTTGTGCACTGTATTTCTTTGCACACCTTAAAATTTAAGGGTATCTTCCAATGGTAAAAATTTAAGGATATCTTCCAATGGTATCTTCTGCCTGTGAAACCTACACTAAAGGCCCACAGACATGAATCAACATAGAATCACAGAATCATAGAATGGTTTAGGTTGGAACGGACCTTGAAGATCATTAAGTTCCAACCTCCCTGCCATGGGCAGGGACATCTTCCATGAGACCAGGTTGCTCAAAGCCCCATCCAGCCTGGCCTTGAACACCTCCAGGGATGGGGCCTCAACAACTTCTCTGGGCAACCCATTCCAGTGCCTTACCACACAAAAGTAAAAAATTTTTTCCTAATATTTAATCTAAACCTACCCTCTTCTAGTTTAAAGCCATTCCCCCTCGTCCTGTCACTACATGCCCTTATAAAAAGTCCTTCCCCAGCTCTCCTGAGAGCTAGGCACTTCTCACAAGGCTAAACATATTCATTAAACTTCAGTTAGGGGTGGACTAGACCACCAGGCTGATCGTCCGATAGCCGGTTCCTGGGGGAAGCCAAACCCCAAGCAGAAGATCTGGTCCGCAAGCCCTGCAGCTGGTGCCACCATGCTCTGATCGAGCACGGATTAGGGAAAAATTCTGCACTAGAAGCTGTGGTTTGAACTCAAGCACTAACAGCAGGGATATATATGTATTTTAAAGGATGTCATATCTCATCTTAAATATGTATGAATGAAAACGAGGTTGGTTACTGGTGAGGGAGACTGACAGAGGAATCAGAACATGAGCCCACAAATCCTTCTTGTAGATCCCCCCCCCCGCCAAAGTTACTAAAAGCATCAAGGAAGAGAAAAAGAAGCAGAGATATAAAATGCAAGTAGCACTTTTTAATAGATTTTTCTTCCTTTCCCCAAAGGGTTCAGCTGCAGAGAAAGAGTGGAACATAATAATCCTTAGCATTTATATAGCACTTTACATTTCCAAAGCTCTGTACAAACATTAACTGATCAATCTTCACAACACCCCTGTGAGTTAGGAATGTATGATTAACCCCATTTTACATTGGGGGAAACCATAACATTTCAGTGCCTGACTTCCCCCACCCCTCTGGAGGTGCACGGTTCTTGCAGATCCCACTGATTTAAATAGGAGTTATCCCTGACACTTCCAAACTCTGGGTGCTTCGCAACAGCCTCAGGGCTGTTGCTGGTCTATGGGGGATGCTCCAAGGGGTATGCCTTCCCTTCCCTTGCTCTAACCATTGGACAGCCCATGTTTTTTGCACACCTTTGTCTTTCCATTTCCTCTGTGGAGTGGGACCAGTGACTGGAATTTCAAGAAGCAAAATGATACCTGGGTGATGCGCCTACTTGAATATTGTAAAATTGTCTTTATTTGGAAACCCTAGGGAAAAGCCTATTATCCCAATGTCTTTTCTTTTCCTTTTCCTTTCTTTTATTTTTTTTCCCCTTTTCTTTTCTATTCCAAACCCTGGAATGATTTTAAATGAAATGTAATCCTGTATTGAGTGAAAGCACACAAATACAGTGATATACCTGCTACTTGATGCCTTTTTTCCCCTTTCTTTTTCAATCCTTTCTTGATAATTTTCTGTGTTTTAGAGAAAATGGCAGGTAGAGTAGGAGATTAATGCAAAAATGCATTTCTTTTCCTTTTTTTTTCCTAGAGTAGAAATAAATAGATGTCTTTAGCATGAAATCTTGGTGTAAATTGTTGAATTGTATTAACTTTTTAATGCTTCCTGAGTTTCCATCCCCTGAGCATGGATTGCCTCTTAAAGCAGAGCTCTGCTTTTGCAGGAGATGGAACTGTGTGGCACCGCTGTCATTTTGCTTTGCTCCCTGTTTTTTCTCCTAGCCTTTGGTGCCCTGAGCCACAAGTGCTTTCATATTAATGCACCTTGGATTCCCGTCAGGAGAAAAACAATGCGTTCATTCAGAGAGGGTGCCCAATTTTGGATAAAATAATTTTTTCTCCAAAATCTTGTCCTATAGGCAGGGATGGCTCCATATAACATGCTGCAGGGGTGTGATCATAGCGGGAGAAGACTTGAAGAGAAGATCTCAGGTTTCTGCACCAGCTGGTGCGGGCTGACCCTGGCATGGGTCATGCAGAGAATGCAAATAAAGATAACGAATGCTGTGAAGATAGCGTCTGGCTACCCCAATGTACATAGCCTTCCTCCCCCAAGTGCACATTTCTCCTTCAGGATATGGTATCAGACACTTCATAGTTCACAGAAGTCATTGACACTTGCTCTTCATCATCAATATTACCCCCTTTGGGCCCCCTAATCAGCTCAAAGAACATTGAATCTAGTTAGGAAATGGGTTTCTTGGTCTCCTCCACCTAAAATAGGTCTTAAGAAGGAAGAAAAAGGGTTCTAAATAAGACTGATGGAGAAGAGGGATTAGATAATTTTAAGAATTTCCTCAAATGTCATTGCTTTGGGTATTCTGTATATTTATTCATTATCTATTTACCTGGAAAACACAGTATTACTACAGCAATAAGAGGCTCAAGTCTGGATTGATATTGTATTTCTGGAAGAAAACTGCTTCTTCTGCACTGGGATGTGACCTGTAGCCTATTTGTGAACAGAGAAGGGCTTGTGGGGGATGTGACAGTTGGAGGCCATCTTTGGCACAGTGATGAAATGATAAGAGTTTTCGATTCTGGGAGAAGCAAGGAGCAGAGCTCAGCAGAACTGCCACCTTGGACTTCTGGAGGGCGGACTTCGGTCTCTCCAGGAATCTGGTTGACAGAGTCCCTTGGGAGGCAGTTCTGAAGGGCAAAGGAGTTCAGGAAGGCTGGACGTTTTTCAAGAAAGAAGTCTTAAAGGCGCAGGAGCAGTCTGTCCCCATGTACCGAAAAAAGAGCTGTCGGGGAAAAAGACTGGCTTGGCTGAACAGAGAGATCTGGTTGCAAGTCAGGGAAAAAAGGAGAGTTTATGGGCTTTGGAAGACAGGGCAGGCCACTCATGAGGACTACAAGGATGTTGTGAGGTTATGTAGGGAGAAAATTAGAACGGTCAAAGCCCAACTGAAACTTAATCTGGCTTCTGCTATTAAGGACAACAAAAAATGTTTCTATAAATTCATTAGCAATAGAAGGAGGACTAAGGATCATCTCCATCCTTTATTAGACAGGGCGGAAACATAGTGACCAAGGATGAGGAAAAGGCTGAGGTACTTAATGCCCTCTTTGCCTCAGTCTTTAGTAGCAGGACCAGTTATTCCCTGAGTACCCAGCCCCCCGAGCTAGAAGACAGGGACAGGGAGCAGAATGAAGCCCCCGTAATCCAAGGGGAAATGGCGAGTGACCTGCTAAAGCACTTAGACATACACAAGTCTGTGGGGCTTAGACATACAGAAAGCCCAGGCTGCCCAGGGAAGTGGTGGAGTCACCATCCCTGGAGGTATTTAAAAGGCGGGTAGATGTGGTGCTTATGGTTTACTGGTGGTTTTGGCAGTGTTAGGTTAATGTTTGGACTCAAGGGTGTTAAAGGTCTTTTCCCACCTAGAAGATTCTATGATTTTATTGCTTTTTATCTGTATTATTGAATCTTCTGATTTTGGAGCTGCGCAAAACAGCTTTTCAGTATAAATGTTAATCAAAAAAGTGTGTTAATTAAATATACTTCTAGTGAAACTAGTTTGCAATGAGACATGCAGGCCAGAGTTTGACCCTTCTGAAGTTAATGATGAGAGATATTGAGGGTATTGGATTTTTTGTTTTGATGGGGGAGTTGGCCACTGATACAGAAAGAAGCATTATTGTAATGAAAGCTTATAAAATAAAATCATCCTCTGATCTCCGTTGTACCTAATATCGGTGGAGTCCCTCCAGACTTGCACTGGTGGAATAGGAGTTCTGAATTTGGCCCCCTACTACTTAAAAATATGTAGTTGCCCTTTAAGATGTAAATCTATTGAAATCCAACCTTAGACATTGCCAGGGTCACTCTGCTTATTACTTTATGACATTTCCAGATTAAAGGTGCAGTGGGGGCTCACATTAATTTGCTTTATGTTTGACTAGAAATGCTTCCCATCACTATTAGAGCCCACTTCGAGCTCTCTTCATTTTAGAACGCTTGTCAGTCATTCGAGAATGATATGCCCTACGTCTGGGATGAATAAGCACATCATATATTAGGCAGAGGCTTTTCCTCTGGAGAGGCTCAAGAGAACTGACAACTACTTCCAAGGAAGGTGAAAAACATACACAAGCCCTGCGGCTGAATGAGGGAGGAGCGGGGAAATATTCTGCAAAGACGTTATCCGCTGAGTTGATTGAAAGCGTCCAGGCAGTTGTCCTGTGATGGCAGTTTTTAAGACTCAGACTTGCGGGAATGAGAGGAAATGGGAACCAACACTCCACATGCACCTCTGGTCTGCAGGGAGTAGGAAAGAAATCTTCCATGGGGAGCTTGTACATGTCTGTGCAAGGCCCTGGGTCCCAGACTACAGAGTGCCCGATGGATTTAAAAGAGAGGGAAAAACCTCTCTTATACAGGACTGTTTTCCTTTTCTATCTCATTTTTCTAGAGCGAAAAACAAATTCTGTCACTTATTCCACTAATTTCCATCTTGAAATCTTTTCTAGTTTTGATATCAGTTTTGAAGCTGCCTGCGTGTTAGGCCTTTCGGGAGAAAAAGTGATGGTCGTACTATGAGGGTAAGAATGATAAAGTACCCTGTTGTATATCAGGTGTTAATGTGTTTCTGGGTAATATCAGAGTAGCCCTGGCATGAGAAGTTTTTGTACCTTCTCTACCAATAGGAAAAACAGCAACATGGAGATTTGCTGATGCTGCTTCACGAGGGAAGGACTTTTGCCGAACGCCAAAGTCCCTGTTATGGCTCTTTAACCAAGTGACCTCTCAGGGCAGATCTGTGGGTCACAAATCCTGCAAAAAATGGGGGAGAAAAAGCAAAATAAAAGACATTTCGGCATTTTGATTTTGAACCTTGGGGGCTGTTTGAACTTGAAGCTCAAAGCCAGTTGCGCAAATACCCTCCTCTAAAAACACGAGGCCTGATGCTGAGAGAGGTGGGTGAAAACTGCGTTCCCCAAAGCCACCAAATTTTAGGTACTGACATACCAATACAGACAGAAACACCTTTACCTTTCTACTGAGGCCGGTGGAACTGCCTGTGCACATGATGTATGTGTGTTTAAATGTCTGGTCTCCCTAACCAAGGAATTTCAGAGGATTGGGCCCTTCAGTCCGAAATGATGATTTTTAGGCAGTTTTTTAAGTCTCTCTTTTTGCGCCTTCATAGAATATTAAAAAAAAAAAAGTGGATTGGCCTATGTATTTATCTTTCTACAGTCAGCGTTCATTCTCTGAATGCAGTCTCTGGGGGGAATGTACTGACAACACGGCTAAAATACCATCAAAAATATGACACTGCTGTGGAGGGAAGTTAGAACTGTAATGAACAACATAGAGGCTCTCAAATTTTTTACGCACAATTAACTGTGTGTTAATATGGCTCCTTGCAAAGCACATCATAAGGACACTGAGTTCCTGACTGATCTGTCTGCCTGTCCATCACTAGTTGTGACCAACCCGTATCTCCACCTATTCCTGCTCAGCCCCTCTGAAAGGTTTATCAGCCACCTGTAGCTGCAGATCTGTTCACCCAGCAGCTTCATCTGCTCTCTCTGCTATATTCTCTGGAGAGCCTGTCTCTATTTCCTATTCTATATGATATCCTGAAACACTTCACAGAGCAATGTGACCTGGTAAAAACTCCCATTTTTACAGACTGAGTGCGAAAACTGCAGCAACCAATTGACTTTTGCATACCCACTTTTAGCTCTTAAGTGCTCCATCCTCTCTCACTCCACCCTCAGTTTAATGTCCTAACCTCAGTTATCCACGGAATTATATAGCTTAATATATAGCTTAATCCATTCCGGAGATTTTATCTTTCCTTATATTAACTTATCTATAGATAATTTTGCAGGGATGGCATATGTTGGAGACAGTCATTTTTAAAGCCATCTACAGCTGGTTCTTGTGTGAATGCAGCACCCTGCAACTCATGATTCCTCTTCACCACTAATTATTTCCTATGGCTTTTAATACTGCTCTGAGTCTTAGAATAGCTCTGAATGATGATAGACATATATTATTATTACAGGTTGTATTAAGCAGTCGTAGCTCAAGTTCTAATTACATTACCCTTCAGCCACGGCAGCAGTAACACTTGGTTTGGTTCTTGTGTTTCTAGGAATAATCTCACCAGTAGTTCTTAGTCAGACTGCAAGGTCAGGGAGAAAGGAAATTCTCCTGCCCTCCTCTTGTAGGAACTGAGAGGAAATATTATGAAAAGGGACAAAACTGGTCATAAAGAGAGAGGGTTAAAATGAGAGGCTCCATGTGTTGCATGCCAGCAGGGACAGCAGCAGCAGCGTGATCCCGCTGCAGGCAGTGTAGGCACCCTGTGGAAGGGGTGTGCTGGGGATGTGCACGCGGTCTAAGAGCATGTGGGTGCATTTTAGAGTGCTTGAGTTATGGGGCTGGTCTGCAGACCCTCAAGTAACATACGACTGAAGATTTCTAAATCATAGAATCGTGTAGTTGGAAAGGACCTTTAAGATCTTCGAGCCCAAGCGTTAACCAAAACCATCACTAACCCATGTTCCTAAGCAGCACATCTATCTGTCTTTTAATTACCTCCAGGGATGATGATTCAACCACTTCCCCGGGCAGCCTGTTCCAACGTTTGATACCCCTTTTGGTGAAGACATTTTTCCTAATATCTATCCTAATCCTCCCTGGCACAACTTGAGGCCGTTTCCTTTTGTTCTATCACTTGTCACTTGGGAGAAGAGACTGACCCCCACCTCACTACAACCTCCTTTCAGGTAGTGCAGAGAGTGATAAGGTCTCCCCTCAGCCTCCTTTTCTCCGGACTAAACAACTCCAGTTCCTTCAGCTGTTCCTCATCAGACTTGTGCTCTAGACCCCTCACCAGCTTTGTTGCCCTTCTTTGGACATGCTCCAGCACCTCAATGTTTTCCTGTAGTGAGGGGCCCAAAACTGAACATGGTATTCCAGGTGGGTCCTCACCAGTGCCGAGTACAGCAAGACAATCCCTTCCCTGGTCCTGCTGGCCACACTGTTCCTGATACAGGCCAGGATGCTGCTGGCCTTCTTGGCCACCTGGGCACACTGCTGGCTCATATTCAGCTGGCTGTCCACCAACACCCCCAGGTCCTTTTCTGCTGGGCAGTTTTCCAGCCACTCTTCCCCAAGCCTGTAGCGCTGCATGGGGTTGGTGTGACCCAAGTGCAGGACCCAGCACTTGACCTTGCTGAATCTCATACCACTGGCCTTGGCCTATCGATCCAGCCTGTCCATATCCCTCTGTAGAACCATCTTACCCTCAAGCAGATCAACACTCCTGCCCAACTTGGTGTCGTCTGCAAATTTATTGAGGGTGCACTCGATCCCCTCATCCAGGTCGTTGATAAAGTTATTAAACAGAAATCCATCTGCCAGAAACTAGAAGTACAGAACACCCTGTGGTTCCCTGCAGCATTCCCAACTCCAGGCTTTTTTTTTTTTTCCCATAAACCTATGATTTTTAGGTGGTTGCATAAAGTCCTATAGAGTGGGATCAATATTGTGTGTATATGTCATTTTAATTTTTTTGACTGGGTAAAAAAATCTAGTCACTGTGATCAGTGAGGAAAGGGTGACATTTGAACAGAAAGACCTCAAAGCCAGGAGTCAGTTAAAAAGTATTTGCATTTTATTATTTTTAGTCAGTGGGTGGCCAGGGTCATCATACTTAAATGGCTGTTCATAACAATTCTGATTTGGGCCTGTAACATATTTATTGGTGTTTGGTGGTTGTTTATAAATCTTAAGAGAAATATTTTTATGATTTAAAAATTAAATAGAAATATGACAGACATTTTTCAAAAAATACTTGAAAAAATTCCTGTGGTATTGAAACGACATGTGCAGAACATAAGGACATGATTTGATTTTTTTATGTTTGGTTATCCAAATGCCCAAGTAAATAAACAGCATAAATAACAAAGGGTCTATTTCTTTGTTCTCAAATTCCTTTATCTGATAATCTCAGGCAGTATAAATAACTAAGGAAAGGTTTTATTATGTAATACTGCACAGCAATATAGCATTGCTGGTTCTTTGGGACAGTGAGTCTCTCTCCACAGTCCCCAGAACATTTTGGCTACTACTATAAACTTATTACAATCTATTTCTCTGTTGTAGAGTTTTCTTACAGTACCCATAAAATCCAAGCACCTGATACTAGAATATCTCATTTATACAGCGATTTCCATCCTGCAGTGTATGAATTTTTACGTCTGTCTGCGTGTGCTCCAGATAGTTTATATTTATATATCTGTGAAGATCAATATGCATGTTTATTAGCAATTAACGATTTTCAATAAAAATCTAAAAATAAAATAATCATCACTTTTACAGATTAAAAAAAAAATCTCGTTTATCATCTTGAAAATGAATGAAGAGCATTTCCTTACTATGTTAATTAATTGCAGTTGACAAAAAGTAGGATCCTTCACTCCTCCTTTCATGTTGCTAATTCCATCCCTCCCTCCCTCTCTCACTCTCTCCCCTCAATTAAACGTATGAGAGTATCCCCTCCCCTTTTAGAAAGAAGCTTTTAGATTAATCATATTATCTTAAGGTTCCAAATCTCAATGCCTGCGTGACCTTTCTTCCGTTAGAATCCATTATCTTAAACTATCACAATAATCCTGGCTTTAGGGAGGGAGAGCGGGAAGCAGGAATCAAACCTAATAGATGGCAAATAAGATTAATCTATGATCTAAGTGCCGATTACACTTGGCCCTGCCCTTGAACACCCAGGTGTAACCTTGAAATTCACATCCGCTAAGACACTGCAATTGGATTGTGGGTCCCCGAAGGGCTGGAGGGGGCAGCTGGCCAAACTTTACCCGTTATTCCCCAGTGAGACATGAGCTGTCTCGGCCTGCAGCTCTCTTACTTGTGGAATTTGGCAGCGGCACAGCTGAATGTTTGTTTTGGGATGTTTAGCATTTTTTCAGATAAAATAGTTATTTTCAGGTCCTTAATTTTTGTTTGTCAGAAGCAAGCAGCCAGGGAATGGGTGAACTTTTACCTGGACCTCACAAGAGGAGAAAGCTCTCTTTTCAAAATCTGATAACTCTGCAGAAGAAAACAGAGATATTTTCTTTCTTTATAGGCTGACCTATGGACCCTGCCAAAAAAAATGTTCCATGTGAACTTGAGTTTGCAAGGTCCTTGTTTTCAGTCCCAAATACTCTGCGTTCTGAGAAAGGACATCTGTGATAAGATGGAAATTGGCACTGGTAACTCATGTACTATGGGTGAAGCACGCTCAAAAGAGGCAGACCCAGAGGTAATTTTTCATCAAAGAACTTTTTAAAGCCATTATTAAAACTAGCATAAATTTCCTCCGTTGCTGGCAGCTTCAACAGGCAGGACAGAATTGATTTGGATATGGCAGCTCATTTTTTTTTTTTCTATTTATATGTAAGGCCAGATTCTCAGCTGGGGTGAAACAGTGAGAGTTTGCTGACTTGCCTGAGCCTTGCCTGAGACATGTTGGCGAGAATGGGCAGTGATGTTCAACTGAAGCCATCTACTCTCCATCAGCTCCATTTGGAGGCAACGACTGAACCCCCCAGCAAAGGGGCCATATTTGTGTTTGTACCTGTCCTCACACAGCAATAACCTGGTGGGACAATAACGCAAGTGCTAAGGCATTAGCAGGAAAGTGCGCTGTACAAAATGTCAACGTGAAGCACATCTGGTGGCTGGCTGACTCTAAAGCAGTCCTTCGGTAATCTCAAAATTATAGGTGAGTGGAAGAAGAAACATCATGCGGATAACAGCTGCCACACTGGAGGCCTTGCAGGGTCAGAAGTTGTCTGAGGGGTGAAATGACTGCAGCTCCCAACAGCAAACCCTCCGCAGAGCTGAGTGAGTCCCGACCTGCCAGGCTCTGCCCACCTCCGGGAGTCACCTTTTAGGAGACATCCAAAGGATGCGATTCCCTTCAGGGAACTGCCCTGCACAGAGGGCTATTGTTTCGCTGCCTCTTCACTTTCTTTGCCAGCTTATGAGTGTTGGCTCTCACAAGTGTTTTAAAAGCTTTGCTCGGCTCCTATTGCCGCGGGGACGGTATGTAAAGAGCATAGCAGAGAGTTTGTCACCAGTTCCCTTGACTGGGAGCTGGCCTGATGGGACTCGTGGATGCTATGGAGGTATGTAAATAAAACAGGAGATAACCTGACCCCACTTTTATTTAATTTAAAGAGAAATCAATGAGGAGGGGACGGGGGGGGGACGGGGACGGGAGTTACAAAATGGGCTGGTCAAGTGGACTTTGATCAAAAAGTAAATCTGCTCACACAAGTATTGATTAGCAACATTGCTTCTCTCTCAGTTCCCTTTGTGAGCGCATGAATACAGTGTTAAAGGTGCCTGTGGTCCTGGATTTGTGATATTTTATAAGTTTTGTAGCGCCATGAAATGCTGGAATCTTAATCTACCCAGTTTGGTGATCAATAGAAATATGAATCTGACATTTGATTTCTACTAATTCTACAAAAAGTGTCATAAGGATTTTAATTTTATGGACGTGCCACTTAAAGATCCTATAGGCTCAACTCCCAGCCCCGAACCGCACTTCCCTAAACCCGGAGAAAATGAAAAGCTGCATACCATCCCATGCCTAGCATCTGATCTGGGCTGCAAACATCCAGGAACCGATCGCGGGGGTACTCTGGGACACGGGGTGCAGGCAGAGCTTGCAGCGGCATGTAGGGACGATGATGGGGAGCCGGGAGGATGCTCGGGTGGTGTGGTGACACCTGGACCCAACCAGAAGACGCAAACTGTGTGTCTTCTGTCCAGAGAGGGTTAACTTGCACTTGCAGCAGGCAGCCTCATGCCATTAAGTCAGGGAGAGTAATGAAATTTCATTTAATTTGTCAGGAAGAAAGTGCTAATGTTAAAAGGCATTTAATAAAAAGGGAGAGATTCTTTGAAAGGAAGCCTTTAAGTAATTACTTCAAGTGTCTTAGGCCTACTCACCAGAATATTTACATTAGTGTCTCCCAGCGCCAAAGTGTAATTAAATTAGTGCAGCATTTACATTCCATCCTGTTTTTTTTTCAGAAGTGTGATTTTATTAACAATTCTCAAAAAAAAGAAAGCAAGCCTTGATCTAATCAAATCAGGTGTTACTGTTTTTTTAATGTTCTCACTGAGAAAACTACTGAGTAAAGTGGCTTGGAGAAGGTGGGCAGAGGGGGGAAAGAAAACTTCATCTCAGTTTTGATTTTCTGCCCTGGGACCGATGTGGAAAACTGTGTCCAACGCTGTACAGACTGCGAGGGTCTCCTGGTAGAGCTTCTAGCGTAAGTCTGGCTGTCCTCACAAACCGCAGAGATGCACATGTGAGAAGCAGAGGCAGTGCAGACAGCACCAGATGGATGAAACAAGGGATGGACGTGGAGGCTGCCCATCCCATGGATGTGAACAGGGCTCAGCACCAGGGGACAGCAAGCTGCAAAATTCTGAGAAATGTTTTGTGTATTTTGCTACTAGAAAGTTTGGTTTGGTTTGTTTGTTCTTTTTTAAACATATATGTAATAGTCTTCTAGGGGAGAAAAACTTTTCCACCTTGAACTAAAGGGAATGTATTCTGTTTTCCTTAGCTTGATTATAAATGTCACATTTCAAAAGCAGATTTAAGAAAAGACAATAGAAATTCACTAGAGATAAAGCAAATCCGGGCAGACCATCTTTCTGTGACAAAGGTGGTTCAGTTTGTTACACAGAGTCATAGGATTACCAGTGCAAGTGCCAATGGACACAGGAGCTGTATACCAAGAAAGAAAAGCCTATGGATTTTTTTTTTTTTTCTGACAAAGCAGCAAAACAAAACAAAGCTAAACTAAACTAAAATATCATTTTGTTAGTGTTGAAATGTTTTACTAAAAGATACATAATTGCACAAACAAAATTACCTCAGGAGTTTGTTGAATGTTACGTGCCACTTTGGTCAAAATGAGAGAAAGGTGTTTCCATCATAGAGTAACTAATATCTTCTGGTTGTTAAACTCAGCTGAGACTCTATGGGGGACAAGAATTCAAGTCCCTGAAAGAAGCTAAGCAAAACAGGCATTTAAATAGCACTCCCTTTCTTCATTACCTAGAGAGAGGTTTCTTGACTGGTTTTACTTCATGTCAAACTTTGTTAGATAGAAATGTATTTTGAGTGATGATGAATACAAATAAATATTTTCTAGAGTTGCATTGAAACTGTGCCTATAGCTATATAAAAACTAAAACTACCATAACTGCTGTACAGCTTTCTCCTGGAATATAGGAGTTCCAGATTCAGATTTCTGCTGTGTCTATTTATCAGTGAGAACGTCAGCCACAGTCTCTAGCAAAATATATACAGAAAGTGTCTAAAAAAGCAGAGCCATGCTTCCTTTGCTTGCATTCAGTAGTTCTGTATCTTGTAAATGCTCTGGGTGGACCTGAGGAACGGCTTCTAATTTGCTAGGTGAAAGATCATTTTAAAAAGGATTTAAGTGCGAATGTTCACCGATACAGAGAGTTTCAGCATCCTTCACTAGTGGTGGATTTTCACCATGTCCTGTTTGCCTGTAGGTGACTCAGAGATGTTCTAGCAGGAGCAAGTCTTACTATATTGAAAAATTAACATGCACAATGATTATAAGCTTTCTGCACCCTGTATTTAAAGACTTTTCTGAAAAGAAGAAAGAAAAACTTTGTGGCGGAGAAAATGCCCTTGCCTTTGCCACTACCTCTCTGAGCATCTACAGTACGGGTGGCTGGGATTTGGTGCTAAATCAAAGGATTTTACAGGATAACAATAGCTGAGCTATCGGTAGGGGAAGAGCATACATGTGTAACTCCATCCTATAGGCACAATAGTTTCCTCTTCCCGTGGTACAGTGGATTCAAAGGCAATCTGAAAACTCAAAGGTCCTAGAAAAATATCTGAGCTAGGGGAAACTGTGCAGGACGTCAATGACATGGTGACGGGCTGACACTTTCAGAAGGAAAAGAGGAAAAAACTGTAAAATCAATGCACTCTGCTTCTTCCTGCCAGGGCTGTGATGTTATTTACAACTTTGTAAGTTCTCTTGTGTGTATCTGCCTCATTCAAAGTGGCTTTTTTATTTTTTCCTGTGCTCCACAGGCTTCACACCCTTTGAAGGATGACTGACTAAAGGTTGTGTTTTGAAGTTGCTGTTTGAGTCACGACAAACATGTTGCGGTGTCCCAAACAGACCCTGGCAAAGCTGGGTTGGGACAGCCTGGATGGTGCTGCCATGGTTCAGGATGGACCTGGATAGGTTGAACTCGCTGTTCACCCGGGAGTCAAGGTGTTTAATAAGAGCATGGTTAAGAGGAAGGAAAGGAATTGAAAAGCCTCGGTGCATAAAGATGGCCTGAGCCATGGAGATGGCTGATCTCTCAGGCTGCTTCATGTGTCCCACTGAGCCTTTTTCAATTTAATCTGTGGGCAATCACAGAAGCCCACCAAACCACATCTCCACTGTTCTTACCTTAAAGGATGTCAATCCCATCCCTGCCTCTCACAAACAATTTTCAGACAATTTAAAGACTGGCAACTTGTGTTTTATTTTATTATATTCTATTTTTGACTTTTGAGCCATGAGGTTTTTGAGTGTGGAGCTTTATTTGTGGACTGGCAAGCAAAACGTGCAGTGAAACGTGTTAGGATTGCCACCGCCGAGGCATGGTGGGTCTGCACCGTTCATCAGATCTGGTGTGATCAACAGCTGCTGTGTCAGAGAGTGCTGAATCTCATGTCTATTTACATGGGGTTCAAATCGAGCACCTGGTGTTTTCGGAAGGTACGACATTTCACGCTGTAGCTATTTCGATCACACGTTTGTAAGGGAGATGAGGTTCAGGACAAGCAGCACTCTGTTCCTGATTAGGGCAAAAATAAATCAATCCTGCGAAAGGGCTCTACGATCTGGAGAAAATGGAACTTGCTGAATGTTGAAAACTTTTGAAAAGCTGCATTTTTCCTCTAGATGCCTGAGCAGGAGCTAATCTCTTTCAGAGATCTGGTCCTGTCTCTTAAAAACACATTTTTTTATGGTAGAACAGCTGTTGTTGCTTCTGTTGTGATGATCTGGGTGAAAAAGTTTGGTAACAGAGAGGGAGGCTTTAAAAAAAGCAAAAGGCAAAAAAAACTTAAAAAAAAATCCTCCCCAAACCCACCCACTGAAAAAAACCCTTCTGCTCTGGCCTTCCAGAGACATAAAACTTCTAGTGCTTTTTAATGCAATTAAAACAAATGCTGACGTTATTTATAGCTAAATTACTGGCAAGAAAAACAACTAATGACCAAAACCCACATTTGTACCATTAAAAAAAAAAAAACACAAACCAAACAAACAAGAAAGAAAATCCTAAAGGGAATGATTTGTAAGGATGTGGTTAAACCTATTTATACCCTGGGTTCTATTTGTTTTACAGCCAGCGGTGCACGAACAACATGAAAGGTTATCTTTGACAAGGTTTTAGCTATTATTTTCTTCCAGTGAAATGGTATTTCTTGAGAAAAAAAGGTCTTCAGAACAAAATAACAATAAATCCTGATTTAGATACATAAAGCTGCCATCGATATCACATAATATCAGTGTTCTTTCTCACTCGATACAGGCGTTTTTAAGATAAATGGTAAAACTGAACTGGAAATCCATCTGGCCAGCTGCCTGATCTAATGAATAACCCCACTTTGGCTCCTGCAATGTAAGCAGAAAGAGTTCTCTCCCGGCCGCTTTCGTCTGTCATGAATCTACAAGACAGCCGACATAATATCTGGGCGACAACAGCGTGCTAACAGTGCAGTGACTTCCATTTTCTTTGCTTTCTATTGATTTTCACTTAATAACTGGCGAAATACTAAACGTCCGCCCTGAGTACCTAATAAATCCTGCCTGAGCTTTTTATTGAGGAGAATTTAATAAAAACAACCATTGCGGCTGAGGGATTTTTCTTCTGGACAGAACACAGTAAGGGGTGGGTGGTGCGCGTGGGGACAGGGGAGACACATTTGAATTTTCTAATTTTTTTTTGGTAAGATTTTCCCCTCTTCATTTCCCTCATTACCTTCATTTTCCTCCTCATTACTGTGTTGAAGACCCGGTGTAGTTTCTTCCAAAGGGACCCAGTTACTTTGCTCCGTGTTTGTTTTCTCCTTGTCCAGAAATGGCCACTGCACGCACATATTGCCACGAGATGGAGGAGAAGAAGGGCATTTGCAGAAGGAAGGCACTTCCATCCTACCCACCCACACTTACTTCTTCAATCTGATTCCAATTTTGTTAATTGTTATGAAGGCTCCCTAATTGCCAAGCGCGGGGGCTGTCAGAATCCTACAGTAACACGCTTTTTATTGTCCCATTTTACAGCTATTTTATGTTTGACACTTGACACGCAGGCGTGAAGATCCCCTGTCGGATTGGTTGGCTACTGTAACAAAATGGCATTTTTAAGTTATACGAAGTGTTAAATCTGCATCCAGTTAGAAACAAAACAAAACAAAACCCGGTGGTTTATAAGTTGACAATTAATCCTAATTGTTAGCTTGGGAGAAAAATAAAAACCCTGGAAAAAACAAAGTAAAAGCCAACCCCCTTCTTTCTCTAGCTGTCCAGCCAGCGTGTTTCTGTGTGTATACATGTTCATAGATATGTTATGTACGGTTTTCCTTACTGAAGATGGATCAGGAGAGACCAGGACACCATTCCTAAGCGCAAGGTATTATTTTCCTCTGCATAACCTCCTGGAACGGCTCTCTTTCTTTGCCAATAAACTCAACAGAGTTCCTATTATACAAAGCTGCTCTTTTAAAGCATTTGACAGTTTTTATTTTAATTGACACAGAGGCAGTTTCAAAGTCATTGGGTTTAATGAACAATCATCTTAGCATTTGCCTGCTCAAATCCTCTTATTCCCAGCAGTTCACAGTAAAGTTTATTCTAACGGTTGAAATTAAAAAAGGAGAGAGAGGCAAGTAGAAATGTTGTGGAGCTTATATAAAAATCTGCGAATCTCAAGTTTTGTGCAGTGCTGTTATGAAAACTACTCAGCCATGCAAAGCAATAAGAGGTTTAATTACTCATTGGTAGTCCCTTTGCTGCTCCTGATGTGGCGTGTGGTGTTGCGGAGGCCTGGGAGAGATAATTGAGGCATATGGGTGGAGTACAGCGCTCTTGTGGCAGCTCATCTATTTTTTTTCTCATATTCTTGGGTGTGCCACTGTTTTATTTCTCCTGAGGGGTTGAAGGCTCAACAGTTCAGCATGGAGAAGTACCCAGTAGATGACCCTGACGTGAAGCCTAAGGACCTTGCAAGGGAAGAGGACATCTCATGGTGGTCTGGAAAACCCACGCTGATTTGATCCAGTGTCTGCAAGAGGCAGCGTGAGAATGAAACAGCTGAACCTCCAAAAAAACAGACCTGTTTTCAGGTTTCGTTTAATCTATCCAATCTAGGCATCACTGGGCTCATGTGGCCAAGGATTTAATGGCTCTTAATGGGCATAACACCAGTGACAGCTATAGCTTTTCCTTTCTGCATGTTATTACGGGGTAAAGAGAAGGACACGATTACTGAACCTGAACCAAACCCGGACCCTTAAAACCACATGCAGGGAATATTCAAACCCAGGAGTTCTTGAATTAATTTATTATTTAGTGTCCGTTTTAAAGCAAACTAATTCATGAACAGCCTTCATCCCATAACTTCACGTGGCAACTCCATGAGAATAAGAAAGTACTAGAAGTTTCTGCTGCGGTTTGTTATTACATGTTAATGGCATTCGGCAGCTGGAAGTAAAATTGACCTTCCAGCGGGGTGTGATCAAATTGCTCTCCATGGCTGACCAGCCAGTAATTCACGTACTACCTGTCGTTAGAGCTTGGAAACCTCTTTCCTAAACTAAAATCTTTTTACAGTTTTTTACCAAATGGATAAATCAAGAAGAAATTTTATCACTATCTAAATGGAGCAATAGAGTGACAGGACATATTTGCATTCTGAATAGATTAGCTGGTCTTTTAAATATTTATTTGTGTCTATTTTCAAAGTCCCTGATCCTCTGAAATTTTCCAAACACTTCTGATTTGACAGACTGGGAAATCTGTCTGCAGCTCCAATTATACTTGAAAAGATACATATAAATTATTTGACAACTTAAAAATTAGCCGCAAGTTCTATACCTAGCAAGATTTTGTAAGCAGCAGTTCATAATTCATGATACTTCACTCTAAAGTTCATGTAAATTCTGTATGTGTGGGATCCTTTAATTGGTAAGCATAAAGGTGTATTGCTATTCACCTAATGTATTCTATTGCTCAACAAAAGGTTGTTGTAGTGAGCTCTGATTGTGACAAATGATTTACTATTAGGAACATTCTGTAATTATTGTTCGGTGGTACCATAGACCGATACATCATTAACATGATAGACGACCTTTTATATCAGCAAAAATAACTAAATTAATAAAAATGGCTTCATTCCAAACCCTGTCAGAAAGCCAATACCCGAAACAATCAAGTATCAGTGATACCTGAAAAGACCAGAGTTATATTTTTGTTAAGCAAATCTTATTGTTTGTGTAATAACATTGACATGTTCTGTAGAATAGAGGGCCGGATTTTCAGCTGCTGTGAATCAATGATCTAATTAATTCTATTTATGTAGAGACAAACCACTCCACATCTGTCAAGGGTATGATATGTAGGATTTTATTGTACTGCTAAAAGCAAGACTGTAAATGAAGTATCAGAAAACTTGTTTTTTCTCTTCAAGAATTCTGGGAACTGATGCAAGTGTGCTCTGAGACGCTGCTTCCTCAAACACATTCTGCTCCCAACTACGTCCACACAAATGCAGTGTGGCTGCTCTAAATAAAATACTTTCTTCAGATTTGTAGCTCTGTCATTTGAGTTTGGAAAGGCCAGAATCCCTTCCTTTAACCATTAAAAGTAGGAATTTAGAAAGCTACCTGAAGAATAGATTCTTTGTTTTTTACCAGAGAGTCTAAGCTCAAGATCATGAATTCTTCGTTGTCCACTATGCTGTATTCACTTTTTGAGTATTTTTTTTCCAAATACTTGATAAAAGAGTGCAGTTTCTGATGGAAAATAGCATGCCACTTGTTCTGGAGACAGTGCTGCTTTGCAAAATACAGATAACTTGGGG
Organism: Ibidorhyncha struthersii; assembly: GCA_013398815.1. Classification (NCBI taxonomy): domain Eukaryota; kingdom Metazoa; phylum Chordata; class Aves; order Charadriiformes; family Charadriidae; genus Ibidorhyncha; species Ibidorhyncha struthersii. The sequence goes on along the minus strand of VZSZ01006766.1, from coordinate 814,053 downwards.
GTGATGCCATTTGCCTTCTCCATTTAAATTCCTATCAACTGCAGATAATTTTTATTAGGAAGATAACTATCTTTTGGGCAGTGGTGGGAGTCCCCCAGGCTATCTCCCCGAGCACGCAAAGGAGCCAGCAGGGAGTAGCAAACACAGATACTACTGCTTGGGGAAGGGTTGGAGGCAGTGGCTAAGGGCACTTCTACTCATGGATTTCTTTCATGTCTTCATTTCTAACATCTTCCATTCTCTCCCTACCCTTTAGTATGGGACAGCCCACCAATTAGGAAGGCAGGAGTAACAGCCACTTTGAGACTGACGCTGGAGCAATCCCTGCAGAAAGCCGTGACCATGGCTGAGTGTACCACTCTGGACTATTCCTCTATTGTTATTTGTTTTATTCAGCCCCCTCCTATGCATCCTCTCATTTCATCTCTTCTTCCTCCTTTTGTCATTGCACCAAGCTGTTCATTTCCAAGGTAACTCGCAGGAAAAGTTAGAGAGGTGTACTGAACTCAGCTGTCAAATGCTCAGTGTCACATTTCTCTCTCTCTCTCCCTCTCCCCCTTGGTTTTCTTCAATGTAAGTTCCTTCATCAGGGACTGTTCTGTGTATAGGTGTTTCACATCTGGCTTTCTCAGTTGTCCATGTATGCATCACAATGGTAAACAGGGCAAACAAGTATTAGGTGGCTGGATCACAAAATGTTGCATGATACCTGACTTGGTTTGCTTCACCGTAATAAATTCTCAGGGTGTTTTTCCAGTGACACATGCTGAAAGAAGAGCAAAAAACCAATTAATGTACAGGTCATTGTCTTCTAATAGGCAAGAAACAAGATTTTTGGACTTCACTCCTTCAGCAACTGTGTTACTAACTCACTGTCTAACCTTCAGCAAATCCTTTTATTGCATCTCTGTAAAATATTGGTAATGAATTTACGTTTTGTAAAGTGCTGGGAGATCCACAGATGAAAAGCACGATATAAGCTAAGTGTTATTAATGTGATTCACTCAGTGAAATGAAATCTCTGTTGAGCAAAATACTGTTCCGTAAAATTTATATTTAAAGTTACATATTTTACAGCACCAAGAGAATGAAGGTTGTGTCACTGTTTCCAACATATAAACTATATTTAGCAATTTATTCCTTGGCTTCTCTCTAAGTAAAAGAAAACAGCTTGATGTTTAAAAATAACATTTTGTAGGCTTGACGTTCATAATTTGGACTGGAATATTTTTTAAACAATTATTTAAAAAGAATGAAAAATCTCTTTCTGCTCATATAAAATAAATTTTAATTCTTGCATGGACTATATGTATTAAGGTTAGCCATTTATCTTGAATAGTTTTTCCAGTTTTGTATTGCTATAGAAAAATGTTTCTGATGTCAACCGTTTTTTGTATTTTCTTTTAATGCATAGCTTGCCTTTTACTGTTGCATCCTGTTAAACAGTGAGGCAGTGTTTGAATACGGGACAGTTCAGTTTTGTAGCAAAACCTCTCTATTTTTACTGCTGAGATGGGCTAAGTTGCAAAAGGTTATACAAACCACATAAATGTAGGGAATTATATTTGACTCTTAAAAACCTTTTGATTTTATTAACTGATATTACCTATAATATCTTCAAGGAAATTGGTTCAGACATCTGAGTTTTAACCAATCTTCTTTTTTTTTTAAGAAAGACAGCATTCATTCCTGATCTTCTCCCATAATTCATTTTCAAACATCTTTTTGTATAAAAAGCTCTTGGTTGACAGTGACTTCTGCCAGGAATACAGCCCAGCTTTTTTGTCTTGAATCAGTTAATCCATTATCACTATTACTGGAGTCTAGGGAAGGAAGAAAAACCTTTTACGGAACTTTACCAGAGGATGTAACTACTCAAGGAGAGATGAATCTGGATTCCATCTTAGGTGAAATGTTGATACGATTCTGATAAAAATGGAAAAGTCTGTCAAAAGACTGTGCACAAGACTCTTCCGCTTTGTTTCCTTGGCTCCTACTTGTCATCACCATACCAAGAGACACTAGAGTTAGACTCAAAAGTACCCTCTTGTGAGGAGGTTGAACTAAATGGACACCTTTTTCTAGTTCTGGCATCTGAATTGCAACTCTAAGGTCCTACCACCTGACCTTTTTTTTTTAAGTTTCCTTCATTAGATATGAGTTATTATCTCTAGAAATATGTTTGACCCACTATTGTATTCAAACCCCCTTTGAGGAGCTTGAAAAAGCACTGAAGCACTTATCCAGCTATTTTCTTCACTTATACAAAACTCAGGTCCTGATGGATATGATGCCCTAACTTATTGTGAATATCTAGCCGCTAGACATTAGCTTCACAAAAAGTCTGGAGGCTATAGTTGACCTGGAAAAGCATAGCTCTGAACTGGAAATAGAACCTACAGCAAAATGTAAATGCAAACCAAGCTGACTGAGGAGGTGAAGCAATGTTTTGTAAAGAAAAGCACACAACAGCCCCTGGAGCCACGGCCCTGTTTGTGGTAGAGAGATGAAGGTGATGCCAGGAACTTTCTTTGTAGCAAGGTACATAGCTGCTTTTAATTCCAGTATAATATAATCTAATACAGTATAATATCAGAAAATTAGGCATGCAGCAGACAATTTCTAATCTCCAGTAACCACAAGAAATAGCAAGCCTTGTTGCTTGTGCATTTCCTTGGATTGCCACATGGATAGATTAAGTAAATCTTATGAATGATTTTCATTTTTCAATAGGTCCTTGTTTTCCAGACTTTAGACTCAAAGCAATATTCTTTGTCCAGTTCTTCTAGATCAAGGCTAGACTTCTTCCTAGCAGTCAGCAGTGACTCTTTGAAATTGTTTTCAAAGCCAAATGTTGGCTGGAACTATTTTAGGCCTTGCCTTTGCTACCTTGGCCCTATCTGAAAGGAAGAAGTTTGCCCTTGAAAGAGAGTTAAACTGCTATGATTCACCGACTTGGAAGAATTGCAGGATGCTGACTGCCTGAAGTGGTGCCTCCCACTGGACCAGTGCAAGTTTCCTTCCTTCTTGTCTGACCAAGCCATTAAGAAGTTAGTCAATTCCCTGAAGGTTACTTCCAAGGAATATCCAAAAAGGAAATACCCAGCCCTGGAAAGGTAATTTACCTAGACAGGATTTGAAATGCAATGTTCTCAGCTGAGGGAGAAAGTCCTATATCCCATCTGGCTGTGGGAATACAACTTCACAAGCTTTTCATCCCTTGAGCTAACAACTGGAGACATTCCACTGGGAGGTGTCCTATAAAATCAAAAGTACTTGGAGATCCATTTATTATCGCATCCGGCTTATTGGAGCCAGAAATGGGGCATATCGGTGTTCTCGGAGAAACAGTGGCGAAGCAGCATCCTCAATTTGAGAATGGTTTGAAACCTCATCTGTGTGTGATGTCTCCCGAACAGAAGCTATTTTTGACTTGATGGAGGCACAAGTGGGAGGAAATGCCAGCTATCTGTCTTTAGGGACTCGCCGTAATTTGTTTCCTTTGTTCTCAAGGAGCAGATCCCCAGCTGGTGTGAAATGGCATTTCAGAAGAGCTACTCTTGTGAGAGACCAGTCCTCATGCCTGCTACACTGGTGGAGCCTATCGCCATGAAACCAGTCTCCAGCCCAAAGTATATTGTGCTCTGCCCAAACACAGCGATGCTACTTGAAACCAAAGGGGATGGTAGGCTGAGGAAAGCTCACACAATGTGTAATTTTTTAGGGTGAGAAAAACACTTTGCAGGACCTCCAGCTAGTTAAAATGTTTATCAGAAATCTTTATTTTTATTCCTTCTATGTTTTCAAAGTCCAGTTTACTCCTGAGGAAAATGCCCTGGAAAGGAACTTGTAAAGGACTGGAGCGACCACATGGAAATGGGTAAAAGTGACTTGGAAGCTCTGGAGCAGTTTCTTGGAAGCAGGAGCATCCTCACCCCTGTGCTTCTTGGCTTCCTGGGCATTTTTGAGAAAAAAAAAATATGGCTGCAGGAAGATACAGTGCTGGGAGTGACAAACTGGTCTGAGAGCAGTAACCCCTTATGCAAACGAGAAAAGCTTTTAGTAGATAACAGATGAACAGTTTTAATCCTTAATTGAGTTGGCTTTGGCCTGTAGGAAGACTGCATTTAAAAATATACCTCTTCCCACCACTTCTCTCCTTCTCCACCTCCTCTGCACTCAACAGTCCAGGCAAAAATACTGAAGAGGTCTTCATTAAAAAAACCCAGCAACCGCAAACACCGCCACCCCCTGCCCCCGGTGTCTCCAGAATATCGGTGTATCGAAAACCCCTGACAACTGTGTGAACATATTTTCAACACCTGTTCAGTACTTAGCCAGATGCCTCTTTATTTCAAGGTTTGTGAATACTTACCTGCTTGTTCGATATATTGGGTTTAAAACGTGCAAAAAGATGCATCAGGTAGAAGTTGTGAAATTTCCTTATCACAATCCCTCTTTTGAATCCCGAATGTGAAACTTTGCGGAGCAGATGGACATATGTCTTCATTTTCTTTCTTGCTTGTGTGCCTCTCTCCATCTCTGTGCCTCAGTTTCCCCCTCTATAAAAAGTGCTTCTGGTTTGGACTTTGAACTTTACTGTGATTTACTGATGCAGAGTGCTGCTTTACACTATGCTGCAATCTCCAGGTAAAGAACTGCTCTTCTCCATGGTGGTCACACTGGACAGTATTTCCAATGAGAGTGTGACTGCTTGGGTGGGGAGAAAGAACAACTTCTTCCTTGGTCTGGCCACTGAGATTTCATCCTTTACACCATTCTCATGACTCAAGGCTGTTTGCCACATAAAGGTTTAAAAGGACCGTTCCTTCCTTGGGTGCAACTCTGATATGGATATATAAATGCATCAGAATTTTGTTAAGCCTGAAAGACACTTTCCTCAGAACTATAATTTTTGATGTTAAAGATACAGCTGTCTCTCGCAGCACAACAGGCCTCAGACTTTCACAGCTCCAAGACATAGATGTCTGATTACTTAAGCTCTATTTGAAATTAAATTCCAGCCTCAGGGGCATTTTGATAATAAATTCATTTACGGAAGAAGTTTCTTTAACAGACACAAACATCCTCTACAGCCATGGTCTGTGCCAGTATATCCACAGAGAAAATTTTAGGGTACTTTCCCCACATTTCTCCTTCCTGTATTCTTTTCTATGGTTCGACTACCTGATTCACCACTTCTTTTGGCAGGTACTACCCTGCTGCACTTGACTTAGCTTTATTGCACCTCCAAGTTTCCTCAAGCTAGGCACATCTACATCGCTACTTAAATCCGCCTTTGAGGATGCCACCAGCTCACCAACACAGCTGAGCTTCCTTTCCCCTCTTAATCCTGCCTTGTATTCATAGCAGAGTCACCTTGATGACTGTTTTTTGCTTCTCCCTAGATTCCCTCTTATTTGGGGGGAATAGAGAGAGGACCGCAATCAGGCTGGAGGTGGGGCTCACGGATGCTGGCTGAATCCAGGTGCTCAGAGGCCATCAGCCAAACAAGCTCCAGGTGTGCTGAGCACCCAGGGATGGGGACCAGGAGGATGAGGGCGACCTTCTGGGCAGGTGGTGGAGTTGGGCTGAGCCCTGACCCCAAGCTGATACTTGGTACATGTGGAAGGAGAGGGGTTTTCCTGAGCAATAGTGGGTTTGCTTCCTTGCAGAGAAGGAAGTAAATAGAATTTAAAAAATGAGGCTGAGAGAAGTGAATAGCTTTCTGCTGGCTTTGGTTTCCCCCAGGAATCATTTCTGATCCTGTATTTTTGTCTCTAACAAATTTAGACCATATTTTCCTGTTGCTGTATTTCTGCCTTCATTTCATACCAGACTACAGTGGCTTATAACAGTGATCAAAATGAACGTTGAATTCCCAAGGACTTTACTGAGGTTGCTGTAACCAACACTTAGAAAAGCATTTTGAAAAGGGAACTAAGGATTATTACTCCCATTTTATGGATACAGTGTCATATTATCGCAGACATCCTTGTCCATTTCTTGTCCATAGGAAACCAAAGAGGGAGGTGAAAATCTCAAGATAAAGAATATTCCAGCAAAATTGCAGACTGCTTCCAGCAAACAGATAAACACTTCATCTGTGGTTTGCCTCACCTGGATTTCTACTTTTTTTCTCACACTAACCCTGGCTAGGAAGAGGGAAAAGAGAGAGAACATTGATGAAGGACTTGCAGGAGTTCTGCTTGTAGACAAATTCTGCTATCAACGACTTCTCAGGAAATCTTGTTTACAGGGAATGGATTTTAGAACTGCATTTGCATTCAATGATAACGATTTTCTTTTAGTCCAGCTGGGATAACTGCAAAGATAGTGCCCAACTGCAACTCTGTTGAAGGGAGAGTGCAAAACAGATTACACTTCTGAGATGAGTGGAGCAGTGGGAAGGCAAAATGCTCAGGAAAAGTCCATGCTGTTAGAGCCATAACAAGGACTCTTGATTATGCAGGTTAAAATAACTCCTTGGCTATGCCTTGTATCCATTATTATCATCACTTCCAAGTGGGGCACTTTTTTTTTTTAAAAAAAAAAAGCAGGTAAAGCTTTTAAAAAATAGCCGTGATCTTTAGATAGAATTGAATGTTCTGTGACTTTAAATGAAAGCTCCACTGTTGTTGGGCAAATAAATTTAAACCACTTAACATGGCAGAGAAGGTCAGGCAAGCTTATTATAGTGATCATAGCGTTACAGCTATTGCGATTGACCGCTGCTCTTTGGAATCACCAATAATCAGAGGCCGCAAGCTGTGTTTGCAGAGAAAGGTCATCATTCATTTTTTTCGAAGCATTAATATCTTTTGTTTGTTTGGCTCAACATGAAACAGGAATCGATAGAGGTAATTCACAGAGCAATTAGCCCCTCATCTGTCAAACGGTGTCTGGGTGTATTTAACAAAAAGACCTTTGGAAAGGTTTAAAAAGGAGGAAAGTGCCTGTACAATCAACAATTTATATTTTCTACATGACACATTGTGTATGTATCTGTGAAGAGAAGGGACCTTGGGACTAAAAAAATATACATAAAACATGCTGTAAATCTGTACTCAGACTTTGAAAATCCACAGTGAGACAAACTGTTAGCTGACTTGGAAAAGTTTTCCATGCTGTTCTTAGCGAAGATAAAAATTTTCTACCCGAGGCTCAGGGAAAAAGTTAGACAGCTGTTCAAAAGCTTGTCAGATTAATTACACAAAAGGGAATGGGACAGCATAAAACATAAGGGGGCAGAGACAGAGGCAAAAGGTCCCTTGCAGCCTTGCTCCTACAGTTTGGGGTACTGTGAGTCCCTTTCTGACCCCAGAGGTTTTTCTTTATGGGGACACTTAGGAGAGTTAAGGAAAACTGAGAAAAAGTGCAGAAATCAGAACATAAGTTATTGCTCTGTTACACTTATGAAATCTTTATATAAGCACTGCTGAACTCTCAAATTTGAGAGACTAAACTGGGAGGATAAAGCTACAGTAGATCAAGGGCACTTTATTTCTGAATAAGAGTGTCTACCAGGGGATTCAATATACATTAAGAGTTGGCTGTATAGTGCCTGTGTTTGGAGGTAGAAGAGTGGCAAAGAGCATATGGACTGTTAAAAAAGGGTGTATTTTAGATGTATCATAAAAGGTTTGGAGGTCGTCCCAGAAGTTCAGATGCTTATTCCAGATAAAATTTGGCTATCTCTGCCGCTTAAGACTCTGGACTTTATTAGATGAGTAATTGTAGGTAAAGCTTTCCTCATTTTCAGTCTCAATGCTGAAATTCTATATCACATTAAGAGTTGATGAAAATTAAGACCTTTTGCAAAGTCCAGGGCTCTGAGTTCCAGGTAAAGACAACTTCAAGTCCCATGAGAAAACTTTCTGTACTTTTGTGTTTTCAGTGATTTATATACCTTATCTCGGAGCATCAATTTTTTGTTTGTTTGTTTATCTATTTATTTATTTATCTTCAGGATTCAGAAGGTGCTGTGGAACCCACACATTGATAACACTGGAAATTTTGCTTAATTGAAGCCTGTAGAAGTTTAGATCTTTGGTGCTATAGACCTACGCAGATGCTCATTACAGTCACTCAATTCATTTAAATAGGTTTCTAGTAGTAGACTCCACATCACGGCCTTCAGATGTGGTCAGAAGGTGTGTTAAGCCCTGCTTGCTACCATTCTGTGTTCTCAGCATGTTCTTGAGAGCCTCAAGCCCATGTCATTGTCAAAGGCATCAAAGGCACCTGATGAAAAAGCAAGAGAAAATGGTTCTTGAGCACTATTGATACTTTGAAGTTGCTTCTAGATTCTAGCTGTCTTCCTAGATCTAAGACTGACTCTTTTTCCACCAGGCTCTCTGTGATTATGTTTTGGGCCTTTTTTTTAAACTGAAACAATTGCTGAAATGATTTAAAACTTTTTACTTCATGGGTGATCATATTAATTTGCAGTAAAATGGGGAGATATTCTTTGTGACATCAAAAGGCCCATCAGTGATTAGTGAAACTTCTATCATATCTTGTAAAATTAACATTAAAAATTTAAATGTTGATGTTCGAGAAAAAAGTCTTCTATTTTGATCTGGAGAAAATTTAGAGAGCGTATAGGATTCAGCTTGTTGCTTGCACAATCTTAATTTCTTAATCTTCAAAATGCAATATATATAGTGAATGAAATAAAATAATGAATTAATTTAATTTCTCTTCTCAGTCAATTTCCTAATAGGTTGATCTCCATGTCACTTCTCTAGTACTGCAGCATTAGTTAACAATTATAGTTTCTCTTTCTCTGATTTCTTTTCCTTTCAGACATCACTATAAGCTCCTAATGCCAATTCTGGGTTTCAGCTGAGAATAGATGTAAGAAAAACTTTTCCTTACTACGTGCACCCTTTTAAACCTAAAGCATTCAAAACATTATAAGTTAAACAGTCAATGATTTTTTCACTGATGTTTCACTAATTCTTAACATTTTTTATTTACAGTGCTGGGCAGACAGTTCGAGAAACTTCATAAAAAAACAACTTTAAGATTCTGGTCTGAGGGCAATCTGTGGTCTGTGAGATTACAGCAGGTGGTCTTCAAACTCCTATTACCTTTGTGGTCAAAGTGCTATTATCTTTTTGGTGTTTTTTCAATTAAAAGTTTGATTAACTATGCTTGGTGGTTCATGACGAATTTGGAGTGCTGACAATGCTCTTTTTGCCCCCAAAGTGTGAGAACCAGTGCTCTAGAAGAGGATTATATTCCTTTCTCTTTTGATAATGGTGACTTAAGTTCTTGCAGGCTCTTCTGTGATTTTTCTCTGATTTTATGAATCTATTCTTAGATTTAGCTAGATGGATAGGCTGCTGGGGACCGTGCTACTCTGTTATTGTCACTGAGGTAGGATAGTCCATCAGCAAAACACCTCTTAAATATCAGTCCTGGCTACCATCCAGAGAAAACCAAGACATGCTATTGAACAACACTTAGGACCAAATCTTTCTTCCTCCTCTGCCACCACTAAGCAAATTCGTTAAAGGTCTCGGCCTGTATTTAAAATAACATGAGCTTAAAGAACTTGCTAGTGTTTCATCTTAGAAGACATTAAGTGTTAGAGGAAAGGCCAAAAAAAATGTTGGCAGACTCCTCATCCAAGAAGTTCAAAGATGGTGTTGATACCTAAATGTCCAATCTATCCTTACACATCTGTTTGCCAGGCAACTTGTCTAAGGAGTTGGGCAGGGTTTTCAAAGGAGCAAATGGCAGCGAGATGCCTGACTACCATTTGTGCCTTTGAAAAATCTACCTTCTTGTCTACAATGACATTTCCCCGAAAATTTACCATCAGTGGTAAGAATAAATGGTTTTGACAGTCACTCAACAACTGCAAGCAATTAGAACCATCTAGATCTGCACTGACTCTACATGCCACGGCATTTAAAATACCAGCAGTCAGTTTGTTAGCACTCCCACTGGTGAGCACAATCTCTGTCTGTATCTGTGAAACATTTCCAGGTAAGTCAGTTATGAATAATTGCCGTTCCAAATGAAGTTAAAAAAAGAGGTGGAGACTTCTGTGCCTTGCACAATAAAGGGAAAACATTGCATAGAAAGTCGGCAAAAGACAAAGAACCTCAAAAGAAAAAGACAAAGCTTATTTAGTGGGTTTACAGTAGTATTTTTACACATTGCAGCAAGTCAGAACTGGAAATGAATGAGTTTAAGGCACGCTGTCATTCAAAAAAGGAACAAAGCACTAATTGCTGTTTGGCATCACATTTTTGTTTATATTTATGACTGCCTTTCTTAAAATCCTGACTTCCTATTCATGCGCAGGTTTCCTTAAACAGTTTTAAACAAAACAATTAAACTTTCATTCATGGATATAATCTAATAGGAAGGAATTCTTCTGCCGCGTTGTTTTATGCCCTTGATGAAGAAAATATTCCAAGTTAGCTTTACAAATCTTTTAGGAAAATACAATCCTGCAAGACAACAACTCTCAAGAATAACCCAGACTGCCTTTACACAGTAGAAGGCAGCAGTTCCTTTTTGCAGCAATTCTGGCAGCTGCGTTTTCTTAGCTGAGAGCAACATTTCTTGGAAATGGAAGGGATATTTATCTCTGTTTTGCAAAGGTCCAGGGTACACCTGTTCTTTATCTCAAGGACCTATGCAAGGGTAACTTCAAGACTTGCCTGGTTTTCCAGACTATTGGCAAATCTTCAAGTTTAGCCCCAGGAAGAGTCAAGGGTGTCCTCCAGAGGGTATGTGCCCTGTCATACTGAACAAGCACAGCAGCTGGAAGTCAGTTTTCAGCCCTGTGCTGGACCATGGATCATCCTGTATTTACAAGTGCATTCTACAAGGACTCATAAAATATCAAAAGCTTAGGAAATGTGAATGCTTTGTCTTTGAGGGCAGGGAATTCTGAAGGAAAGAGCTGACAAAGTGTAGAGATAGGAAAGGAGTTTGGCCCAGGTGACACAGCAAACCCATAGCAGAGGCAGAAAGTGAACCAAATTCCAAGGCAGGGAAAATTGCCACTGTCCCCTTGGAAGTCCTGTAAATAAAGACTCTCTTGAAGCTGAAATATTTCCACAAAGAGTTTTGGCTTTGAAATAGCATATTTTACTGAAAAGTTTCCAATTGGCTGTGTTTTTAACACAGGCCAAGTCCTGAAATCCTTTATTCAGGTAAAAAGATGTAGAATTCAGTTGATATCAGATGGAGCGACGTACCTGGAAGAAACCTCAGGCCTGGATCAGGAGAAAGCTGTGATTTGTTTCTACTGGAGCCATATCACATGCTTGTGTCCTGCCGTTAGCATGGAAATGCTTACGCAGACTGCTTTCAGAGCCTCTGTGATGCTTTACGGAGGTTAGGCCTGTTACTTGTCCAGATCCAAAGAGAATTTTTGTGGGCCCTCACATAATGAGTCAAATCTGCGAAATAGAGAAGGCATTTTTCAGAAAGAGTCCAGTAAACCTATTTGGACTAGATTTTCAAAAGCACCTAAGTGCTAAGACCTTATCACTCTCTACAAGTACCTGAAAGGAGGTTGTAGAGAGAATGGGGACTGACCTCTTCTCCCTAGTGACAAGTGATAGGATGAGAGGAAATGGGTTCAAGTTAAGCCAGGCGAGGTTTAGGTTGGATATTAGGACAACTTTTTTCACTGAAAGAGTTATCCCGCATTGGAATAGGCTGCCCAGGGAGGTGGTGGATTCGCTGCCCCTGGAGATTTTTAAAAAAAGGGTACACGTGGTACTTGGGGGTATGGTTTAGAAGTGGTTTTGTCAGGTTAGGTTAATGGCTGGACTCGATGATCTTGGAGGTCCCTTCCAACCTCAACGATTCTATGATTCTATGATTCTAAGTGAACTACACTTTTTCAGAGACTTGAGAGTGTCTTTAAAAATTCTGTCCTTTGAGATGTGGATTTCAGAAAACATTCATGTTGACATGAAAGATAAAGTGCTTGTAGTAATAATAATAGCAGAATCAAGGCCTGTCCAGTCGTCTTTTCCTTTCACTGAATTTCCAGCACATTCCCTCAATCCAGGATGGGACCCAGTGTGCCTGGGTTTCAGTTTTACCATCTCCAGCTGAATGCAAGGATAGCATGTTTTGTTTTGTTTTGCTTTGGGTTTTGTTTTTGCTTTCTTTGAAGTAAAGACCTGCTAGAAGAAAACTGTTAATTCACCTACAGTTTGCAGACTTTTGTTTGAGAATCTGTCACTCTGCTGTCACACTTCTCACCTATATTATTAACTATTCGTATCTCATGGATAGTCCCTGTTAATGTTGTTTCAGTTAATGTCTTCTCAGGTAACCTCATAGGGTTCTAGCGCTCAAAATTTACTGAAGAATGGCCTGAATGTCACATTTGTAAGCAGAACTGGATTTTCCAAAATTGTCATGAAATGTTTCTTTGGCTCCATCTCAATCTCTGTTAGACTATTGATTTTATTTGGACTTGTTTGTGACTGCTGGAACCTTCATAGAGATGTCTTCTGACACTCCTCCACGTACACACAGTCCCGATACCTTGCTCAAGTCTGCTCCCTCTCCTGCAGATATATCATATCTACTTTGATATTTGATCCATGTGTTCCCTGTAGGAATCTTGTGACAAATTGTTCTTTTACATCATTGCAAAATGCCTTAAAGTGAAAACAGACTTTGGATGGGGAAGAAAATCTAGTTATAAGTTAAATGAAAGCAAAATTAGGGACCTGCTAATAAAATTAGATTTTCTTGACACTTTTAGTCAATGCAAAAATAATTGTGGGAATATAAAAGGTTTTTTATGGTCAATTATTCTTGTCTTAGTAAGTATCTATAATCATAACAGCCTTTGAATAGGTAATAATCCTCAGTAGGGAGAAGAGAAACTTCCCTGCAGGACCATAAGGAAGGTAAAACGTTATCGCATGCATGCATAAAATATATTAATATTGAGAATGTGCCAGTGCTAAGGTCAGATGGTTAGACATCTTTTCTTCCCCAGAAAATACACTATTCCACCTTATTGGACTGCTGACATCCAATTGATCTGCATTATTGCTCTTTGGCAAGTGTATGTGCACCTAAATGTTTCAGATAATAGGTATTACAGTATTAGGTAAAAGCTTCCTTGAAGTATCAAGCAATATCAAAGAAGAATAAATTGTAGAATAGAAGAGATGAAGATGACACTGGAAAGCTTTGAATGAGATGTCATTTTGCATTTAGAAAGACAACTGAAAAAGTTAAGACAAAAAGAGGGGAAAAATGCTGTCCCCTCATTTTTTCAGCAAATGCCCTTAAAGGCTTACAAATGACCTCTTAGCAGAAATGAGTTTCTCTTGTGTTTCAGACACTGTTTATTATCTGGGAAAGAGATGAGAAAGAAAAAGCGACAGAAAAGTCTGACAAATTATGCTTATTTGAAGGTAAAATTCTTCCCATCAGCAGTGCAGTGAGAATGTACTGTATGTGTCAGCTGGATGTTGACATGTTCGTGTTCTTCACAAAGTCCTTCACCGAGTGAGGAGTATGAAGAACTTTTCTGGGGAAAATCCTCCTGGAATCTGAATCAGGCGACATCACTATCCCACACATTGTGCCTGGGAAATCCAGATTATTCCTGGTAATGAAAGGGGAAAGGGAAGCGTGTTCTGTAAATAGGGAGCTTGAACCCAGATTCTCTGGCTGCCACCCAGATGTCTCTCAGTACAAATGGGCTCATCTGATCTCTCCAGTCAATTTTATTCTGGAAAGTAGCCAGTGGGCCTAGTTCATGACCCAGTGATGTCATTATAATTCATTTTCGCTCACCACCAAGCCTTCTGAACTTTCCATTTTACAATGGGTCTTTTTAATAAAGAAGGCAGTCATGAATAGAATTCATAAGCACTCCTAATGATTTATAATCTTTTTTTTTTATATCTTTAAAATGGACAATCCTGCCTTCTCTGTCAAAACTGCTTAGGGAGGTTTATTTCTTCTGTCATAAAACACAGTATAGATTTTATAGGTAAAACGAATGCTATTGCCACCTATTTAAAAAGGGGAGCTCTTGTGAATATAAAAAGTCCTCTTCTGGTTCAGCGGCATAAAGTTACTGCAATAAAGAGGTAGTTACTGAATTGATGGGTCTCTGGTTATGGCAAATGCGTGGAGGCTTTCACAGGAATGACGGGAGCACTTCCTCATCACCACCGGTGAGATATTGCAGCTCGCACGGCACAGGATGAGTGCGCCGGAGGAGACCCGAAGAGCCGCGGCATGTATAACCTGCAGCCTGTACCTGCACAAACAAGACATTGCTGAACTTGGCTCCAGCGCCCTCCTGAAGTCTTGCCTCATTGAACTTGTTTAACCCCTCCCAGCTAAAATAAACTTTCCTGAGATTACTTCACTTATCCTCGGCATGGATCTTTTCACCCCTGGGTTGTAGGAGCTGAGTGGATGATCAATGCATTTGCAGCCTGCACTGTAATTTAACTTGCTGTGTCTGACAGGAGATGTGGAATTGCTAAAGAGAGGCTTTACTTGTAATCTTCTTATCATCTTATCCTGGAGTGTTTGTGAAGGGGGAGGCCTTTCCAGCAGAGACTCGGAGTTGAGGGTTAATGCTGAGAAAGAGAAATTGCCCTACAGTGCGTCTGACTCGGTGACCTGATAAAACATGCTCTGGACAGCTCGTGAACTCTACCCTCCAACTACACACTGCGCTCAGGCTTTCCTGCACTAACATCACTTGCCTTCCTTTCATAAGCTCATTAAGAAAAGTCACTGGCTGTAAATATGATGGTGGGGGAAAAAAAAAGGCAAATCTTTTCTCCCTTCCTCTCTTTCTTGCTCTCTTTCATTTCTGATGCTATTTCAGATCTTCTCGGCTGAACAGTAATTAACACAAGTCTTGTGTGATTAATGGCAATGAAATGAATGGCTCAGCGGTACTAAGAGCTGGAAGGAGGCAAGGATCAGTGGCACAAGGGGAAAAGGTGTAGGAAGTCAGGAACTAAGAGATCCTGGAAACAGGTCTTGAGTTAGGAAATGGAGGGATTGGAAATAAGGACTAAAGAGAATAAAAAGAGTGAATAGGGGAGCAGGGATTGAGAGGAATCTGGAGGTGATGAAAGAAAAGAAATGCCTATTAGAAACTGAAAAACATGAGGAAATTCAGTCATCTGGGCGAGAGCTAAGTATCGCTGGCTTCTGACTGGAGCTGTGCAATGAATTTGTTGCACAGCCTTACCTAAACGGCTTCTTTGAGGAGTAAGCAAAAAGAAGGGAATGATCCTGCCAAGCTCCCTTTACCATCTGTGGAAATCTTTCTATTTCCTCTACTAAGAGCTGGATCAGGCTCTAGAAGGGATGCAAGAGGGGCCAATAGAAGAAACTGCAGAGACAGCTAGTTAAAGTAGAAAGGGAAGGAGAAGTGGGATTTTAGGATTAATCAAGAAGCTAATGGGTAGCGGTGACAAGCCATGAAAACCAGTTTTTGTAACATAACATCCTGCAGACATAAGTGAAATGTCTTAAAGCTTTCACATGCAGTCATACTGTAAAGTTGATAATCCTACAGAAGCGCATGGAATTAATTAAAACTCCTTTAAAGGGCTATTAAGGGGAATTCCAACTTCTTTACTGTCTGAGTGCTGTTTCACACAGTTGTTATTGATTAGACTTGAGTTGTAAAGTGGTTTGTAAGAATTAGGGAAGGGCAAATGGTTTAGAAATAGACACAGTGGGTGTTCAGACTGGAGCAGACCAAGCTCAAATAGTTATGGCTACTGTATTATTAGATACTCCTCTCATTTGAGAAGGAAAGGGGAAAAATACCCTCCCGTGGGTGAACCCCAGAGAAGTTTTCCAACAAATCTTTTCCCACATCTGAGAATTTTTGGGTAGGAGCAGGCAGTCATCTCAAGTCTAGAGAGCTTTGCTGGCTGTGAGCTACATTCAATGTATGTGGCCCATCAAACCATAGGTGCCTGTGATAGGAAATGTACTCCTAGGTCAGTCTACTTCTGATCCTAGTCTTAGTCTAGTTTTATTAGTACCAGATTTGATGTAGACTTCACTCACAGTCCTCAATGTGATGAGCTCTTCAAGAAGGTGTTGTTACCTCTAAGTGGAGAGGTGGGGATTAAAGTCCAAGATAAATATGTAGCTGCTTCTACTTGCATGTTTATATAAAATGAAATGAAATAAAATTAAAATAAAATAAAATAAAATAAAATAAAATAAAATAAAATAATAGTAAGCATGAGACTTTTGAAGTATACTGCCCTCAATTTACTTTGCACAGGTCTAGCCATTCTCTTCCCTGTGCTTTTGGCTTCAAGTTGAGCTGCTGAAATGCCTTCTCGAAGTCCAAAGAAACTAGTTCTAAGTAACAAGTGTCATCAGATAGGTCGCCTCTCCTTTGCTAACGTAAATAAAGTAAACTTTTGTGCTAGGAACTTGTTTTCCCTCTTTTCTACACCAGGAACATGTGATTGTGCAAGGGGTACTTTGAATCAAGTCTAACTCACAGCCACTAGAGACAATATTTGTGCATAATAATAAAACTCACAGAATAATCAGGGTTTTTTTAGCTGATTTAGTAATTTGCCCCTCTACTCCCTTATTAGAAAACTGTTCCAAGAACTTTCTTCTAATTTCCAGCCTAAGGGTACAAAAGGTTAGTCTACAGACTTTTGTTACTGGGTCAATGTTGCCACTTTGGTTATAGAACTCTTTGCACTCATAGCAGTTTCTTCCTGGTGCTTTTTTAGAGTGATTATACCCCTTCTCAGGCAGAATGTTGTTAGATTAAACAAGCCATGTTCCCTTTTTCCTCTTGGAAAACTGTGTCTTCAGCAGGATTTGAAGTAAATAGAAAGACATGTCCCTACACAACAGCTTAAGTCCCTTACAGTGGGTGTAAACATGCAGTCTTGGGGAAGAAGCTGGTCTGCTTTCCAGTCTCTGAAAATAAAGAACACATGCACAGGTTGTCTTATAGGGAGAGATTTTGTGACCAAACTTGGGTGGAGCCCAGCACTAAACTTTGTCTTCAGCTCTGGTACAGCGAGTTATACACAAATATATAATCTAAGGCAGAGGAATGGAAAAGCTGACCTGCTTACGACTTCAAGGAAGAAGTAAATTGGGAGTAGTGGGAAATACTGTGATCTGTCAGTCTGATTACCAGCCCACACTTCTCTATGCATTTCAGCCACCACTATGAGCTGCAATCCATCTTGTATCATGACCCTAACCTTGTTATCTTTCAAGGTCTTGAGTCTTGGGGTACTCAGAGAACTTTTTTCTTTCTGACTTCACATGACAAGAGCTGTTCTTTTCTTCCCCCTCATCCATCATATTTCACAGAAGATCCTTAAATACGTCTAGAGTTTGCAAAGCTACCAGTTTTTTGCTTTACAAGTATTTATGTTGCAAACAAAAAAACCTGATGCTAAAATCTCACCATTCCTGTTGGCGAAAACTGAAATAATTGCTCAGTGGAAGAAACTGTGAATTTTCACAGTTTTATTCTGGGAATGAATTTTGGCCATTTTTGCAGTGTATGTGTTTTTTTTTATGTGTGTGCCTGCATTCAAAAGGCCTGGAGGAAACACACCTCTCATGTAGCAGAAAGTCAGGAAAATGGCCTGGACAAACTGACCAAAACCACTTTAATTTTCATAAATCTGATTGTGTTGTCCTTTGCTGCCAGGTGGTGAAAAGCATGAAACTTGAAGACTTGGCTTTATGGACTCTGGGTATTGGAGACGTTGGTGTCTGACCAATATCTTTGACATCACCACCAGTGGAGCTCTCTATTTCCTTGTAACAGTCATCTGTTCTTAACTGCATTGGTCTTGGTGAAATGGTTTCACAGCCTGGAGAGAAAGGCACTGAGTGAACACAAGTCTCGGGAGCTAATTTTCTGCCAGGCTGTCTACCTACTTTATAACAATCTCATGCCGTTCACTTGAAAGAATTGTACCATGGATTTCAATAGGCAAGTAATGTGGACCCTGTGTTGTCCCAGATGACCAAGCGGTTCCCACCTCTTCATGACAAATGCGTCAATCTTCTGGGATGTTTTTACACTTTTTTTTTCTTTTTTTTTTTTTTTCTTTT